>JAUBNY010000557.1:2520226-2539473 GCA_032275445.1 Crypturellus soui | reverse complement strand
TGTTCAGCCTGGAGAAGAGGAGGCTGAGAGGGGACCTGATCAGTGTCTATAAGTACCTCAAGGGAGGCAGTGAAGAGGATGGAGCTGGTCTCTTTTCAGTGGTGGCCACTGATAGAACTAGAGGCAATGGCCACAAACTAAACCATCAAAAGTTCCACAGGAACTTAAGGAAAACATTCTTAACAGTGAGGGTGACAGAGCTCTGGAACAGGTTGCCAAGAGAGGTTGTGGAGTCTCCTTCTCTGGAGATCCCCAAAACCCGCTTGGATGCAGTCCTGTGCCACGTGCTCTAGGTGACCCTGCGTGTGCAGGGAGGTTGGACTAGATGATCTCTAGAGATCCCTTCCAACCTTAAGCATTCTATGATTAAGCATTCTATGATTAAGCATTTCTTCTCTACTGGAAGCTCAAATTCTCTGGCAAAGGCATTGTCCCTCTGGTTAACTTACAGGTGTTTACTACAAGCAAACTATAACTTGCTCATCTTATAGTAAATATGCATAGAATATTGTTATGCTCAAAAACAGTAAAGGAAAGACAGAAAGCTTCCGTGTAATTCCTCTCTGGCTAGTAAAGAGCAAGTATTATCAAGGTGGGACAGATGTAAGCAGAGGTTGCTGTTTTATGAGTAGGTCCCCACGCTAGTTTGGCTGGAGAAAATTAAAAAAAAAAAGGTGAAAAGCAAGGAGGGAACTGGGAACTAACTGTTGCAAGCAAATGCTTAGAGTGCCAACTTGTCACCATGCTCCTTCATGACTACTTACTTTGCAGGTATTGTGACAGCAGTGGTAGCTTTCATTTCAATTAAGTCACTTTGCAAACTGAACTTGGTAAAAAGGATAATACGCTGCTCTAAGCACATCCCAGAGCCAAGAAAGGGATCAGAAAGCCCAGCAACAGCTCAGGAGACCTTGTATGCAACTTCAGAAAGATGACACTGACTCAACAGGCCAGAAAGCAAAGACAAACAAGCAACAGATTGAAAACTAGGCATGTTTGAATATTCACATGTTTCAGCTCAGCTGGCTGGACTGGTATGAAGATTACAGCTTGCAATGGGTCTAAATCAATGTCATCCCCAGTTCTGCCTCTTATTTCCTGTCACACTAGCATGAAAGTGCCGATTAGAAAGACTATTCAAAAACCTCTACAAAAAAACAACAAAACACACACACACCCCAGAAAGAAAGGCAAGCTATTTTGCTAACACTTGTTTCTGCTTAAAAATTTCAAGGGAGTGTAATTTCCTTTTTCCTTTTTTTTTTTTTTTTTAAACAGAATAAATTAAAATACATAACCACAATACATATACAGGTAACTTTGTTTCTCCTTTGTTTCTCTGAAATATCTGATAATTTCACAGTCTTTACCTTATCCCCAAATCACTGAGAATAAATTATGCCTTCTGTAATGTATATTAAAGATACAAATTTCCCTCCCAGCTTTTCCTAAAATCCTAAAACTAGTTCCCAGAGGAGCAGAAAAATTGATTCCAAGTTTCTTGAGTTCCTGGTTAGCTCCATAACCAGGTGCTACCTTTGCCCTCTGGAGAAGCTAGCCTGTAGAAGTCCAGACCTGGAATCCCTCTCACCTTAATAGAGCTATATCTTGTCGCCTCTGGATCTGCCACACAAGACACGGTAGCACAGTAGGTCAGGCACTTTATTCTCTGCTCACTCCAAACTTGTAAATCTATTAAATAAAAACCCTCAAAACCAATAATAAGTATTTTTACATTTTTTCAGCCTTTAAGAGAGTTAAAAAAAAAGAATATTGTCTTTACCTGATCTCTAAAAAAAAAAGACAGCCTTTATTTTCCTCTTTAAAAAATAGCAGAAATCACCAGAACATTTTTCTTCATTCTCTATGCTATACGGCCAAGAATTTCTCTTTATATGGCAAAGGCCTTTTTTCTTTAAGAAACAACAACAAAAAAAAAAACATTTACTCTCCAACAACTTTTGGTGAGATGTAGTTTATAAGCAGCACACTCCTAACAGCTTCCAATAAGATGTGCAATTATATATGACTGTATAATTCAGGAAGCTACAGGATCAAACTTTTCCCTTCACTAGCAAAGGAGGAACTTGTTTCCAGTGAACGTCACAAACCAGCAAATATTCAGATACAGAAAGCAGAGGGAGAGATCACAATCAACACCTAGTTGTGATTTGATATTTCTCCGCAAAACAGTTGTGCCATGACACACCCATCAATTACAATAGCCTAAGCTAGAAGGGTAATGCTTGAGTCAGATTTTTTTCTGACAGGGTCAGGTTTCTGCATCATGACTTAGAAACTTGAAGAAGTATTTCCAGAGACAGCAAGAATATCTTTCCGTGCATGTCTGCGGACCTTCGATTTGATAGCAGGGCAATTCAAATGTTGAAATTACTTCTGGTTGCATCCCAGATTTCTAAGTCCCTACCCATAGATTTAGCTGACCCTGGTGCACCATCTAGTGGCTACCTGTAGGCTTTGTCTAAATCAGGAGTTCTGACTGCTAAACCTGCATTACTGCACAGAAATACAAGGTGCGAGATCAAATCAGTTTTATGTGGGAAGGAATCAAACACATGTGTTGAAGTTAATGTTGAGCTTTAGGATTCATTTAATTAAGAACCTGTACCACTAGGAACCCTGAAAGCATTTTTGAAACTTTGAGATTACTAGTTCAGTCTCATTAATGATTACAGCTCATGACAAGATCAGCACCCTTCCTCAAATGAACTCAGGTATAGCTTTTGTTTCTTCCTTTAAAAAAATAATGGGGATAAAGAAAAAAAAATAAACACAAGTGACCCACCATGATTTCCAGAAACTGCTGGAAGTTTTTGTGGCCTGTAAATTCTCTGCTGCTTTAGTGCTCTTTTTAAATAACAGTATTCCCACTATTTGTTAACAGTGTTAAAAAGCAGCAGTATGAGACAGATCTGAACAAGATTTGGAAGATCCTCTTGATTTCCATGACTAATCAGTACTCAGTTACTGGCAACTGTAAGCTATAGTTCCATGGGCAGTGGCACATACTCTGCTATATCAGTTCCAACTAAAAGGTTTCCAAGGATCATAGATGGAAGGAAAGAGTTCATATCAAGCATGCTAGTACAGATTGCTTCTCCCAGCCTGAAAAGCAGAGCTATTAATTTCTCCCCTGCAATAGCTGAGCATGAAAATGAAAGATCCCAAACAACTACCAGTGTTACTATAATTATTAACCAAGTTGCCTTGGAAAACAAGCCTGTACCTTTCCTCCGGACAATGAACTCAAATTTAGCTGGGACCAAAGTATCCAGGCTGATGTTGATGGCATTCAACCCTGCCTCCTTCAGCCGGGGCAGCAGCCTGGCTAGGTTGATCCCATTGGTTGTGACAGCAATGGTTTTCAGCCCTTCTAGTTTGTTCAGCTGACCTAGGAAATGAAAACAAACAGAAACTTTAGAGGAAGGAATTCCACTGTTACACAGAGAATGACAGAAAAAGACCAACATTTCAGAGACATAGAGAGAATCTGAAGCAATATGCTGCAGGAAACAAAAGCATTTCCACTTGACAACTGAAATGTTTCCACCATCCACATTGGTATCCCAAACAGTTGAGGATAATACAAGACATTCAAAAATGTCTAAGAAAAGAAAACCACATAAAAAAAAATATTACCACCATGAAATTAAAAATCTAGAAGACAGCTGCCTCCCCATAAACCAAATGCAGAAATCCTTACCGTACTAGATTTCCAGGAGGCAGACTTTCAAATGTCTAGTTATCACTACAACAGGAGGGAGAAAACAAACAAAGGAAAAAACTCACCATAAACTACTTCCAGAAGCAAAACCGCAGTGAAGTCTTATTTTCTCTTCTCTCTTTTTTTCATAGCCTGTACCCTTAATACTTGAGAAATATCTTAAAACCCCTTATTCTTGAGATAGCTTGAGTTACAGGACAAGTATCTCATAGTCCAACCTTTCTTCCCTATTTTGCCTCTATTCCTTCATGCTGATACAGGATTCACTTCTGCTTTATTCCCTTTCCCAGATGTTCTCAATCTATTCAGCTCTAGCCCAGCCAAGGACTCAGGAATGGAACAAACAGGAACACACCAAACCTGCTGAAGTCTACAACAGGAGCCATTTGTAACATGGCTTAAGATCCCTTTAAAGATCTATGAAACCTGAGACTATGATGAAAGAAAAGGTTTTTACTGAGAACTGATTTTTTTCTCTAGCATTCCTCTACTCACTTCTGAAAACCCTCCCCACAAAGTAGGAATAACCTTTCTGCAGAGGCTAAGCTCACGCTTGCCAAAAAACATTTTAACACTAGGTACCATTTGCAGCCTAGCCTTTTTGAGAGCCCAGGATACACACTGCAGTCAGCAATTGGAGAGAAGCATAGGAACACCATTACTTTTAGTTAATAAAAATAGCACCAGCTGATTAGGTCAATTAGTGCAGATGGCAGCTCTGACCAATGCTTTTCTTCTTCCTCAGATAACAGGACAAGACACATGACAAAGCACTGGACATCTACTAACATTGGGAACCATCTATAACAGCTGAACACAACCCAATCATGAGAAACTGGAGATGAAGAGTTAATATTAAAACACCAGCAAGTTAAAGAAGCCCAGTTAGTACATGCTGCCTTACTTGTACAAAGAAGTAGACCATTTGTAGCCCTTTGGGTTTTTTTGCTCATTGACCTCTAAGTTCAATAGAGATTTAAAAAAAAATTATAGTTTTGTAGCACCGTGTCCTGTATAGTCTTGTTTGTTTATCTTTGAATCACTGCTTTGAATCAGCACAAGTGAAAGCCACTGATAAAAAAAAATGCTTACTGAAATAGGAAACCAAACACATGCTATAGTTCAATAGCATGAAGTAAGAGATTAACAATAAGGTTAGAACAAGTAAAAACTTTTTCATTTACTTTTCCTGTAGGATCAGAAGAGTCACTGAGTTTCTTCACATACTCCTCACTTGTATTTCTCCTACTTGAGACTAGATAAGGAACTCTACCTCCTCATATATGAATTAGCAAATCTACCCTGCACTCCTTTGCTCCTGAAACTTGTATGTTCCTATGAAAAAAAAAATCCTGTACAAGTATCTATCTCTCAGAAAACAATAAACAGATATCATATTGTTAAAGTTCAGTACTAATTTTAACTTCGAATATCCTAAAGGAGATGGATTCTATATTCCATTATCAGCTGCTTCAGGAAAGTCTCAAATATATGTTTTCAACCAGGACTCACGTGGACATGACTTAGTTTCTATCAGGTGTTAGCCCTCGAGTCATAGTTTATGCATTTGTATGTATTAAAGAAGAAGAAAAACAACAACAAAGCAAAATAATCAAAACAACTTCAGCAGGCCTATGAATTTACAGACATTAATTAATCTGGTCTCCTCTACAGTGGTTGCAAATTACATTTTTTTATTGAGAGGGGGGAAAAAAAAGTAAGTCAAGTAGTAGGAAAAATGTCATAGTAATAATCTATGAATAATATTCAGTAACTTCATTGGTAGAAGACAGTAAACATCTACTAACCACTTTTTCCCAAATACAGTGTGCCTTCAGTCTTTCAAAAATGTTACCTCCTAGCACTATTTGCTAGCTAAACTATTTGCAAATAACATCACAATTCACCATGCTCTCTAAAATAGCCATGAAACTGGAATAGGATGGAAGTGCTCATTTAGGGCAAGTACTGACAGTTTCCAATGAACCTCCAGCAGTACAGTAAGTGTATTGCAATATCTAAGTAATAGTGCTGGATAATTTGCAACTCTTGCAACTTTAAAAAAGTGGAAAAAAAATAGATCCTAGAGTCATGAAAACCTATATGTGCCATACTTATGTGCCAAAACAGCATACACTGACCTTGTCAGCAGGCTTGTTGAAGTCACTAAGACCTGACCTAGGAAATGACATCTTAACAATGGATACATATTTCAAAGAGAAGGTAGGTATTAAACTACAATGATCCCACAAGGGCAAGTTGACACTAAATATTGAATTAATAGACCAAACACCAGTAGTTATAAAATACAAGCATATAAAGCAGGTGCTATTAACTTTTCTATCCCAGATTGTTTTCAGAATTCCTGAAGAACTCAGGATCCTTACAGTCAAGATTTAAGATTCAAGCACAGCAACTTCTTCCAGCTATGCAACCACAGAGAGATTTTGCTGAGTACAAATAGAATCACATAAACAGAGAAACATTCAGAAGTTCTGCTTGATATCTCAGCTTCTTCCTACTTAAGTTTTTTTTTTTCTAATTAACTAGTTTGATGAAGGAGTCAATTCCAGAAAACATTTTTTTTTTTTTTTTTTAGAAAAAAAAGCTTTTGGCCTAAGGTTGCTTGCAGCTCATTTAAGGAATGTATTACCACGAAAGGTCCCCCCAGACAAGCACAGCTCTCATCATTAGGGTATAGGAGGGAAAAACATCAGTAGAGTTATAGACATTGTTCTTGGATCAATATAGAGTCACTTTGAAACACAGTATGTTTTCAGTATGTTTGTTTGTAACTCACCCACAATATCAACCACATCAGGCCGAATAAGTGGCTCTCCTCCTGTCAGTCGGATCTTCTCTACACCCTCCTTCACAAACAGCTTGGCTAGGGCGATTATCTCCTGAGCACTTAGTAGCTCTGATTTAGGGGTTAGCTGAACACCTTCCTCTGGCATACAGTACTGACCTGAAACAAGAGAATCCAGAGCTAAATGGCAAGAAAGAAATAGCAATAGTGAATCTAACACTGATATGCAAAATATGCCAAGTGCAAGTGCTTTCAATGAGCGTCAATGACTCTGCTTGCTGAAATGCAGATAGATCATAAACTCTAATATCAAGCAATCTACTAATAATTTGCTGTCTTCATAAGGAAAACAATACTAATTTGACGAATCCCAAAATTACAATAAATTTACACTTGGGAAGAATGGTTAGCTTATTGCTATCTAACCTGAACTCAAACCGACCTGGCAAGCATGGGAACCTTGCTAGCCCTACACTCTGCAGACAGAATTGTTCAAATACAGAAAACCTGTTTGGTTGTGAGCTCTTGTGCTTATTACACATTTTAAGCAATGGCATACAAACATCCATGAGCACCATCATCCAAAACACTTCTGAATCCTTATTAGTCTTTGACAGACCCTTCCTCTTGCTTCCTGACCCCACTGGCGATTCAGCTGAAAAATCAGTCTCTAAGTCTCTTTATCATTACTTCCTCAACACAAGAAACAAAGCACAGGGCCAACACAAGAAAGACCTTAACTCTTTTGCACAACATGCTTCTATATGCTTCTGCATAAGCACTTTGGGCAAGAAAGAAAACAGCCACTTACACCTGAGATTGCATTTCTCCGTCAAAGAAATTCGCAAGTAGTTGTGCTGACGCCCAAAGCTGTCTGTCAAAAAAGCAGAGAAGGGTGCAGCGTGTTCCAGGAAGAAATGTCCTTTTCCTGAGCTTGGCAACTCCTGAGAGGGGGAAAAAAATGTGCAAAATATTTGAATAGCTATCTTCATTATCACTTGCCATACAAATATTAACTTTGAACTCAATAGATAATTACTATCTTATCTTCAAGTCACATAAAAAAAAAAGAATTGGAATTTTAACAATGCATCTGTTAATTTGATTACCTGATCCTTGAATGTGATTTCTATTTACAATTTTTGCTTTCTTAACACATAGAGTAACATCTTTTAGAGCGGCACCATCTTCAGAAAGCTCCAAAAATCTGGATTCCAGAACCTCTTAAACTATCTGAAGAACTGCTTTAGGCATCAAATTAAATGCGCCAAATTGCAAGTAACAACAGGAAAGGAATACAGATGAACTTTATGCCTAGCATCTTTAAAACATCACTGAAGTCAACAGTAGGGCATTGATGGTTTTAACAAGGTCTAAGGGCAGAGACTCCCACTTGTGCCATCAGGTCACGACTGTAGAATTACCATGCTAACTCTCCATTTTCTGTATCTGTATCAGTAGCTGAAATCACTGAGCTAATTTTGGAAAATGTTTCAATACTTGAGGTGAAACATTCAGTGAGCTGAACCAACTCTTATCACTGTATTGCAGGAGAGAGAGAGATAAAATTATGTTGGTAAGTTTTTTTTTTTTTTTTTAATAAGCTGGTTGATACTTATTTTAGGCACTACATACAAACCCCCCACAAGCACCATCACCCAAATGTTACCAAATCTGTCCTATTTTTTTTTCCTGTTAAATCACAGTTAAATAAACATTTAACTATAGGAGACAGCTGCATCACAGAATGAAAGAAAAAACAGCCTCAAAATGAATCAAATGCCTCAATATGTCCTTGTTATTTAAGAACATGCAGGCACTTACCAGCTGACTAAGAAAGTTGGAAGAAAGCAGAGGACTTCTACAAGTAGAGTGAACACCATACTCAGTAAAACAATACATGCAAAACCATTTGTGGATATCAAGGAAAAGAAATGTTTACTAAGGTTAAAGAGTGTGGTTTTTGTGAGGGGAAAATTAGCTTCAGAATTGCACCTCCAGTTAAAACTATTCTGGCTAGTCATGATAGACTGTAATAAATAAGGGATTAAATAAAATTTTGACATAAATCTAAGATGTAGAATGAAGAGATGGACAAAATCACACATTAACTGATACTTATATTTACTGAGCAAAGCTCACAATTTCCATCTAGAATAAGACAGACATGTGAAAACTCCAGAAATACTAAAATTAGCACATAAAGGATGATGACAAAAGACTGGGCATAAACACTCATAGTTGTGACCATGATTTCCCTGCTGTGGTCATCACCAGTAGTAGCCATAGGAGTTCATCCAGAACAGAGTTTAAATATAGCTCTAGTAGGGTGTTTAGAAATAGCTACAATGTTAAATAACCTAAGTATCTTTTCTCAAAACACTTAAACAGACACAGAAGGGGCAGAAAACAGGAGGAGAAAACCCTGAACCAACACACCAGTCAAGACATCAAAGCATATCTGGGGAGAGACCCAACTTCTACCATCAGCAGCAAAAATAAATTTGATTCCAGCTGTGCTAACACCACAGCTGCTGAGCAGCAGCAGCTTTTTTGGCAGCATGATCTCTCCACCAGCCTCTGGACTATTTACTTCACTTCTTGGCTGGAATGCCTTTGTGGTCAGAGAAGTAGTTCTCCTCAAAACAATTCAGGCAATGCAGGGGTTACAGAATAAAAAGGATCTACGGAGTGGCTAACTTTAACGACCAGAAAGCATCTGTTTAAACCTGATAAAACAGCAGTGCTCTCTTCAAAGTAGTTGCTTCTCTGTAGGAAGAGAGAAATTGCTTTCAGTTTCTGTTTTCCAAACACCACAGCACTAGATTCCATAAGTCTGGCCTTCCATCCCTGTATCAGATATCAGTGACAGCAGTTGTAAAACTGATCAATGCACACCTAGGGAAGTGGAAGCCAGGAGCTTACCTTGTTGGAAATGCTGGATCAACTGGACTTACTGCAATAATTTCTTAGACTACAAGTAAGGTTTAAATAGAAGCCCTCAGTTAAATAGACAGAACTCTCTTTTGCTTGTACCCCTTTAGAAAACAGTCCTGAACAGACTAAGTCTGAAGACATTCTAAATATTGTCAACCTCTAAAATCTTAACAAGAAACTTTTTTGAAAAGTTTTTGCATTTGTGCCCAGTCTCAACCTCTGAACATCTTCTTTCCATTATTTTGGACAGGTGTTCATATTTGAGGGGGTAAAGCATTCTCATGTTTATTAAGATTATTTTATTTTTTCATGTAGGAGTACCCCACTTTTGATTCTTTCTCAATCATTTGTTCCTGCACCTTCCACAGGACCTGGCTTCCTTACCAATTCCACTCCTGCCTCCCCATTTTGGACTGTGCATTACAGGGAAGAAAAGGACTGGAACAGTTCTTCTTTGCTAATAAAAGGGAGGCAAAGGGGGATATTCTAATGATTTTACATAATAGATGCCAAATTTTCTTTTCAAGGACAGTAATTTGCTTACAATAATTTCCTACTTCCAAAATTTAGGCTCTTTCAACTTACTGTTTAAATATGATTAACCCACATGCATATCACCCTGCTTCCTTAGAAGCACAGCTGGTTGGTTAATGAAATGTTGCTAGTGCTAGAGGCACACTTATAACTAAGAAATAGAAGTACTTGCACTATTTTTCTCTTTGATCCACTGCAAAGAGTATATCAAAGTGTGATCTACTTTGATATCTTAATACTCTCATTATCATCTAAAAATCGTTACGCAATTTCAGGAAGAGAAGTTGAAAGTTTTCAAAGTTAAGAGAAAACAAAAGTTAGAAATAGTCTTGCTACGGAAAAGGTACTTATCCAGCTATGTTAACTCCTGTTTCTCTAGTAACTGAAGATGACTCTTACATTCAACAGGCCAGTCTGACATAGTCTGGTCCACTTCAGCCCCTAAAACCTAAAGGAGCCATCACTGACAACATGGGAGACAAAAATGGGAGAGTTGCCTGTTGCAAGCCCAGGCTACTGGGAAATGCATATTCAGTTACACAGAGTTGGAAAAGAGATGAGGTTGTGGCATTTTAGCAGATTGATGTCCAACAGCACAACTGTTTTTCACCCCAAAAGGGATGACTTTAGCCCCCAAGCTCCCACATCTTCTGTCCACAGCTGACAGAGGACACTTCTGCTAACAGAAGTCGGCCCTGTCACTGAGGGTGCTGTATCTGATCTGTGAAAGAATAATTCCACTCTCTGGGCTGTCAATCCTCTGTTCTGTACTAGTACTGAAAGAACAAGAGCTTAGGTGAGTGCACCTAGCAGCTATATTTTGACAAGTCATCAAACTGTCGGAGCTGTCAATTCACTTGCAATTTCCAGAAAAAATTTCTAACAGTATAGCAAAATTGCAAGCTGTGACCCAAAGTATTAATAACCACTAGGAACACCACAAACTGACAGGTATGGGAAAATCTAAGTTAAACACAAAGGGAAGAGAATGCAGCTCTTATCTAGCCCTTCTCCTTCACCTTCATCCACACTGATACCTGTGCACATTTGGAAATGTTTGCTTGCAAACATTTGCACTGAAAATGGTTGGATGCAAATTTTTTTTTTTTTTGGTTTTGAATGGGCCCCAGGGGCCACCACAACCTACCTGCCTACAGCAGCATTACAGTTGCTCCTGCTGCCGAATGCCCCAGACTCATTCAGCCTCGGCAAGGCTGTCTGAGTCATGCACCAGCACTGCCCCCTCGCAATAGCGCTAGTGCTGCTATTTCAGCAGCAGCTCAGCAAAAGGTCTTCTGCTTCATACCTCAATTTTAATACCTCAGTGCATAGGGAAGTGGTGCCACAGTGTCCTTGTTCAGCCTGCAAACCAGACAACCCCAGAGGCTAAAATGGGTCTAGGTAGGATAAGTGCCAGAATCAGGTCTCAGCTAGATGTTCAAGACAAATGCTTTTCTTAGGGCTCTGTAGCTGCAGCACAAGCACAGTCCTCAAACAAAACACTACAGTTCTGTTTTTTGGCAGAGAAAGTGCTGCTCCTGGACTCTGAGCAGCATCCCACAAAATGGGGCTTTAGGGGAGAGAGAGCATCTGACATGACTGGCCAAAAATAAGGTCCATATTAGACCCTTTTAGCCAAACTGGGCTCTTCTCTTTATCCCTACAGCAAAGATTTAATTCATGCCACAGAAAGTTTCAGGCAATTATGTTCAAAAGTTACATGATCTACTAGCAAACAGCTGGAATTTGCTGAAATAAAACTTCATCCCAGGAGGCCAATGCCCTTTTTGGAAATTACACATCTTGCAAAAGGGAAAAAGAAAAAAAAAAAAAAAAAAAAAAGAATGCTCATTTCCTTAGTGTTATTGCTCTTGAGCAACCCTAAGCTACCTTAAAATCACTCTAATTTCCTCCTCTTTCAAAATACTGTTTTTTTGCCTGAAAAATTTCTACTTACAATAAGAAAGTACAAATGACATATTTGTATTGTACTGGAAAATACGTTTTTGTAGTAGAAAAACTTAATGCTGCATAACATTTTTTAATTCAAGAATACCATTCGGGGGAGTATTATAATATATGCAAAGTAACAGAATGGCATCAGATTTTCCTTTGTTAAGTATGGATTAGTCAAGAAATGCTTATACACAACTAAAAAAAAGCATGAAAATACTTGATGCTGTCATAGTGCCTCTTGCCACCTGCCATTATCTACTATCCAAAGAAAATCCCAACTCTACCCTGTGCAATATGAAAGTCACATCTCCAAGATTGACAACTTTATCTTAAGTGCAGAGATCTAAAGAAATTCAAGTATGTGGACTAACCAGTTCAAATATAATCTGATCAAGTTTCGTGTTTTAATTGTAAAGAATTTGTGGTTAACTTCTTGGGTATATCTGTTTTTATCTTTAAGAGTTATCTACATTTTCACAGCCTCAGATTCACTCAGTCTAGTTAGCTAGCCAGTAACCTTTCACATCTAGAACACCTCACATCTTTCACACCATTTTCACTATATATTTTGTAGAGAAAATATAAAACCTTTCTGGGCAACAAAAACACATAAAAATATTTTTTCTGTTGTGAGGAGTGAGGAGTAATTTACCATGCATTCATAGAAAACTTTACTTAGGATGGTGAATACAGGATGTAAACCAGATAATACGAGTGCTGATATCTCCCACTAAAAAGGGTGCAAGAATACTCTAAGAATACTTTTTTATGCACTCTAAAAAGACCATAATATGTTCCCTTCACCACACAATATATATAGGACAGCTACACTGACCTCCCTTGATTCTAACCTAACCTAAAGGCTTATGGGGGGGACCCTGGATGCCCTTTTGGTGGTATCCTGAAATTCCTGCATTAGAGTTCACAGCTGCCTCAGAAATTTAAGGGAGTTTCTGATCATTTTAAAAGGGGCTGAAATACATAACGCAACTTAACTTGTCTCCCCTTTCCATCCCTCACCTCATGAAAGCTCATGAAACTAAAGAGAATCCATACCCATTTTCAGATGCAATCCTGGAGACAGTCAAACTGTTTTGAATGTCTGGACAGTTGAATGCCCAAAGTCAGATGACATTTCAGCGTCCTCTGTGGCTGGGACGCCACTAACTCCTTCTCTCTACAGGTGGAGCCCCGGGCAAGATAGAGATCCGGGCAAAGGCTACAGCGTTACAGTCACTAAGTTTGCACTGTGTTTGCTTTGGCATTAGCTTGCTTCTCAGGCTCAGCAGGGTTTCAGACAGTGCTCCAGGGTTCTTGTGTGTATGGCACAGTATTTGTGACAAGTAACTCATCTTGCAATTCCAACCACTGTCACTCCCTCCCCTAAATTCAGGGCTGGACACTGCAATCAACCTTTCAAATGTATTTTTGACAGCATGTTAGAGCCCCTCAATTTATAGGAAGTAATATAAAGTAACTCTGAGCAGAATTTATTGAAATACATACAGTTTGGAAAAAGACAAAAGAAATGCAATATGCTTCCTAGATAACTGAGTCAAATATGCATTCAATAAAGAAATGAACAAAATCTGCACATAAATAAATGATAATGAATGTATTCAATTTGGTGACTTCAAAACTGTCACTTGTACCTCTAGTTTATTTTCTGCATATTAAAGACAGTCACACAGTCACAAGTAAATCAATAAATCATGTGTCAGTAGGGATTACTCTACATGTCATGTCCCATTTCTTCTGGCAGTTACTGAATCTGTGCCTTGCTATGGAGTTTTTTCTCTTGTGTTTTGACACTAAGAGAGTGAATTCACTTGAGATACCTGATACCAAACCAGGAGAAGCCAAATCTGGGCAACACTGACATTTATTTCCTGCAAATACCTGGACAAACAGCTTAGAGGATCACTTAGAACATATCTATCCATTAATTCCCCCTCCCCTCCCCAAACTACAGTTAACCTCAGCTGATTAAATGCCACTGTGTAATCTCTGCTTTGTATAGAGAGCATGCAGAACTGGTCCAGCAAATGAGACTGAAATTTCACCCTTACATTTAAAACAAAATGAAGCAAGCACATAGAACTATACATTACTCAATATTTAGTTTTGTTGCCTACTCCCAAGATTCATACTTTTAATTTGTTCGTATATAGATCACATCTGAAACATCACGAAAGATCTCAAAGAGTTTGAAAGATCACTTTTGTAATGTAGGTTTGGACAAAGCAGAAGAACACCCGCCTTCACTGGTGTCCGGCTGGATCCCACCAAAAGTCCTGGTGTATTACTAGTATATTACAGGCACTTAGTGCAGAGGGATTCTTAAATCCAAACTTCCCGCAGCAATAAAAAAAGCAGGCAAACAAACAACCACCAAGTGAAGCCCGGCTTGTTAAACAGAGGCTTCCATAATTTCCATTTTCCTAATTTCAACTGCAAGGCACAAACTGAACTGTCCTGAGCACGATCCCGGATCGCAGCCCGCCGCGCAGTCCCGCCGTGGGGAGACTCGCTCTTGTGCGGCCTCATGCCGCAGGTGACACCGTAGCACAAGGCGACTCGTCTCGGGGTGGGCAGAGTGGGAGATGGAGCCCGACGAGCAGCGACCGTTAACGGCCACCCCGCGGCGCGGCGCGCACCACGGCGCTAACTCGGGACCACCCGGCGCCCCCGCCTCACCTGAGCCGCGGTGGAGGGAGCCCTCACGGGAGCCCCGGTGCTGCAAGCGCGGCCCGGCGCGGCCCCCCGCAGCGCCCGCAGGAAGGCGAGGGCTCCGCGCGGCCGCCACGGCCGCCCCGCCGCTACCACCGCCGCCACCGCCATGGGGCCTGGGCGGCCCCCAGCACACGGGGGCTCTGGCGGCGCCACCGGCCCCGCTCCGTCACGCGGGCGGGGGAGCGGCAGCCAATCAGAGCGGCCGCAGGTGCGGCGATGCACGCTGGGAGTTGTAGTCCTCCCTCTCCCGTCCCCAGGGCGGAGGGGCGGGGCGGGCTGGCGGGGCCCGACGTAGCCATTTTGCTACCAGGCTTGGCAGGCGGCGGGGCGCTGTGCCGAGGTTGCTCGCGTTTGCACTAATGCTTCCAAAAGGAAGGGCGATTCCCTGCTGCGATGACAATGAGAGGTACTGCGTTCGCTAACCAACGTCCTGACCCTTCGTCCTGACCCGTTTGAGCCGTGAAGTATTAGTCATGTGCGAATTACTCCCCAGGACAAAAAAAAAAAAAAAAAAAATCTATTTTCCAAACAGGCTAGGCTTTAAACTTGAGACCTTGCTATCCAGTCATTAGGCAGGATAGAAACTAATAGAAATACTCCAAAATTTAACATAAATTTTTTTTAACTAAAATCATTTGAGAAGAAGCACAATGGACTTGAAGGGCTTGTGATGTGGCTAAATACCTATTCTGAAACACATCTCGTCAGTTTGACGTCGCATGTCAAGGCAATAGAGCACATAACAAAGCAAAATACTCTTTTTAATCATTATTTTCAAGGGGTGCAGAAGTAAGTTGGGTGCTTACATTCATATTAGTTTTATGAAGTGTCACTTCTCCCTGCAGAACACGAATAACTGGTAATTAAAGGATTTCCTGAATTTAATTGCACAGCAAGTGATAATGAAGGCTGAAATACAGAAAGAATTTTAGCTGCATATTAAGCACGACAACTATTCAAACAAAGGAACATATCAATTGTAAAAAAAATGTTTAATCAAATATAAAGTATATAAAGATCAAAATTCATTACAAGCTCAGAAGGAGAAACAAATTATAAGTTGCTTAATCAGTAGTTAAAAAAAAGTCTCATTAATATCTTTCTCCTTTAAGTGTTCTTATCCTACAGTAAAGGGATTGGTTCTATAATTATTTTAGTCATGATTCTGAAGGAATTAAAGCCTATATTAAACTCTACTTACCTTGATAATCCTACGGAATATGATGGAGCTGAGCATGTTAGGAAAGTTGTGAAACTGAATGTCTTTGCACAGCTGAACACTTATATTTCTCCAGTCTCATCAGATTACACATATATATCCATATCTTATTAAACTAGCTCTTCTCAGCCCTTATCTTTCCAGAAGCAGCTACTACTATCAGAAATAGCCATTACTAGTTGACAGAAACACTTCCCTAGGAGTAAACAAAAATATAAAATAAATGTAACGGCATAAGAGCATCTGTGTAGGAGATGATACTATTACTGGGATACAACCATGTCACAGGTCACAAGGGGTGTATATTTTTGCACACCTGAGATTGCTCATGGGAGGTTATTCTCTTTATTTCTCTCAGCAGCTGTGCAAAGAAATGAAGAACTAAAGGATTGAGGTTTGTGTATTTAGGCCAAGCTGCTGTGCAGTGTCATGCCCTTGCATTGTAGCCAGAGTTTCATGTGGAGGTCTATCCTGGCAAAATAACGCCTCTCCTCATGTACCTGCAGAGAGCACAGTTACTTCTGTGATGCTCAGGACAACCATCCATGGCGATTTCAGGACACACTGAATCTCTTGCCACTAGACTTTCAGTTATCTTCCAGACAGCATGCAGACTTTCTTTTATCTGTCTTTATCACGGGGTAATGCTGCAGTCTGAATTCTAAAGAATGCCGTTCCCCTTCCTCTTCCCACTCCTGCTTTCCTTTCTGACCTGCATTGACCTACCCATGTCTTATTTTGCTGTTTATTTGTTTTAAGATTTGCTGAATTCTCATTTGACTGCCTGCAGGGCTAATTCCACACTGTTGCACTTTCAAAGATTAACTAACTTTTCAAGAGCATGCACTCTGCACTGTGCCATTCATATAAATCAGCATACTGGCCAAAAAGCATTAAATCAACATGAGTAATCGAAGGACAGAGTCCACATACTTGTGTCCTCTGTACCTATCCCAGAACAATTCCGAATTAATGAGTGCTGGAGTATGTCTGGTCCTATGCATTGTTCCAAGTTAGCATGGACCAAAGTTCTGAAGGTTTGTTAATGGAGAAATAAGAGTAATTAAAGGTCTCAGGCAAGAGCACTGTGTGTGAAATGTATGAGTCTGCCGCAGTGAATCCTGATTGCCTCATTGTCCAGACTGGGCTTCTGCTAGAGAGATTCTCAGTTCCTTCCTGAGACTTTGGGCTACATGCCTGAACAGAAACCAGGGCAAAGTGCAAGGCATGATCCCGGCTTTGTGTGGGTTTGGCTCACGTTGGGATTGCAGCGGGGAATGTCTGCAGGAATGCCTGGTCAAGACAGAGCCTCCAAGTCCAGCTTCCTACAAATCCATCAGGAAATAACTCTTAGCATTTGAAAAGAGACTTTATTGTTTAGTGTGTTTCTTGCAAAAGCAAAACATCATCCCCCTTTGCACTTGTTACTAGTGAGCAATGTAGGCAATTCTTTAAAGGAATTACTAAGACAGGCATTTACTGTTAAACTTGAGGACCTATATGAAATATGACCAGCTGACATAGGACATCTCACTGCTGTTCATGTGCATCACAGCATTTTTCATTTCAAAGCAGACCACTACATAGTTGCTATCTACACTTGCGAAATCCTACGGAGCTCCCACAGCAGAGACTTTCATAGTTACAGTGTGCTTTTCTCATTAGAGAGAAGCATGACAGCCCTACCGGTGTTTCTTCCTGGCAGCTGCAACAAAATAACATGTGCAGTTCTCTAGGTCATAGTTCTCCCACAGAATTGAAAAGTATTATGTTGAAGAACAGGCAGTAGTTATAGAGATTTTCAGTGTAACCGTGCCAACTTTGCCACTGAAACTACAGCCTCCCACCCATTATGGATTTTCTAGATAAGTGCTCGCTAATGTGTATGTGTAGATTAACATGAATAAATACAGAGGAGGGAGAAACAAAACCAGCCACTCTAACCAAATTGGTCCGAGTCTCGCTGGAATGGAACCAACTAGAGTGGTTAGAAAACAAGTGTCAACGCTGCCTTCTCCTATCCTAGTGCTGGAGCAGCCCTCTCCTCCCTCAGCTTATCGCCCTTCCACCTTCACTTTATTTTCTCTGATGTCTTCCAGTTCTTCTCCTCACAACCTTGAGAA
Organism: Crypturellus soui; assembly: GCA_032275445.1. Classification (NCBI taxonomy): domain Eukaryota; kingdom Metazoa; phylum Chordata; class Aves; order Tinamiformes; family Tinamidae; genus Crypturellus; species Crypturellus soui. The sequence continues at coordinate 2,521,417 of JAUBNY010000557.1, read as the reverse complement.
AAGGAAAAATGTTAGTTTAATCCTACTAAACTCACAGTGATGAAAATTTTGGTATTCTCTGCTTGTTTTAGAGCACAGTAATAGGGGAACATGGGCTGTAGAACACCAAGGAATCCAACTGATACTAAATGTCACAGCTAAGTCTACTCTTACCTTTCAATACTTTTACATGGATACACTACAGAAAGAGAATTAGGCAATGCATGAAAAAAGAGGATGCAGTAAAAAAGGAAAGGGAAGGAGGAATAGAAAGAAAGAAAGAAAGAAAGAAAGAAAGAAAGAAAGAAAGAAAGAAAGAAAGAAAGAAAGAAAGAAAGAAAGAGAAAGAAAGAAGAAAAGAAAAGAAACAGGTGAGGAAAGCTTTTCTATGAGCTTGACCTCTTTGCTTAAGTAGAACTATTCCTTTATCTGCTGATTTCCTTCCTTTACATGAAATAACATTATCATGCCATCAGCATATCACAGCTCCCACTTTTTTTTTTTTTTTTAAAGCCTCCCAATTTGTAACTCAAGTCTCTGTGAAGCTCAATGGCAGCTCTTTGGTTTACCTGCAAGGTTGCACAGTTCCTTTCTTTAGATGAGGTTCATGATAAACAGAGTATTTATCAAGTTGACCACAACAGCTTTGCAGGTTTAACTGGATGTTTGCTATGTATAGGTCCGGAGAACTGTAAACAGAATGATACTGACCAGTGATACAGAACAACCTTACCACACAAGGGTGGCATAGACATGCCAAAAGTGAAGTTTAGACCGTCATACATCTCAGACTGGATGATACAATGATATTATGGACAAAAAGCATATCATGATGTTCCTTTTTTCCTGGAAGTGCTATTTCATTTCTCAATTTTCATCTACTGTAAGAGAAAGATTTCTCCCTCACTTACTATAAGAGAAAAACAGGACTTCAAAAGAGGAGAATTAAACTCTAAATAGCCTGGTGGACTAAAATCAAAATGAATTTGTCCTGAAGTATTAGCAAAAAGATACTTATGAAATATAACAGCTTTTTCTAACATCATTTGCTTTGAAGCAAGGAGGTTGTTCAGTAAGAACAAATCCCTTTCTTCATATCCCATCACAACAGAAATTAAGAACAACTTAAAAATCATTTTTCTCTCTTCTCTTCTCTTCTCTTCTCTTCTCTTCTCTTCTCTTCTCTTCTCTTCTCTTCTCTTCTCTTCTCTT
>JAUBNY010000557.1:2490238-2520126 GCA_032275445.1 Crypturellus soui | reverse complement strand
TCCCTTCCCTTCCCTTCCCTTCCCTTCCCTTCCCTTCCCTTCCCTTCCCTTCCCTTCCCTTCCCTTCCCTTCTTTTTCTTTCTTCTTTTTTTTTTTTTGGAAATGGATTAAGTTTTGGGTAGACTCAAAAACTTTCACAAGACTATGATAGCATTTATAGCTGGCATCTCAATCTACCTGTGAGGGAATTTCTTTTTTGCTTATTTATTTTCTTATTTTGGTAAAACTAGTCAACCTCTAGTCTGCTAAAGCATTACCTTCAATGTAAATGAAACTGTGCTAAAAAGTACACAGATTTGTATTCAAAGACCTTTGTCAGTTGCAAGCCAAATAAATAAATAAATAAATAAAACAAAAATAAAAGCATTAGGGCATTTTTGTGGGCCGCTGGCTTTTTTCTTTTGTAGATGTTTATACCAAAGATTGTATTTTTGCAAACACAGTAGCTTACTTCCAGATTTAGCATTTCACAGATACTTCTCTATCACTTCAGATGCCCTAGGCAATACAATCCTGTTCAGTTCTTGTAAATCACAAAAAGTAAGTGCAAGGAAGCCAAGTCTCACTGAATATTTCCTTCTCTCACATCTTCCACTCTCATCTTGTAAGAGGAAGACAGGAAGGGGCTGTTAACAGGTTCACTCCCTGCTCTGATCTCTTCCCCAGTAGTTTCCCTATGGCCAATTTCTAAGCTATATTTTTTATAAGAGAATGATGACAATGCCTTGGAAAAGCTTTCTTTGAATTTCCAGTCAGGGGATCATTATTTTATTGTGCATTGTTTAGTCACTTACAGGATGTAAAAATGGACCTGAGGTGCTATCTCTGTAGAAGAGTCTCCTGGTCTGTTTCACCCTCTCACATCAGCGATTACAAATAATCTGTAAGGTTGCAGAAAATAGAGCCCTTGAGAAACTAGCTAACTGAACAAGGACACCCAGGCTAACCTCCAAGAAGCCATCAGGCAGAGGTTTCAAAAGTTATGACAACTATGCCCACTAAACATGAGAGGTCACAGGCTTTATTTTCTGCAGCGGCTACACTTTTAAAGCTTTCATTCACTGCGGTGGTAATTGCCCAGTCTCTGTGACTGACTAACCACTCAATCTCTGAAATACTGTTGTGGAGAGGTAAGAATGGGTTATTCATTTCACAGGCAGGGTGCACTCAGAGCCCTCCATTGACCTTGTACTTCCTTGTGGCCAGGGATTTGTTTGTTAGGAGCTCAGCCTTGGAAATCTGGTCTCCTTACCCAGTTATTTTGGGTTAAAAACCTGTAGGTATAAGGTTAAAGTATCAGTTTAAAAGTATAAAGTATAAGGTTAAAATAAATTATAAAATCAAAAGTGGAACAGACTGGCCTGATGTAAACTCTGTGACCTGTATGAAGATTCACTGGAGTCAGGGGCCCTTGCTCATTGGGAAACTTTTTCTATCCTGGCCAGCAGAGAGCTGCCTCATGACAACAGCTCTGCTGTAAGTGGAAAATATGCAGCAGTGATAAATGCTCCCCTGACTGAGAAAAATAACTTTATCCTGATGAAATATTGGTGTTCCAAAATGCCTCCAATAATGTTTGGCAGCTACAGCCTGTAAGGCTGCATCTTGCTGTTGTGAAAGTCCTTCATCTCCAAACACAGCCCTCTCATATGCTACCCGCGTGGAAGGCTGAGCCTTAAGACAGAAAAAGGAGAGAGAGAGAAGGATGAACCAAGGACAGAACAGAGCAGGGAAAATGAGATACTTGATTTTAGTTTTCACCTTAGGTTGTAGATTTTCACAGTCAAGAACCCTGGAGCCAAACATCCCTAAAACTTGAGAGACCTGAAATTTCTGTAAAGATTTTGCAGTTTTTCAATTGAACTGTGTAATTGCTCCATAAGATTCCAGGGTGCTTTAACAAGACTGTTTCGTCTGTGTAAGAGCAGCTATATATGCAGTCCAACAAAGTAACTTGTGAAAAACATATTACTTAAGGCAAGAAAAGGAAAAAAAAAATCCCATCCACCCAAAGATGCAGAAGGTCTTGAGATGTCCTGCTATTGTCATGTGAACAGGTAATTCTTTGAGCTCTGCATTTTCCTCATGTTAGACTGCCTCTCGGAAAAGGCACTGCCTATCATCTCCCTATCTGTAATTTCAGAAGTTGAATTTGCAACATTAATTCCAATATGGAAATGATTTGACTCTCCCTATACCGGTTTGGCCAGAATCTGGCTGTGCACCACTCCCAATAGCAGTGCATAATTCTCTATAGCAACAAGATCCGATAACTAAACAAAGTAGCTTCCTTCCTAGTTCCTTTCTCCCCTTACTTTGTAAGGAACATTGACTTAATCAGTGTGATTAAATTCTCAAATTCTCACATTTGTTTAATTACAATGACCTAATTTATTTTACCTTCACTCATTTACACAAGCTTCATTGTATGCTTTTCTTTTTTTTTTTTTTTTTGCTTTGCCCTTTGGCAAAGTCGTGGGTGATGATAGGAAGTAGGCTAGATCTCTTCTCCAGAAATAAGTTTTGTATCAGAGATGACTTTGGGTCAAATACAAAAGCAGCTCTGTGCCTCATCTGTTGATGGCTCAGAGAAACCTCTTTTTTTTTTCTATTTAAATATCTTACCCACTTAAGAAGACTCACTTTAAAATGCTTGTGTTACAGCAAGATTTCCACAGAATAGCTCTGCTCTTTTGGTGCTGAACACACTGTCCTTATTGCACAATGCAGCAGGGTCAGAACCCTGCTTAAGCTGACGGAACAGATATAGTCACACCGTACATTGCCTGGCTCTGCATAGGTGCCAGCCCACATCAGAAGCAGCACAGACCTAATGTCACAGCACCTGCAGCCTGGCAAGGATAATTTGCGTGGGCGCAGCAAAACGCTGATGAAAATGTTCTGATCCTGGAGCTACCACTTCACAGCCAGCACTGGGATCTGCACTGTGTTTGTCATGTACTGCTGTCTCAGTTTTGGGAGGAGCGATGGGCTAGCTGCCACACAGACCAAACAGAAGCCATCATCAAGAACATGAAATGAGAATCCTTCCTTAATTTTACTGCCAGTGCTTGGTTCTGTCTTCTCCCCTTGTAGGCTGGTAGCTGGGATCCTCAAGCCCCTGGCACGGTGCAGCTGCATCATCTGCCCACTTGTTAACTACGCCAATGTTTCACTTATTTAGCTCTTATGGGTGATAAAGAAATAATGTTGCACTGAAATTGTCACGGTAGTGTGATACAGAATCCCCCCCTTTTTTTTCTGTCACAGGGGAAAGGTGTGTAACCACTTTTCTAACAGCAAAGCATGTCTGGGTCCGGAGTAGGGAACAGAATTCAGGCTGAGGGAGGGATGTAGGAAAGAGACAGAAATGGCGAAAGAGAGAGACACCAAATCCTGCAGGACCTAGTGAGTCCTGCATCTCAGCGTCCACCCAGGAGGAGTGGTTCCACTCTCTGTAAATCATTAACTGATAGTGGGCCACAGAAAGGAAATTCTTAGCAAAGAAACGTTCCGGAAACTACAGTGCAGTTTGTGCTGTTTAAGTGTTTGACTAGCATAGAAAATTAAAATCTAGACTACAGTCATATTAAAATTTTCTTTTAAAGGTGATTAATATGCAAGGTAAAACAAAGCTGATTAAAAAACTGATTAAGAATGATTGAAACAAATTAAATCTGTTTTATTTTATTGGAACAGGACACGTTTGTGATAATAAAGGAAATATTATCTTTGGATCATTCTACTCGATCATTTTTGGTCTGAAACCTTGAAAGTCTTTTGAGAATGTATTAAATGTGTTCATTTCCATATTGTAACCTCAAACGAAATGAGTGTTTGCAGTTTTTCCCCCCCACATATATTTCCTTATATTTATATATTTGAAAATAATGCAAAATACAACAAAATGACATAAAAGCTTTACTCACAAATTTTCCATAAAGCAGTCAGACCTAAGGAAAATTTTTTGCAGACCATGCTCCTCTTGGAAAAGGGCAATTTAGCGACGGCTGCTTCAGAAGGACTAAACTGTTTAACAACTCATGCTATATGTTAATACAATTTATGTCTGAGGGGTACAGAGAGTCCTTTTTTAAAGTAGAAAATATAATCCAAGAAGTTATTTCATTATTGGCTTCTTCCTTACACAATAATTCACAATCATCCTGCACCGGAAAATGACTGCATGAGTGAACAAGGCTACAAACTATTGAGCCCTTTGATACAATTTTGCTCCAGCTAAAGTGAAGAAAAATCTTTGTCCTTGGACTAGTAGGAAAGATATGCCCCTAGCCTTCCTAATTTATTCATGATTAAGATATTAAATTGGTTTTGAGGAAGTTTACAAAGACCTTATTCAATTCATATGCAGGTTGTGTTTCTGGAGAAGGAGAATATGCAAAAGTGAAAGCAAAAAAAGAGCCACCAGCATTTCAGACTCTCTGCTCATCTTTCCAAGAGACTCCCAGTTGCTGGCAGTAGTTTTACAATTCTGTCTCACTGCCTGTTAGCATCTCTTTGGCTCCTCTTCAGATTGCTTTGACCTCCAATAATCACAGCTGTACATGTCAGTGGAGAAAAGAAAGGAGCTGATGGGAGGAAGATGTCTTTTCCTTTGAAATTTAGTGGGACTTGTAAGGATTTAGAAGGTCATCAAGGTGAGTTCCTTGCTGTTGCAGATGGCCACATCACAATCTTGTACCTTTGCTGTTTATGAAAAGATGATTCAGAAACTCAAGGGTCTTATGGGTATAAATCTTCTAAGTCTCCACCTAAAAAATCTTTATTCATCAGTTTATGTGCAAGTTTGCATCTGTCTTATATACATCTTTTGCCTGCTTTGCATTTATGAATATCCCTCCTCTGACCAGATGAAAAAGAAACACCTCTTCTAGACTGCTCTTATCAGATGTATGCTCTTACCAGAGGTGTTATTAGCACAAGCAAGTAGAACAAGTTATTAGCACTTGTTCTACTTTAAGTCATTATTTTTCTTGCGCAACCAAAACTGCTTTTTCCAATTCTTCAGGTGCAGTGAGCCCTGTAAGTGTTCTGGCTTTTTGGTAAAGCCGTTCCTGTGTGCCTTCAGCTACACAGCAACGCCACAGACTCTTAAGGGCCAATAAACGCAGCACACGTTGCTCATTTTAGCATGTAATCCAATGGGATCCATTTGCACTTTTCCATTATTAAGAAGAAAATCCTTTTCTTCAGCCGGATATCTAGAGTTGCATTCCAGAAAACATCCTCACAGCTTCTTAAATCTTAAAGAATCTTACACTTGCACTTGCACTTGAAATCTTGCACCTCTTAAAGTGCAAGACTTTCTCATTGCATTTCTATTACTCGGCCCCGTGGTAATCCAGTTCTACCTGTCTGATGTCAAATACCTCCTCTGATTTGCTAATGACTGTAAAGTGTATGCAGCAAATTTCATCAGCATGTAGGCTTCGTTACTGAAAATATTTGATAAGAGAACTCCCAAGACATATCTTGAAGAGCTCTACTAGCCATTTCTTTCTAACCTTTCTCTTTCAACGTGACATTCTTCGTTGTTTTTGGATAGTTTCCTACATTGTTACAGCCTAATCCTCATCACTTCTTAATCATTTTTCATCCACTACTATCTTTCTTAAAATATGATTTTATATGATTTATTTTCTATTAAAAAGAGTATATCTTACCAAAGAAGCTATTTAATTAGTCTGTACAATTTATTTTTTTAGGTTCAGGATATGTTTTATACTGTTTTCCAAGTACCTTGATTTTGTTAGAAAAAATTGTGGAGGAAAGAATAAAGTCTTGTAGGCAGCTAAGGTCAAGCTAATAGACCTGAGGCTGCCTGAATCACACATCACTCATTTCTTAAATAGTAAATATAATATCCTATTCCCAAGTTACATGAAACAATGCAGGACTAGATGATGTAACTTGCTAAAGAACTCTGGCACCAGACTTGGGTCAGCTGTTTCTGGACTGAATATATGCTTTCCTTTTCTATGCATTTCATTCATATTAGCAAACTTGTCATTCTGGTACTTTCAGTGAGAACGTGTGTGTGGAACATGGATCAAAGTATTATTTACAATTTTCTTATATATCAGTTATCTTTATTCCCATGTCCTTTCCATATGTAGTGGCACTTTTTTTTTTTCATTTCTTAGTTTCTGTTTCTATAGCTAAGCACATTTGACATTTATTTTAATATCCTCTGCAACCTCTCTCACACACTGATGTTTTCCAACTATGGTTGTACTTCCACTTTCAGGTCTCCAAAGCAAAACTTTTTCTTTTTTTTTGTTTTCTGATTAAGGCTTCTCCTCTCACAGCCATGCTCATTTCTGATACTCTGTGGAAGTGAATGTTAGCTTCAAAGTTCTTCCATAAACTTTCTTCCCTTGATGAAAATATAAATACCAGATGGTATTTTACCAGCCCAAATGCATCTATGATCTAAATAAAGGCTGCCCAAATATATTGGAAACTACTATGTCATACTGCAGCAGGAGGTACAAAAAGGCAATAATAATTATCCTTATTCCCTAAATAAATCTATGCCTGCTCTTTTAGACTGAGAAAAAATTGATAGAGAAGAGAAACTCACTGTAGCAAAGGAATATAAAATATTGAAAAGAAATGTAATTTCTTTCAAACTTTCTTTCAAAATTTGTCCTTTTAAACTAAGAAACTAAGGAATTTACCTTTAAATGAATTCACCAATGGTAACTGAATTCAGTTTTTGCATTCTTTTTTAAAACCCCTTTTAAAAATAAACCTAAATGGCAGCAGTACTTATTCATTCATTATTGGTGAAACAAAAATTGTCTTGTTCACTGGATGAAAGAACATTTAAGACAAACTATTATCTTAGTTTTTTTCCTGATTTCTATATAATTCCTCTGGAAAAATGATGGCAATTTCTCACTGTAGTAGATATCCAATAATTGTGCTGTGCAGTAGGCAGCAAAGCGATGCCCATTACATGAAGCATACACATAACAAAGCTTCATTTCTTGTAGATTTATACTAGGACCTGACTACTGGTTGGGGTGACTACCATAAACACCAAAATATCTTTTCAGACACCTTCATTAAATGGTTAATGTTTAAATTCTCCATGTGATGCTATCTGCTTTCAGCACAGCTTGGCTGTAGCTCTTTGTCAGAGAAGTGTGCTAATGTTTATTCTGATTTACGTGAGAAGTATTAGAAAGTTCCTTTAAATCCAATCTTATTGTAAGGTTATTTTAACTCTCCAACTTATCTCACTGTGGTGTCCACAGATAGGTGGTGTCCACAGATCTGTGGTGTCAGAACAGATAGGACAAACAAAAATACTCTTGGTGCCTTCTGAGTGCCCATGGCTTGCTGGGTTGTAGCATATAATGGGTAGGAAGAAAAAGTGCTATGTGCAGTTTCTTTGATAAGCAGCAGAAAGGAAAGTTAGACAGAAAAACTGTGAATGATGAGTAGTAATCCAGGAAATTATTTTGTGTTTCTCAATAATCTTGAAAATTTTAGAATAGCTCTTTTTTTTCTTCTATCTATTAGACGCTACTCTCACTTGTTTACTCTGGAAGTGTGAGCCAAATTACCAGTAAGAAGAGTGAGTTCTTTCCCAGTCTTTGCTATTAACTTTATCCAAAACTTTCCTGAAGGTCTGATAACATTCATGACTTATTTATATGTTTTCTCCCTCCCGCTTTTTTTTTTAATTTCTGCAAAACTTCAGCAGCAGGGCTGGGAGAACCAGAGCTGTCAAGATGAGCTTACACAGGCATAATGCAATAGCTACTCTAAGCTTTTAAAAAACTGTGTATTTTTCAATAAATGCAACTTGGAAAATAGGATCTAAATTTCAAAGTCAGCAGAGCTGATGAAAGGCAGGTAGCGCAACCTCTCTGTGGTTCCCACAGCTAACCTTACAGGTTGCTGTGCAGCAACAGCCTCTTGTCTTGCTCAATCCTTCCTTGTGGTTGTGCAAGTCTTCTCTGAGGCCAGGAACATGAGATTTAAGGTGCTAGTATTATGATCTCTTTTCTTCCACTTTTTTCTTTCTTCAGCTTCCAAAATACTCCCAAATAAATCTTTCAAAATGCCAAGAAAAGGACATTTGCTAAGGAGCTAGCTACATGTTGAGAAACTATAGTCCCAACTGTGCTCAAGCTTTCATTTTATTTTTTTTATGCAGCACCTTTGATAATGATACAGAAAGAATTGTCCCTATTGTTTATAATTCTCTCTAGTTATTTTTGTGCAATGGCAAAAGTGCCTTCTGCATTAACACTGTAGTGAGACAAGGAAGCTGACATGCCTAAAATGCTATCTTTAAGAGAGAAAAGAAAAAATAAGCCTCTAAACAATTCTGTGTACTCTGAAGTATGTACTGTATCTTCCTTGAAGGGTTTTCTGAACTCTACCAGAGAGGAATATTGACAAAGCAAAACATCAACTCTCTATTCTTTCAGCAAAAACAATATTATTCTCTGATATAATGATCACTCACTCTTGAAGACCTTTCTGTTACCACTCACACATCTTCTCTGACTGTAAGTGTATCCAAGGCCACAGAGTTCATAAAAGATCCATTTTGTAAATGTCAAGTTTCACTTCTTTTATGCCAGGTTTCTGGGAAATACATCAAAAGCAATGAAAACATTAATATATCTTGATATGTCTCTAGTCTGCTTTGTGAAATTGACTGAATATCAGGATATTTGTTTTTTTGATGTCTATAAGAAATGCTTGAGAAAAGAAAAGGAGGGAATATTGGTTTAACTTAACAAAGAAAATAATATCTGTGTAAAGAAAATACAGAAAACACAATTCTAAGTTGTTGGAATGCTTCTTTGACCCCCTATTAAAGGAACTGCATTTCAGGTTTTTCACATTTAATCTTGGAAAATTCTTGGAAAATTACTTGGAGAAAAAAAAGGTCTTGTTTTTAAACAAAGTTGTCGTGTTTTTGAGAAACTGTAAAAAGAAACAGAGCATTTGACAGGATGATATTTCTTACCCCTATCTGGGAAGTTGAAACTCGTGGTCCAAATTTGGTCCAAATGGTTTAAATCACTGCAAACCACTGTGGTTTGGTATGCTTATTTGTCAATTTCTTTTTTCTTTTTTTTTTAATGCAGCTGTCCCTACTACTGCCCCTTAATGCAATAATCCCTCCTCTAAACTAACTATATTTTTTGTGGTTGGCTTTACATTTCTTTTTTTTTTCTTTTTTTTTGAGCTTTAACAAAGAAAGAACAAATGAAAAAGCTTGTATTTAGAAGTGAAGCATAGACAGTTGAACTATCACAATAAAGTCAGTGCATATAACTAAGCACTCATGAACCGTTTTATACCAGTTCTGTGACATAAGTTAGTTTGTATAGAAGACCTCAAACACATTCAGGGAACTATAGGTCAGACTATGGGTAAATATGTAGCAACTGCTTAGTCCACCTTTTTGAGCTTTGCAATAGCTAAATATTTTGCAAGGGTTGAATCAAAAGATGTTTCAGAAATGAAAAAGAAACAAATGTTTACAGCTAGGTGGTGCCATAGGCCTATGCAAACCCAACAAAACTGGCGATGCTTTAGAAGGACTTCCAGCCTACACTTGATATGATAAAAAAAAACAGGCTGTGATCTGAGTCAGAAGCTGCTTCTGATAATCTGTTTAACTGTTGAACTGTATCTAATACTGCAGGAATAGTAGCCGCGTCAGAGGTATTTCCTGTTACATGATACCTCTTCAAATTAAGTAGAAACTTCTATAAGACCCTGGTAAGGAGAGGCAGAATTGATGCCATAGGGGTGATAATCCATGGCAGAGGAAGAGACATGTTTCCCGAGAAACACGTGAAATAAAATATATCAAAAACATACGGCAGATAATTTTGCTGAAACTGGAATCGAACAACATAAAATTCTGGAAAAGTTTACATACACTGATTTGTTAACATTGTAGGTTTTAGCTTGTTGTGCTCATGAAAGCATATGTTCTCATGACTGCTTCTTGAATACTAGGTTAAAATTTTATTTTTTTACCTTTAATGTTTATCTAGTTTTACCAGTTACTTTTCCAGTACCCTTGATTCCTCTGAAAAAGGAGGAAAGGACCTAAGTAGCAAGAATTTTGCCATGAAGTTCCCCCAGAAATTGCATGTAGCTGAGGAAATTAACAAACCTGAAAGGTTTGTTATCCAGATTACCTTGATACTGTTCCTTGCCTAAAAGGATTGTTTTAGTTGGATCTTCTCTGTGTTTCCTTACAATTTAGATTCTGAGGTCTGCTTATAATTCTTATATTCCTACATAGCACAGTTTAAATTATGCTGAGCACAAACAGATCACCATTACATGAATGCATTTGGCAGAACATTGGAACTAAATGGCACACCAGCTTGAACTTAACAAAATCTGAAGAGAAGCAACCCTGATATTAAAAGACAAGAGGCCAGCTGAATTAGGTGACACAGTTCATCTCATATAATTTTAGCCTATCAGAAGCTGGAAGGAAAATTTTGTCCAATTTCTCTCTGTATTTAATGAGGAGAGATTCAAGGGGGTGTTCCCAGAGGAAGACTCAGCCTCTCCTCTTACGACTATTTTATAACTATCTCCATTTAAACTGGCGATCAAATGTCTCTGTTCATGTTTCCTTCATTCAAATGAATGCAGCTTTTGGTTTTAGATTAAATAGGGCTGTGATAAGGTGCATCTTTACTACCCCGTTCCCTTGGAAATATAATGCTGGTGTAGTAGGTGGCCCTTGCCCATCTCTGAGTTTGTATTTATGTTGTGGGATGTAATTAACCACATTGTTTCTAGATTAGCTAGCTTTCTGGTGATCACATCATGTTTAAGATATTTTATAGATCATAAATAGCAGAACAGCACTGGCTGCATGTACACCTTATACAACTCATATTTGATTCTCTTGACTCTTTTTCCAAATACTATACATTCCTCTTCAGAAAATTGTTTTATTTTCTCTTTTGTTCTAGAGCTTAATATACAGTTCATGTAGTCACAGCCCCTTTGCAAATCATGCAATAACAGTTAAGGAGTGGATTCTCACATACATGGAAACCTCCCAGGAAATAAGTGCCAAAAGCCTTAAGGAAATACTGAGATCTACTGCCTTCAATTACTGCCCAAAAATGCCACCTGTGTTTTGGGTCACAAGAAGGATCCTTAGTGTCCAAGCTTACATTCCCGTGCAGAGCAGGTAGACTGTATTGAATCTGCATGACAACTCAGATATGGCTCAGAGAGGTGCTGAGACACCATGAGGCATGCTCTGACCATGCTGGGCACAATCAGCATTCAATTCAGCAGGGAACGCAGCAGTCAGTTGTAGGGGAGATTGAAAGACACACCATAGTTTAAACACAATAATAGAGTATTCATAAAGGCAGTGGGTGTCCTCAGTTTAAAACTTTCCTTAAGGGGCCTGAAATGATGGAATTAAAATCTGGGACTTCTCCCTCATTAGAAGTTTCTCGTGACTTAATGCCTCAGCAAGGTTGCCCTTCCTCAGATTTATGTGTTTCATTTTCCCCTTATGACTGAGAGCTGTTTTGCTTCTTTCTCCCCACAGTTTTTCCCTTCCTTCCTGCTCTGGAGTCACCGCATCCTATAGAACGTTATAAACAGAAGAAACATAATTTATCTTGCCACAGGAGATCCTTCCCTTAGCATTCAGTGCATTCTTTACACTTCAATAAGTACAAGTAGTAAATCTTACTGTAAGAGGGCTGTTGTGTTTATGCTACGCTCTTTCCTTCCTTGTGCTTTGATTATATAGTTCTTTCTTACGGTGACATTTGCTGTGGAAATGTGTACAGAGCAATTCTATGGAAAATTGTTACCTAGTGCTTATCTGTACTGCGCCTTGTTTATTTTTATGCCTTTACCAGTCAAAACTCCATGAACGTAAAAGAATGACTAATGCCATTAGAAACTCCATTATCCTTTTTACAAGGAACCTGAGGCAGACAGGCTGATGATAGGAAAGAGGAAGGTTTCTATTAGTGCTTCTCCTAATCACATTTGCAAGGTCTGTATAATAATCTGGTACCTTGCTGCCTCTCCTTGCTGCTACTCAGTGAAGGCCAAATCCAGTGGTTATTCAGCACATGTAGAAGAGGAAACAGAGAATGGGGCCCTACACAGTACCACTGGATGTGGTACCAGTGTAGCCACTGGTACCCATCAGAAGATGATGCTCTCGTGTTGAGTAGAATTTTGTTTGTCTGTTTGTTTTTGCTTTTTAATCATCATCATACAGCCTGTTGGTGGATTAAGATGTCTGGGTCATTGGTTATGCCTTGCCGTTAACAATGCAGTCATCTGTTGGGAAGATCAGAGGTGTCAGTACAAAGTAGGCCATTGGAAGATGCTCAATAACTATGAGGGTTATTACGCTTCTATATGCACATATATGCACATACATGCACAAATATTATAGTTTTATTTTAAGGACCAGGGGAGTTTGCTGGCAATGTGCCAAGTTAATGGCTTCCTTGCTGCTCTTAGCTTGATATTAGATGGAAGATTTTTTATACATTTGTAGTGGAGCTGGCCAAATGCATTGAGGCATTTTAACATAGAGTAGGTATTACTCAGTTCCCTGCTGCAGGGCAAGTGGGTGGAAAATCTGCAAGTATTAGAAAGGTTTCAAGCCAACAGATGGATATCTAACACTGAAGAGGGTTACTCCATTGTTACATTTAATAATCCAAACATTAATTGACAAAGAGTTTCCTTAAATAAATCAAGAACAGACCATATCACTGAATGCCACAGATTAGTGTTCCCTACTGTAATAGTTTTACCATATGACATATGTAGCTAGCCATGGTTCATCCATCATCTGGGAATACAGTACAATTTGTAACATAAACAGAATCACATCTTATCTGCTGGCAACACAGAGGCAGCTGACCAAGAAACTGTTGAAAAAAACTAAACCAAGAAAAGGAAAATAAAAACAAACGATCAAATAAGCAAACAAACCCTGCATTTTTGATCTGCAGGAATACAGTAAAAGTAGTCAGCACCTGAGTGTGACATGTAATGTCATGTCTGAAATGTCCTCCTTTGTCTACAGCAGCAAATAGAAGTCAGCAGTAGTGGAGGGAGGGTAGAAGCAACAGGACAAATCTAGTGGTGATAAATGCAAGCTAGTGCTTCTAGGGCAGAATAACCACATTTTTTCTATGAAGTCCAGGACAGACAGTTGTTGGTGCAAGGTAATTCACCGTATCAAATAAAATACCTGCATATTCTTCTAGATTCCATTTAATTCCTTGTACATAGAGTACTTTCATCATCCCACTGGTTATGGGGTTTGCTAACGCAGGGCTATAAGGGCCTGCAAAAAGCACAGTCTATTGCTAGTTTGCAACTGAAATACTGAATAACTTTAGAGAACAGCTCCTAAGACAGTAGACCTAACTGAACCACTAGTGTGTTGGCAGTCCTTCAAAAGACCAATAGAAACCTGCAAAAGGCAGTTCCTGCCTGAAGGAGGATGCGTGAAACAACCAAACAAATCAAATAAAGCATTTAAAGCTATGTAGCCTAAACTAAAAAATGCAGTTACCAATGACTGGAAATCGTTTGGATGATAGAATGCATAAGCAATAATATTTATAATCTGCATGGCAGCAAGAGTTTTCCAGGAGCAGTGACAATTGTTCTTCATTCTTTCTGGCACCTTCAAAAAGGCTATGAAATTTTCTCTCTTAAACAGATCTTGTGTATTTGTCCTTTCACTATAACCTTGGATTTCTGATGAACAGCATGAAAACTTTTAGGAACTTTACATCCATATTTTTGTAAATGCACACCCATATACATACATGCACACATATATATGTATATTTGTGTATGTGTGTGCATACATTATATACATATATATATGAATATGTAGAGGGAAATTCTTATGTATATTGTTCATTGTGGCTTTCTCTCCCCTATCTCAATAGGGGACCTTGTGTGAGAGTTGACATATTCTCTGTAGCTTTTCTTCTCATCAGCTGAAGAAAACTCCTTATTTCCTTGACTGGGTTTTAATTTCCCCATCCTTTCATGTAATTTAAATTCATAAAACTCTTTAAGATCCCATTTACATCAAAGACACTCCACAGGATAACTCTGTATTGTGTTCTGTTCATTCATCAAATACTCGCCCACTCCCTTTGGAACATACACTACTGAGTTTCACCTTCCTTCCAAAACACTAGAAGTTAAATAAAGAGAACCTGCTGTTACAATCCAAACCTTGATGGTTTTTAAACAAGACACTGCATTATTTGGATGGTTTCTTCTGTTTATCTGGTAGCTTTGCGTCATCTCAGAATGAAAATAATATCAAGCTCTAATGAATTGAATTAGTGATAAAAATTGATAAAGACATAGAAATCTTTCATAAACAGTAATAAAGCAATGCATTCATCTGATATCATCTGAATGACTGTGATAAATTCAACATATTTTATGTGCCCAAGTTCGATTAGAATTTTGTTTTACAGAGAAAAACTTTAGTCTGTTTTTGAATACTCCTTGCTTTTGTTTTGCTTTGTTTTGTTTTTATTTTCTCTTTAAACATCACATAAAAACATTTTCCAACAACACATTTCTGTGACCTCCTTTTCTGCCCTCACATATGTATCATGTTATGTTAAATTCCCTGGGATCTGCACACCGTGGAAGTGCAATAATAAGTCAATGTTTTATTTATAAGATTGGCAAATGCATATACCGTTATATTATCTCAGCTGGGCTAGTTCATTTCATTTCATCTCATTTCCTATGGAACTCTGAAGTTTTGTTTCCTGCTACCCTCCAATTTTGGCAGCTGTCTCTAATCACAGTCTCTTCTGCTGTAATTCTCCTGCGGCTACATAGGAGCCTGTAATAAGCTTATCAGAAGCAGTTGTTTGTGCTCCTGTTATCACTCATTTACTGATGGCATTTTGCTCTTAAACAAGGAGACTGATCAGCATAGGTTTAGCCTCATACAGCAGTGGGAGGTTTGCAAGTTACCCTGCACCACATCTTCCATCTTTGCAGCACTTAATATTATTTGAGTCCTGGAATCTCTGCTGTGGTTGTCCACCGTAGCAGCCAATTATGATTTGTGTTCTTTTCCATCTGTGGTACACTTTGTAACTCTTGTTACCTGACTGAAGGAATTCATAGGCTCATGTGGAAGAGAAAAGGCATCATATTATAGTTTCTTGCAGAAAAGTTTGTAGTATTTCCCTATTTCTTTTGTAGCCTATCTAATTTCTAAACTGTTTGCCTTCAGATAAATGTCTGACACTTAGAAAGGTACACAGCAGAGAATACATTTCACTTCTAAATTAAGTGAATGTATTCATGAATATCTGTAGTCACTCACTGCATACTTAATGTAGCTGTTGTCTATCACCACAGTATTCATGCTGGTACTGACTGTATGAAGAAACTTGTCAGTCTGATGTCCCTAACCCATATAATTTAAAGAGAAAAAATAAAGGAATGAAATAGAGAAAGTATTTTTGTCTGACTATCATTTATTCTGGTCTGTTCTAATCACTCTGTGCCTCTGTTAATTAAGTGACTCATTTTTAACACTGTGTTGTTAAACTCATGCTGCTTTATGCCCTGTGTGACCAGGATCTAACTTGTGTTAGTCATTGAATCCTGCTGTTTAGAAGTGAATGAAATTTAAGTGTTTTCTTTTTACAATAAACACTTATCATCTTATCTGAATATTCAATAAGAAAGAACAAGCTTGATTCCAAATTCACAAACTGTAAAATTGCTGTCAGATGCAAATTCAAAGAAATCAGTGCAGTGACTTCTATACAAAACCAGCACACAGGCAGAAGAGGACCAAGAGTATTGACTATTATACCCTCACCAGATCAGTGTCTCAAAACATATTTGTCGACCTCCCAGGCCAGATTCCTCTCCATTGTAGCAGCAGTGATGTCAGCGGGATTTAGCATAAATTGTAATGGCAGGGTAGACATGGTTATCAAGTAATACACAGCTATTTGCCAAAAATTGTGCATTTCATTGTGCAAAATGCAAATACAATTTTCCCGAGGTTTCAATGTGTACATACATTTGACTTTTAAAAAAATTTCCAAAAAGGAAAGAAAGCATCTCTTACACTTGCCATTATAGACATTTAATGATCTTTAAGATGCAAGTTGCCTTGCTGAATCTAATGTGTTTCTGGAACACTTAAAATTTTACACATGCTTAAGAATATTTCCAGATCAGGTCTATTTCACACATACAGCTATTTTGCTTTTTGCATTGTATGCGTTAGTCTGCTTGTATATAATACATTAACAATAACACCTTATTCAGTAAAGCCCTTGAATGCATGTTCTTTCCCCCTCACTAGTGAAGTGTTTACTTTTTCCTTCAAGTTACTGATGAAGTGGATTCCACTCTTCTAGACAGGCTAGTTCAGCATCTTTCTCTTCTACCTGCCAGAACACACCTCCTTGTATTCAACATAAATCTCATCATTGCTAAAAATGAAGTCAATATTTCTCAATTTCTCCCAGTAAAATAGAACATCTTTTATTCATTAGAAAGCTAATATCTCTTACACTTTTTTATGAAGAAAACAAATCCAAATCTTTGAAGAGCTGTTACTTTCTAAGTCCCAGGATATTCTGTTTTGCCTCCATTAACCTCTTCAGCACAGCTATATTATTTGTCTTATCAGTAGTTTTGTGAATACTTGCGACATTTTAGCTGACTCTTGTTTGTTTTAAACAACAAAAGGATCTGACTCACTTCATCTGTCTGTGTGAGGCAGAAGTAGGAACAGAAACTCACTGTTTTTGTAAGGAGGGAAGAAGGCAGTGGAAGATTTAGAACAAGGATGAAAAAAAATCTATACTTAAAAACTGCCTTCCAAAATTGCACTCTTGCCAAGAGCTGCAAAGCACATATATAGGACAACCAGACTTTAGTTTGGGTGGTTTTCCCTCCCACCGTTACCAAAGTAGGGAAATGCGTGTGATCAGACAGTGGAGTATCTACCTCTTTCTGGAGCTGTTTGATCTGATGTATGTTTAAGACTTTGGCTGTATTACTTGTATATTTGACCTTTTGAGGGGTTTCAGTTATGTAATTGAGGAGAGATACTGTAAAGATACCTCTATTCACAGTACAGCAGATACAACTGTTACATAAACTACATATTCATAGAAAAAGAGGATTATAACTGTTATCTCTTTTCTCTAAGGTCTACAGGCACTTGCTGGCAGAGCTAAACTCTTAACAGCAAGAGTTAAAAATTGATCTGTACATATTCTTGGTCGGGGATTCAGAGACGACATCTCTTGTGTCTTCAGAAATATAGTGTCATTCAGCAGTCATGGGGAGAAGGTTGGAGGAAGCCTGTCCATTGCATGAAGGAAAAAGGCATAGTTGTTCTGGATTCTGACTGAGATATGCCTTTTCTCTAACATCCGTCATGGAGTTTCAAAAAAATACATTTGTGTCATCAGGTCCTAACCTACATTATATTTATATGCACTCGGACTGTTACTCTGAGGCTAAGTCATGAGCAGAAGATGTTAAAAATGGGAAGATACTATTAGAAGTAAAATCCAGTAAGCAGACTGCCTTTCGTTATCTGAATTATATTGATGTATCAATCCCCATACTTTATCATCCTTCATATATCAAGAGTAAGGAAGGATTGGTCTTAAGAAATGCCTGTTTATCCTGCAAGATAACAGAAATTTGAATTTCTGTAGTGTCTCGCATCTAAGGCTTTCAAAGAGCTTTCCAAATGTTAATCCATTAAATATCACAGTGTAAGGCATTCCCTTGAGGTAGTTGTTTTAATTACCTCCATTTTACAGAGCAGAAGCAAGCAAGGCATAGAGAGATTATTGCATTATTTGTAAGGGAGCAGAGCAAATCAGTGCACAGCCACAGAAGGAAACAGAGGAGTTCTTATGCTCAGCCCTGCTGTAAAGGTCTCTTCCTTTCAGTGTTTTCAATAATTTTTGTGCCTTAAAAAAGAAAGGAGAGGAGGGAAGATTTTAGTAAGAGGATGAAATGGTTCGATTTTGGCATGGAAGTCATACAGTACAACTGGGCAGAGGCTTTGCCCTATGTAATGATGGTCTCCTGAGTGTCATTAAGTGTGTAATTAAGTGTGTGGCAAAAAAGACAGATGGAGATGCTTCATCCACTTGATTTCTCTAGATGATAATGTAGGAGCATCTCCTACATGATGGAGCAAGTAATAGGTAAGTTTGGAGCCAATCTATTTACCTTTCATTGAATACTGTTATCCTGCCAAGAAGAAATACTGGCATCTGTCAAGGTTCTGCTGTGGAGAACTTACTAAGCAACCTTTTTTTTTCTGATGTGATTGCAAAATAACCTATGGTCTCACTCTTACAGTCTCACACTCTACATGGTATTATGAGCTATTCCATATAATTGTACAGGAAGCAGAAAGTACGAGAAGGACATATATAATGAAGTTTATGCCTTTACAAGAAAACAGTTTCATGGAGAAATGAGTGCTGATAATCCTCACCTAAAGGATCTGTTTAGGGGTTTCTTTTGTCAGATATTTGATTTCATAACAGAAAGCTGCATGTATGCAAACAAAACCCTCAGCAGAGAGCAAGAGATAGGTCTGAAGATAATCTGTTTTCATGTTTGTGGAGACTTCTTTTGCAAACGGTTTTTGCCCAACTTTGTTTGATGGATAAAAAGAAGCTCTTTCTTATTTGAAACTACTGGGAAATGATTGCTTGAGTTACAAGGAGAGGGCTATATTGGTATACTGAGTATATGCACAAGTCTTTATTAGAGATTGCCTGAATAGGAATGGA
This sequence comes from Crypturellus soui, assembly GCA_032275445.1. NCBI lineage: Eukaryota > Metazoa > Chordata > Aves > Tinamiformes > Tinamidae > Crypturellus > Crypturellus soui. The sequence continues at coordinate 2,501,251 of JAUBNY010000557.1, read as the reverse complement.
CAGGTACGCATGGGACACATCCCTGTTTAGGAATATGAGCAACATCTTTTTTCACTAGCTATCCTGGAATAGGAATCTAAACCCTCTGATCAGTTTTCATCCTAAGAGGGGCATCCAACATTAAAACACACTTCTCAAGATTAGTCAGAATTATAATAAAGAATAGTAGTATTATTTCTTTATAAGACCTAAAATTACTTAAGTCACTTTTTTACCCTCAAGTAGCATTCCAGTGATCAAATCAGCACAGACTATGTAGTTACAATCTTTTTTCCTTTAGGTCTGTGTTATGATATGCCTCTCTCAGTCCTTTTAAATATACCTACTAACCAGAATATATTCACTCTGAAATTAATTCAAGCACTCCAGTTTGCTCTGTGCTACTGTCTCTGAGTCATTTGCTGTCAACAGTATCATCATATGCCACGAACCTGGACTCCATTGTCCTAATAAAATAGGTGCATTCCATATTCACATCTCATGCTGCATTTTTAGCATAGTGAATCAATCTACTGGTAGTGACATTTAAATAGAATAACATTTGATGAAATTACAAGTTGGAAATGCAAATCCATGCTCACATGGGTATTCATGGATACCTTTCTGTATATTCCCCCAGAGCAGAAACACATCTCTAATCTCTTTGCTCCAAGAACAAGTGGCCTTTGAATAGAAGTTGTTTTACTAATTGCCAGTAATAAAGTAGCTTGAACAATTCTACCCATCACTACTCACTTGTACTCCAAATACTACCTGCCTTTTTCAGACCATTCATTTTTGCATTTCCTTGCCAAAGACTTGACATAGTGGCAGAACTACCATTTAGGATACTTTACTTTAGCAGTGGCAAACACCAAACAACCAGCATTACTATATTCCTGTGCAAACAACAACCAATTGCATTTCATCCAGAGGCTAACATACAAAATATACCAGCCTTGACTTCCCTTATATGGAAACATGCTTTAACATTGCATGATGCATTGGCTAAGGGGCTGTTTGTATATTATTATTATGACATGCTGCTCAGGTATTTGGCATATGCCTTCCCTGTTACATTTGGAGCATTTCTGGCACACAAGTGCTTTTCTGAAAAACAGTACATATGTACTGATCTCTAAGTCTAACTTTGGTCAGGTGAACTGCAGACTCATTTTTGCTAACATTGAAATCCAAAGCAGACTTCGGCAGCAGCTGACAGCTTCTCTGCTAGTTGTCATGCATAGTTTTGGTGATCATTTCAGCCTCGGTCTACAATATATGTCAGAGGGCTGCTGTGAAAACTGGCACACAGTCGTGGAACTGAAGTGTGTTGTAATGGAGACACAAGAGAATTGAGCTGAAATTTTGTGTATTACCATGATTCTGCCATTTTCTAACTTTGATGCACTGTGAAGTTGCAAGCCTTCTAAAATACTCCTTAGTTCTTATAGCGTGTATATATCTAATTCGTAATCAAAATGGAAGTGTATTTATTGCTTTATGAAACACAGCATTTAAATCAGAGCACCTGCACTTCACCTTGTACAACAAAAGACAAAGAGTAACAGTTCCAGCATGGGGAAGTCTAGATAGGCATTTGGGGGAAATGATGAACTTTAAAGTGATAATTAGTTCCCATTTCTTTATTTGCTTTCCCTGCTCATCTCTATCCTGTGATATTTCCTTTTACTAAAGCATCTCTTTCTACACACGAATTGCTGTTTCTTTCACCTCAGTTTCTTGCAGACTGTTAATTTGGTCCTAGGTTTATTATTATTATTATTATTATTTGTTTAATGTTTGGCACAACAAAGTCCTGGCCTCAGCTGGGACCTGTGGGTACACAGATTGTAACAACTGCACACAAGATGCAGGGATAAGAAAGAGACCCGTAGTATTCTAGCTTTAGGCTACACAGACAATATTTTCAAATAAGTTCTTTTTAGGTTGCAATACCAGCACTGTTAGCTAAGCTATTTGCATGTATATGGACAAGAAAAAAGATTGAATGGTAGCTACTTATGGCAACTATACTGATGTTCTGTGCTTTCATCCACAGAAGTGGGAGCAAGTAGCATTTCTATATTTTAAACACTTCATTTAATATGTACCATTAATCATACAGGCAAAACTGAGGCATAATTCCACAATTTGATTTGTACTGCACTAATTGCAAGGCTTTTACAGTCCAGTTAGTCTCAAGATGCTCTATCAGTTTGGAGGTGGATACAGAGGACAAATGATCAGACCCTCATGGTCTTCCAACGTATCTGGTACCTGTCACTGCCATTTGATGGGGATGATTAAGGTTTAGCAGTGACACATGCAGAGCCTTTCAAGAGGCTGAACTTTTGTGATGGAAGCCAGAGGCTTGCTGCTGATCATGGCTGGAAGAGATAATGCTCTTCTCTAGCGCTCGAGATCCTCTCCCCGCTCATTGGTGCAGTCAGTTCGCGCATAGACTGCTGGCATGAAGATGTAGTTTCTCCTGTGAACCACTAGATGCCCTGAAATCTCTTTGCTTCAGTGTTTCTCCCAAGAACCAAAACTACTACTGCAAAAAAGCAAGAAACAGCAACTCAGCTAAGGCATGAAAACAGTTGCATCTTAGGCTAACAGGGTATATTTTTTGCTTAAAATAATATCTTCTCTATAAATGTATTCTGTTCAAATGCTGAAAGAAAGAAGTATACATAGTAGAGAATCTCTCAATATCTCTGCTGCAAGGATGAAAGACTGTTCCTCAGGACAATGCAGATAAAAGCAAAGAAATTAATATTACAGAGATGGAAATCTCTCAATTGTCCCACATAATAGACAGTCTGCAGAAATTTAGCAGTTCTGTCAGAGGTATCTTCAGAAGCACAAAAACAGTAAGAGACAGTTAATGCAATCTAATACAATGTACATTAAATCCTGATGATATTGCACACTGGTGGAAGCTAAAGAAATAACACTGATTTCAGCAGAGTTGTTCTAGGTTTACATCAGTGTGAAAGCAAAATATGTCTGTATGAGTATTAGACCTCTGTATGTGATCACACCTTCAGCAAAGCTCTTAAGTACATGATGGCTTTTAATCCCCTGCATAGAGGTCTGGCTGACTACAGCAGGAGTATCCTAGCACTTTAGCATATGCGTAAGTGCTTTGCATCTAAGCCTTGCTCCAAAGCATATGTCAAACTCCTGATGCCCTTCCTGACACTACAGGAAGCAGTGTGAAGGGGCAGAAAGGACAGAACTTGCTTTACCTCCTATTTTACTGACCTAGATGATCAGTGCTTAGCATGGAACATCACTGTCCTGCAGCTGTGACACCACTGAGTTACATATTCGCTGCTTTGAAGCACGATTTCATACTAGGTCTACACCATGGGTATCTTGTGAAGATTTTAGTGAGGTAAAGCTTAAACCTCAGCTATTTCTTAAGACACTTTAAGAAGTTAGATATATATTTGTTGTATTCACCAGCATGTCAAGCTACAAGGCTCCATTTAAATTAGTGTAAAATGACAAAACTTCCCCGAATCTCCTTGACTAGAGCACTCTGTTTAATGAGGGGAGCTTCTCTTTTATAATGTGGGCACATCTTTTCAAGCACTGCACATTCTTAATGTAGTAAGGAAGTACTGGGAGCTCTGTTTTTCAGAAAATGGACCTTGTAGAGATCAATTCCCCTGCTCAAAGCTACTCAGGAAATTAGTAGTTAAGGTGAAAAAAATAGCAGAGCTCTCTGTACTCCTAGTTTTCTGCTTTGAGTGCTGTGTGACCCTGCTATGTTAGCACATTTGTGAAGGATCACCTCACTTTATTCTCTGGGTCCTCTGAAGAGCTCTCTGAAACAACTCAGGGGATCCCCGCTACAGCAAAAAGCCTTCTGATAGAAAAGGTAAAATTGCTCTCAACTGAACAGTTGTTCCTCTACAAATGCAATCATGTAACAGGAAGCACCTTTATCTCTTGTTATACAGAGAAGGTGAAGACAGGCTTATATGTGCAAAAATTTAAGGCTTCATCTCTCCTCCTCTCTGTTTTTTTGTGCTATTAGGATACACTTGTTATCACCAGCAGTTTCCAAAGTTTCCCTTTTCTAGTGAACACCATCACCAAAGGGCTCTCAATATTACCTAACACAGAAGAAACTCAAAAGAATCAGGCACAGCATAGTTGCAGTCACCATAATTAGGTCTATGTTTGTGAATTTATATATTATACATTCATTCACCTGCATTCTTCTCAAAGCCTGACCTTTCTGAGCACAAGGGGTGAAAGCAGCATGGTGATCTGAAGACTGTTTTTTTTTTTCAGCGTAACTCATAATGTACCAACCCTTTGAGATGTGATATATTGAAATTGGAATTGACAGAGCGATTAGCTGATTCAGAAGTTGCTTTGGATGCACAGATGTTACCTGTTTCAAGAGGAGTTCTTCATTCCTGAGTTTGAATATAATAAAAATGTCACTAAATTGAGGCCTACACTTGGCACATATAGAGACTGGATAAGCTCCATTTATTTACACTCACTCAGCGGCTCAGACCAAGTTGTTTGCAGCCCTTCCTCCAGCTCCAGCTTTTCCCTCCAGCTTACAACTCTGCTCCTTTCAATTTCTTTTTTTCCAAATTACTCATGCACCTCTGATAGAATCTCACATTTTCAGTAATTAATCCATTTCCTATCTACAAGGCAGCAGCAACAGCAGCAGCAGCTTTGAACTTGAGTAGCAGCATCATACAGGAGATACTTCTCTGTAAGTTGAATCATCAGCAAGAGCTGCCAGTATGGCCCTTGGCCCAACCAAGCTACTATCTTTAAGCTAAAGGTATACCTCCTTTCATAACTGCTGGGGTAACATTTTAGCTTGAGCCAAGAAAAACAAATCAAGAATCACCTAATCCTAGAACCTCTCTTCCGTGTAGTATAGAATCATAGAATTATAGTTGGAAAAGAACTTCAAGATCAAATCTAGCCATAAACCCATTACCACCATGCCTACTAAACCATAGCTCTACATGTTTCTTGAACACTGCCAGGGACGATGATTCCATCACGTTCCTGTTCCAATTCTTGACTACTCTTTCTGTGTAGATTTTTTTCCTAATGTCTAGCCTGAACCTCCCCTGGCGCAACTTGAGGCTATTTCCTCTTGTGCTATCATTAGTTATTCTGGAGAAGAGATCAACCCCTGCCTCAGTACAATCTCTTTTTAGGTAGTTGTAGAGAGTGATAAGGTCTTCCCGGAGCCTCCTCTTCTCCAGACTAAACAATCCCAGCTCGCTCAGGAGGTCGTTGTCCTTCTTGGCCACCTGGACACACTGCTGGCTCATGTTCAGTCTGCTGTCGACCAGCATTCCCAGGGCCTTTGCTGCCGTGCAGCTCTCCAGCCTCCCTGCCCCAGGCCTGTAGCACTGCACGGGATTGTAGTGACTGAACAACTCCAAATGTGGAAAAATACACTGTTGTCCTCCTATAAGCTAATTTGTAGAGAGAGTTACTGATCCTAGAGGGGCACGAAGAGCAACTCTGATGAGACAAGCCCTTGTTAATTCAGACGTTCCCTGTTTGGGATTTCATTTGAACCTGAGCGCACGATCATTTTGTTCACAGGAGCAAAAATAAAGGGTGGCTATATCTGAGCGGGAGAGTGCTTTCTGGACTGGAAATACAGAGGTTAGAAACAAAACAGAGAATTTTGCTTTTACCCTTTACTGCGAAGGAAGGAGAGTGCTGGCTTTTACTGCAGCTCTGTCCTTGTGAAAATGAGTGATCAATGTTTATTGATTTTTCACCTGCAGAGAAAGAGACAGAACCTGAGACCTTCAGTTTCATAGATGCTTTAAGGCTAGAATGGATGATAAAAGTTACTCAGTGTGGCCTTTTGCATTCTCCAAGATTTAGTTTTTGCAAGATGACTCTCGCCTCATAGCACAATGACTTGGGAATGAGCAGGTGATGGAAGACTGTCACACCGCTTTATTGAAGACGGTGTGGGCAAACTATGTAGTAAATACGGGAAGAATGATTCAGGCCATTAACCTATCTACCATATAAGCAGATAAACTCTTCCTTTGAAACTTGCTTATGCTTTCTTGTCATGAATTTGCCTGTATATCTCTTCTCAAAGACTGTAATGATCATCTGCAGTATCCAATTTGAAATATAGTGTTACTTTTGCTCTGGAGAATTTTATTTAAATAGAAAGTGTCCAATAAAAAGTGTTCCCCTGTTGTGCAGAGTGTAGGCATAGCTGAAACCTGCACTAAGGGTTTCTCAGGAGGACCCAGCATGAACTCGCTTCCTTTTCCATATCATCATGAAATAAAGTTAACTACACTCTGTGCTGGCTGCTGCAGGGAGCAGACTTTGCTTAGTCCAGAAAAACAGTGGTATCTGTCAGAGTTTTCTCAGGGAAAGTCTTATCTTCAGACTGTGTGTAATATAGCTGTTGAAGAATATAGCTTTGTGAGGGGGTTGGGTAATCGTGACCAGCACTGGAAGCAGACTGCCTTTCTCATTTTATCTGGTATGTTCTAGTCCTCTTATCTAACTGGCCCTATAAGTATTCGGCACCTGGGCCCGTTCAGCTATTGCTCTCCTTGTTGTACTGCCAATGCTTGAAAGGAAGCATGCAAAAATAGTCCAAGTGCTATATCTGTGGAAAGGGGTTGCATAACTTCCTCAGCTTAGTAGAAATAAGACTTGATAACCAGTCCATTGTCTACTGAACAGCTCTGGTAACTCTTGATGGTAACATTCAATTTAACTGGTTTGGATAAGCATGTTTGGAAGTAGCATGGTGGGGGCAGTAATAATCTGTGTTCAGTTCCACAGAGTTATCCAAACTTTCCCAGTCAGCTGACTTTTCCTGATTGCAAGAGTCATTGGGATAGTATGTAGTTACTTAAAATCTTTTACTGTTACTCCTAGGTAAGGTAATATTTCTTTGACCCCCTAAAGGTCTCAATTTCTCCCAGATACGATATTTAGTGCATTACAGTGCCTTTGGCTAGGCAAGAGAAGATTCTTTTGTCTGCTGCATCCAGCTTTTCCTCTTCTGATTAGGGAAGCATTCATCAGGTATTCGACATATGCCAGGTCTGTGACTGTCCTTGAGAGGTGAGATAGACTGATTTAAATGTGTTTAAAAGTATTTGGTGCCTTCATTTCAAGGGCTTCTGACTACCTAAGATGAAGGGAAACTCAGCTCTTCCCACAAGGTGCCCTGCAGGGTACAGTCCAATTTTGATCTCATAGCTCAGCATTTTCACACCAGAGAGTAGGGGATTCTGCTCCAGAATAAGACAGTGACAAATCAGAATAAACTATGTCATCTGTGCTCTGATTTTCTTCTCAAAATCTTCAGGCAGGCCTCAGAAGTGCTTTTTTCCATTAGTATTTAACCCATCTTAGTGTGCTCTGTTATTTTGTTTTCCTGATTGAGATCTGAACAGGCAGTGGCTTTTCTCAGCTGCAAATAGTTACATTTACTGCATGCATTCATTTTTCACTATAGGATGCATTGATAAGTCCACTATAAATGAATGAGAAGATAGAGCCCAAACTATAACAGGGGAGCAGGACCCCTTTATCTAGAGGAAGTCTGGAGTAGTCACTGTTCTGACACAGCTGTAACTTCCGCTGTAATGTATGCTGAATAAATCATATTGTCCATCTTCTTATGCCTGTTCCTTAGCCAGGCATGGAAAAGTCCTCATCAGTTTTGAGTGGCAAAAACACAGAGGAGAGCACAATGCCAGTTCTCTCTATTGGGAAAGGGGAAACAATTAAGCTTTAAACAAGTATGTGCAAAATAATCCTGATGTATTTAGAAGTGAGGACCCTGAAGAGTCTCACAAAGGAGAGATTTTAAAGTGAGTACAAGAAGATAAATACCTCAAAGAGGGAGTACTTTAGCAGAATAATAAAAAGAGAGAGCTGTTTGATTACAGGATGGTTAAAAACGGGTGCTGGAGGTTTTATTATGCAATCCATTTGAAAAAAAAAAAGTAAAAAGAAAAGGATAAACAGGCTAGACAGAGTAGTATTGAATATATGCCAAGGAAACATCCTGGTCCTGCAGGTAACCTGACTATTACCCGATTAGTGGTCTGATTTTCTAAATGAACCATGTGACTATTTCTAACATTGGCTTCAGCAGGACTTCTGGGTGTTTAATCTTTCAAGAGAGAAAAAAAAAGCAGACTATTGATCATCAACGACCTCTTTTCCACTTATGCTAATATGAAAGGTGTCTTTTTTTTTTTTTTTTTGTAATGCAATGTGCAGGAGATTTGTGCCTGGTTCTGACTGCAGTAACCCAGAACACTCTCTTTGAAAGGCTGGTGTCCCACTGACTTTTGCTTATATCTGAGGTAATATAAGGGACATCAGCAGAAGCACCTGGTACCACCTGCCTCATCCATATGGCATCCTCTCCACCATCTGCCTGGGGCTGGTGGAGGTGCCATGAGCAGAAGAGGTGGGCACATGCTGCAGCCAAGCAGCCCTACAACGCTGAGAGCAGCAAGGCTATTTCAGCTCTGAAAGATTTACTCTGCCTCTGTGGGCAGGGGGTGGCTCGGGTTGCAGCCACTGTGGTGCCAGCACTGTGCTTAAATATTTAAACTTCATTTACCAGAACAACGGGGGAAGCTGCACTTACGTTTTATAGGGAAAATTATTTTCCAGCACACAAGTTAATTTTTAATTTGTTGGATTTTTTTCTACTTCTTCTCTCCTCCCTTAGACATGGTCCCACTCCAATCTCCATTTTTTAAATTAGATTGAGTGATGGCTCTAAAAAGGGAGAGCTGCAGGGAAAAGCACCTGATTGAATGCTTCTGACTTCTGTGTTGAAGGTAGTTTTGATTCAACATAAGTCCTCTGCCCCAGATCCCAGGGCTTCGAGGACCCGCACCCTTCACATACACCCCTCTGCTATGCATTCTTAGCACACATGGTTTCAGGATTTTTGTGGATGGAGCATTTACCTCCCGCATGCTAACAAAAAATAAATAAATCTGCACTATGGCCTATAAATTAAAAACATCACAAGATAGGCCAATTTCTGAGCTATTTAAAATGTATGCTGCTGATGCCCTGGAGGCTAATATATATATACAGAGAAAGAGATTTAGGGGGGGGTTTACTGTGTGCCTCAAATGTCATGAAAACCAGTCAATTTAATTTTGCCACAGTCTAAATCTATCTTGGCAGCTCCTGCTATAGCCTAGTTCCCATTGCCACACGTGGCGCTGATCGTGGTGCTGACTGCTTTCTAATTAGATTTAAGAAGAGATTCTGGTTGGGAGGATAGTTCTTTGTTATTGAAAAATTGTGAGTAGACAATATAGTGCTCTCAAATTCAGTCAGTATGAATTAAGGGACTGTCTTAACTGATCTAAATTTATGTTTTCATCTCTTTGTCTACATCTAAAATATTTGATCTGGTTTTTCTAGTCAATCAAAGTGATATCTGAGCAGCACTACAGAGGAATGTGTGGGATATAAAATGCAGAGCTCTGTATTTTGCTCCTTGCTGAGATTAAGATAAATTTACCATGTTTTTTGTTCTTGCATTTTATGTCCTCTCTGAGATGACTACATAAAATAGATCTACAAACTGCAGTACCAGGTAGGCAAGCAGGAAAGGCACTGCTTGGGTGGCAGGTAGGATACATCTGACTGGAAAATTTAGGTTGAACTGGAGATATCTTCCTTCTGGTGAAGAGTATATTCAGCAGACTCCCTGGGACATCCTGGGGCCTAGCCTGGCAAACATCTGAAGGTCTCAAATCAGTGCAGCAGAGTCTGCTCAACCCTTCACATGATCAGCCCTGGTGGAGGAACATGATGGATGAGCTCTTGTTGTGTTTGAGAATTTCACAAAAGTGGCTTCATCCACGAAAAGTGAGATTCACAAAAAAGCAACTTCTACACCCAAGTGAGGAATACAAGAAAACTGCATGATGCTGTTTGCAGAACTTCACTCACAGTATTTTTCCTGAATAGAACGTGATCGTTTTGTATTTGTATTTCACAGCTGCAGGAAACCTTTCAGACCCTGTCAGACATGCAGGATTTACCAGGATAAAATTTTGGGGTGCAGCTTCCCATGGGCTACATTGATCCTTCAAGAAGTTTTAAATCTCTTTTTCAAAAGAGTGAATAGAGAGTTCTGCATTAACCAGGGTGTTAGACAGGAGCAAGCTTGCAAGTCCAGTGCTCTGCATCAGTACGGATGCTGCTTGCATCTGTTCTGCACTGCAGATAAGCACAGCAGGAACTGTAGTGCCTGTAGTGCCTTCTCTTTAATGTTTAAGTCAGTGCCTGAAAAGGGAAGAAGAGTCCACTCGTGGATGTGAAAGCATGACAGTTTTTATAGCTGTTCTGTGCTACCTGACAGTACGGCCGACAGAGTCTGCTCTTCGTTAACAGTCATTATCATCTTTAACAGTCAGCTATTAGGTAAATCTAGAGGGAGGGCAAAGCTAAGTCTCAGGAAAGTCCTCTCATACTCATCCAGAGGTACCCCAGCCATGAGATCTCTTAGTACAAGGGAAGATCCATGACTGATCGCTTGGCTCCATTTAGTGCTGTGTGTTATCTCTGAGACAGGACACTTCAATACACTGTAATGATGGAGCTTGCCTTTCAGGTGAGTATTCTCATATATTCAGAGCTGATAATAACACCATAAAGGTTTCCATGTCTCTTAATTCGTGTAAATTTCCAAATCAGCACGTGGATATCCTTATTATCCATGCAAATATCCAGTTGTCTCTTCACTATTGCTAAAATTATGGGTTTTGCTTCCATCATATAGCAGGCTTCACAGAATAACTTCTGCTTGCTTTGAAATCTATTTCTTAGAGGCTACTGTCTTTACTGTGTCATGTATTACTTTCTGAAAGGAATGTTTTCCCTGTATTAATCAAAAGTCCAGAGTACCTTCCAGAAACTACTAGTGTGACAGCAAATCTACAGAATCTCTCTTTATCACAGATTCTAGCTCAGTTTACATGAGTGGAG
>JAUBNY010000557.1:2456809-2490138 GCA_032275445.1 Crypturellus soui | reverse complement strand
TCTCTTGTACTAAATTCTGGAACATCTTGTGTTCCTGGATTTATAAAAGGTGGAATAATAAACTTTTTTTTTTTTTTCCCCAAATGATCAAAACTTTGTGGCATTCAAATATAGTGTAGTGTTTCATTTTGTCTCCTCTCTAGTAACAGGATATTTCAGTATTTCTAAATCTAAACAATTTGTTGCAGCGAATCAAATATTACTCGCGTTAAAACGTATTTCCTTAGGGCATTACACTGATGAGGATATTTGTTGACATGGGAAGGGAATCTATCTCTTGCACATCTATTTGTCCTTGTGGGCAAAACACTGCAATTTTTCAGATGCTTCTTTTTTTTGTCCCAAATCATTTTGATTGAGAAGGCTTTTCCATATCTTCTAGACTATTTACATGCAAGAGACCACTGTAATTCACACTAATTGTCACCCCTGTTGTCAGCTTCAGCAGTGAAGCTGGTGATTAAGTGGTCATGAATGATTAATACTCTCAGCCTTTGAGATGATCACAGTGGGTCTGGGCTCAGGCATATTGTCAGGACAGCAAAAGATAAAAATATTTCTGAGCGATCCAACTGAATAACACATTGGGACCCAAAGATTTAGTTGGCCTGCCAGAGAGAAAGGAAAGTGCAGCAGGAGGGAAAGATTGCAGAGTGAACCACTAATGTGTTAGAAAATTACAAAGAAAGGCACAAAGATAATTCACAGGTTGAAGAATGAGACGCAAGGGACTAAATTTATGTAGTCTAGAAAATAAAAAGTATACCTAGAAAGGCATTAGTCTATAGGTGTTTTCATATAGAGCCCTATATAAAATGTTTGCAGCATTAAATAACTAAAGAGACTTTAATGGAAAACACTATGTCTGATACTGAAAATACTATAGATGAGAAAGATGTCTGATCATACAAAATACAAGATCTACAATCCTCTGAAGTCTTTGCGTATTTTTGTTTTCTCCTGTAATGCAGTGGAAATGTTGATACAGCCACATTATACTACCATTGTTCTCTTTGGGGCAACCCAATTTTATCTCTTAAATGCACAAGCCTGGTCTATATTGTGCTAGACCATGTGCAATTGGATGATAGCAAAAGAGGCAATTTTGTCCTTTAAAGTCTTTTCCTACTGCTTTACCTTAGGATCAGGTATGTGTTGCAGAATCACTTGTCCCATGCGAACTAAGTTTGTAGATATTTTTTTCCTCTGGCAGTTTGCATTTACCATTAGAAATATATATGACTTGCATAGATTACCTAAACAAATAAAAATTCAGTTTTAAATCTCTTAATAATATCAAGGTAAGGGAACTGGTAGAATGGTTAGCCTTGACCTCATAACGGCTTTAATAGGCAAAAAAAGCTTCAACCAGTGAGATGCTCCTCCTCTCCATCCCTTGTTTTTTGCTCTGTGCTGGCCATATGTTTCACTAGTCAAATTAGGAATTGATACTGGGACTCCTGCTTGAGCTATATCACATTTTGGTGGCACAAGATAATTTTAGAAATATCTTTGGGCGTGGAGGAGTCATCCCCAAACCAGAAGTCATGGCTGTCTTTAAAGGGAAGGTGGATTTCCCAGTGAAGCAATGATGGGCTGTAGTGTAGTCAGCTGTGTTGCGTCTCTGCGTTTGCAGAGGGTCTTTTCTATCTACTAAAAGATTCTCCCTTCTTCTGGTTACCTTCCTTCTTATAACTAATAAAAAATGTACTCTGTTTTGTTTTCCCTGTATACACTGTTACTTCACTGGCCACATTCTCTGTGATTTGGAATGTCTATTGCATAGTTTTTTGACAAAATTGATGCTCTTGAAGGGTTTGCTGTAGGGAAGAGCTTCTCTGGGTCCTTATCTTCTGAAGTTCTATTTCCAGTTTCCACAAATCTCCAGTCTTTTGTGTTTGTATAATTCTGTATAATTTGGTAATGACTCACAAATTACAAACCAGGCTTTAAGACAAGAGGGATCAGACTACCAATTCTCCAGGGTCAAGTTTCAGCCAAAAAACAACATAAACCTGCTCAGTTGTGTGTCCAGAAAATAACTGCATTGTTTTTGGCAATGTGAGTGTCCTTAGTCTGTAAACTAGAAGTAGAAAGTGAGAAATCTTTTTTTCTTTTTTTTTTCTGATCTGGCTTTTATGAATACATTTTCTTTTTTTAGATCTATGTCAACTATTCTCAAATTTACTGTCTATCTTTCTTAGGGTTTTCAAGGTACAGTTTGTGCTTAGCTGGTAGTCCAGACCAATAACAGCGTCTGTAACCTTGTAGTGACTTTTCTTCACAGATTACTTTTAACGTTGTGGATGTTTTAAAGATATCACAGACCTTAAAGATATCACCCTTCAACGACTTTTCTCACTGCAGTGAATATTGCTTTCAAGAACAAGACACTGTGCATGGAGCTGGGATACGATAAACCTCACTTGTCATATGAAATCCTGACTGAGGAAAAAAAGAGCTGAATTGTATCCCCAAATAAGTTGAAGTAATATGGTGTTTAGAGGCACATGAAGGTTTCTGTGTGAAGAGAGGTTAAACAGAGTAGTTTTTTTAGCTTGCAAACAGGAAGCCAAAGAAAAAAGCAGGAATTTGGTAGTTCTCAATATGTTCTCAAATAATGCAGAGGATGTGACTAGAAAATGACTGTTTCACTTAACATGAACTAGAGGACACATGGAAAATTCAGACAAATATTTTTAAATTAAGAAACAGGCAGATTTTTTTTTCATACAGTTTAGATGCAGACCTAGTTCCTTCGGATTGTTTCAGGGCCCCAAAGTATAAATGGGTTCAGAGAAGAACAGGCATCTTCATGAGAGGCAAGTCTGCTGAGGGCTCTGAAGTATGAAGATACAGGTACTCTCAAAGTCTGTAAACCAGGAATTAATGGAAGGTGAGGAGTATTATTTTCTGAATGGATACAATTAGTGCACTTCTTTTTTTAAAAAAAAAGCTCGTTAAGTTTAACCTCTTTACTGAGTAGTAAGGAATGGTATACTACTATGGTATACAGCAAGGTAAAACAAGTTAAAAGCTTTTTCTTTTTAAAGAAAAAAGGAGAGAAAAAAAGCATGAATGTAATGCGGCTCCAAGTCCAGCTTGATGCAGAGAAATCTTCACAATATGAATAATAATACAGCACTTGAGACAGAAACAGAGAGAATTCTGTATTGAACAGCATGACTTTTGGTTCTTACAAAATTGTTGATTCAGTTCAGCAGTGGTTTTGATGGTCTGTTGTCAAAGTCCAGAGTCAGAACGAGGAAGTGCATGCATATGGCGCAAGAAGATGTGGAATTTGAACCCACTTCTCCTTGTCCCTGAAAGATGGGCTTCTCTGATGCTTAAGAAAATCTTGCTTATGACTTAGATACACAGACATGTTTCCCTACGGTAATGAGCTACAGCATTCCAGTTGAGCCATGGAAAATGCTTGTGTTTAAGAATTACCCCAGGTTATCTTACTTCTTATTAAACTTGCAAGTTACTGCACTTCGACTAATCTGCAATAGGTGTCTCTCTGCATCTTAGCCTGAAGCAGAATAATTCACATTAGCCTAGGTCTCAGGGAAAATATAGCTAAAATAGGTTGAAACAAATCTCTAACCAATAGCAGCAGATAACATCATGCAGAAAGCTTATTCCACATTCAACCCAGAGCATCCACATATTCCATCCACAGCCTGAAGTTAGGCAATATGGCTCACAAGAAGAGAGATACATCTAATGGGTGCTCTAACATTCCCATCTATCTGATGGCTAAGGAATGGGATTTTGTTATCCAGACTGTGTGGCTTCTGCTAATATAAAATACTAGCATCAGTAGGTCCAGGATGAAGGCTCTGGGATCTGACAACAGGGTGCCCTGGAAAAGAGGACTGTCTCTGTAAATAACTTCTGTCAAAAATGCTTTGAAGTATTTGTCTGGGTGTGCTAACAAGGATTGCAATTGTACTTCAATGTGCGGGTTGAACGAAAGCAATGAGCTTCTGTGTTTTTTAGTTGACTGGTCAAAAACACCTCCTTTGACTTACAGCTATGGGATACAGCAAAGCAGGATGGCAGCAGGTTTTTTTTCATCCCCCCCGCCTTTTTTTTAATATATTTTAGCAATTAATGACCTAATATAAGCTCTAAAAAGTGCATCCAGATGTCATGGTGATAAGTGCCTTAGAAATATCTCTAATAATAAATAATTCAACTAGTGATGTTCTTCATGAAGCTTTTAAAGTATATTAACCAGAAACTTATATAAGCAATGAAACCTACATTACACACGCACATATGCAAAAAATATCGAGTAGATGCAGAAATATCTTTAAGAACTGAACAACTTCTCTTAAGTACAAAGGTTTTTCATGTTCAGTTAGTCGTTCCCCCATTTCTATTCCCTTCTCCCCAAACAAAGACAGACAAAAGTCAAGCTACATCTCAGTTTAAAAAATAGGTGGTCATAAATGGTAGTAGTAAATAATAGCAATGTCTGGTTAGATACCCATGGCAGAGAAGCATCTGTTTAGGGACATTTTAAATAAACTTGCACAGAAACTCATGGACAGAGTGTGTAGCAGGAGCTGCCTATGGCCAGATTATCCATCCAGGATATTAATCAGCACATTTAAGCACACACTGAGTTCCTATCCATTGGTCTAGATGCATCAAGAGTTGCCTGGGGATATCTCTGGGACTGTCTAAAACTTCCGCTTGGACCACCTTGTAGAATTCCTCAATTATTTTGTTGTGAAGATGACTAGGAATCCCAGCAATGTAATTCTCTTATGTTAGTTTCTGCTGATGACTCTCTGGGACCTGAAATACATCCTCTAAGACTGCTTTTCCTTTCTGTATGCCTATTTTGTCCTTTGTGTCTCTAAAAAATACGTATTTCTGATTGGCAGCTGTAAAATGTTGTGTATTTACAGCAACTTGAATAAAGATTCCCCCTTCAACCTAAATGCAATTAATTCTGGATGAAAAGATTTCTTGGGGAGGATGGACCCATTACTAAAGCCTTTTTAGTTGCTGGCTTTCCTCAGAAAATAGATTTTCAATCCTACATTTTTGTGGGGAATCATTGAGGAATTTTCCACCTATGAAAACTCAAAAGTGAGGCTGTTTCCTTCAACAGCTTTTGGAATATCAGCAGCTCCCTTTTTAGTATTATATCATGTCTCCAGTACAGATCACAAGGAGGAGTGAACGAGAACTTCAGCCAGTCATTATATCAGTCCAGGCATCCTTAACCATCACCTTTCAGGTTTATGGACATACTGTACCTTTTTGAAAGATGATTGGCATTGCACATGCTGATTTCTTTTTAAACTACCTGAAAAGTGGAAAGACCCCTCAAAAACTTGTTTGTAGCTGTACATTACAATGGTTGGGTTGCAACCTCTCGCTCAGGAAATCTGATTCCCTTGAAATCACCCTTGCATATACAGAACAGTGAAACAGTTCCTGTAAACAGGAGTAAGAATGCCTGATGCATTTTCTCAGTCATCAGGAACTGATGAAAATAGACCAGAGTAAAATGTATTGCAAGCAGGTGCAGGTGCCCTTGAAAGCTGAGATAGTTCCAGGATCTCCCAGCTGTATTGGCAGAGTATTTCTCAATGCAGGGCCTTTATATATGATTTGGATAAAGCCCCTGCATTTAAGTTACCTGTTCCTCTGCCTTTGCCTTTAGGTTCCCAGACAAAAACGCATTAGGAAGTCGGTGTAAGATTGCTTCAGTGGAAGACATCAGCAAGTTATAATTTAGGAGCCAAATTTACATTTTTTCCCTCATTTGTAAGATTCATCTTCTCTCAGCAATGTGGTCCAGAGGAACCACCAAAAACATCCAAAGCCATCAGAACAAGGATATGACTTGTGCGTTACAAGCAGATGTGTAACAAGGAGGGAACCAGTTCAGAGAGCTGAGAGAAAATGCCACATTCAGTGGAATGCATTTCACAAACACTGCATGCATCGTATGGTCAGTCATACCATTTAGTTCCTGTTGGAATCCTCCCTGAACGTTTCTCAAAATTCACTCATATTCTGGAAGAATAAAAGAAAGATATTTAATACAGATTATTTGGTTGTTCTTCTACAACTTGTTTCTACTCTTTTGTAAAGAAATGGATTAGACCAGGACCTCTCCCCAATATTCCTGGTGCATATTCACTCTCAGGTAGGGAACAACTGGGCAATCAAGCCACACAAGAACATTGGTATGACAGTTTCCACTCTTCAACAAGACCTAAATCTTTGTGCCTCAGTTTATCAGTTTGCAAATGGCATAACTTTGCTGACCATGATTTGCAGAACAAAAGTTTTGTGCTCAGTATGTGAGCAAAATTAAAGAAGGAAGTACAATACACTAAATGTATCTAGCACTGCTTTAGTGAAAATTTGAGAAAACCATGTTTTGGGAGGTTTGAGGGTCAGATGACATTTAGCCAAACCCTCAAATTTAAGGACAGGGATTGTAGGTGGGTGCCTTTAGACAAATATGTCTATGGATGTAGATGCAGATGGTGCAATTCTTCACCTAAAAAAATTGAATGGTAATAGCCTTATAGTGAGGTTAAATTAATGGCTGTGTATGAAGCATTTATGTACTACAGAAAAACACCAAATGATATAATACTGCCTCCTGGCCACATATGGGGAAAAAGTAATGAGGAAACAAATGAATACAGACTAGATAGCTGCTTGTTAGTCATGAGATTCAGCTCATCTAATTTAAATCCACGAAAATTTCTGTGTTTAGGCTAGTCATCCAGGGCAGGGCTCAGCTAACCAGCTGTTAACACCTACACGGTGCTATAAAAGGAGTGTGGGCTGAGTAGCTCACCTACGCTGTAGAAATCTAAAGGCAGACAAGGTGAATCTCAACACTGTTCTTCCTGTGCAATCAGTGCAAAGACAGAAAGGCATTTTCAGGTGACTCACTGGCAACTTCCAACCAGTTTCTACTGTTTGTTGCTGAGAAAAGGTTTATAAAGATTTATGATTTGGGAGGGCTTTGATAGAACAGCAAAAGGACCGCTCCTAGAACAAATGTCACTTCAAGTGAAAATATGAAAGAAGTGCCCATTCTAAAGCTTGGAGCACTGAAGTTTCCAGAACAATATTCTGTAAGATATATTCTAATGTGTATAAAAAACATGTTTTCCTCACTTTATTCCTGTACATTGCTAAAAACTCCTGTCTGAAACTTTAAAAAATGAGCTTAAGAATCATAGAATAATTCAGGTCAGAAGTGAGTTCTGGAGGTCACTAGTCCAACCCCCTGCTCAAAGCAGTCAGCCATGAGGTCTGTCTGAGTTGTTCAGGGCTTTATTCAGTACAGCCTTGAAAATCTCTAAAGACAGAAACTGCATAGCCTGCCTGGGCAACGTGCTCCTCTAGCTGATTGTTGTCATGGTGAAACATAAGCAGGCTGAATCTCTCTTGTTTCAATTCATACCTGTTGTCTCACATCCTCCCACTATGCACCACTGTAAAAGATTTGATTCCCTTCTTGATAATTTCCCTGTGCCCTGGGGGCCACTGTTGGGATGCCTCTTTTGCAGATTGAACAAGTTCTGTCCCTCTGCCTCTTCTCACAGAGCAATTGCTTCAGGCCCGGCCATTTTGCTGGCTTTGACTGAACTCGCTCCAGTTTGTGAATGTCTTTCTTGTTTTGGCGTCCAACACTGGAAAAGTATTTCAGGTGTGGTCTGATAAAGAGAGGGTAGTTATTTCTGTTGGCTATGCTCATTGTAGTATAGCCCAGGATGCTCATGTACTCCTTTGCTGCCAGGGCACACCACTGGATCATGTCCAGCTTGATGTCTGCCAGGACAGCAGCTCCAGGGCCTTTTGGGCAGAGCAGCTCCCCAGCCTATCATTCTCCAGGTTGCATGGGGGTTCTTCCTTGCCAGGGGCAGGACTTTGCATATGTCCTTGCCCAATTTCTTGTTGGCCCTTTCCTCCCATTCCTCCATAAGACCCTTTGAATGTTGGTCCTGCCCTCATACATATTGACTGTTCCCCCGGCTTGGTGTCACCTATGAACCTGATGAGAGTGTGTTCCCCACTGGGTCACTGATAAAGCTTTAGAAAGCTATTCAGGATAACAGATTTGAGCCTGTTTAGAGAAGTTGTAAGCAATTGAGAACCAGGTCTCATGCCAAGTAAATCCAATTCTGTATGGTCTGTTGGGCCCATAGGAAGGCATTTCAGGCATGTAAAAATACAGCAACTTTCAAAACAATAGTGCTTCCCAAACAAGAAATGGAAATTTTTCCATGCAACACAAAAATATGGTATGCATTATGGCAACTAGTAACATAGAGCAGCATAGGAAATAAACTGGGTATACAGATACATAGGAAAAAATGACTACCACATCCAACAGAAAAGAGTAATGTACCATTAGGCATAGAAGGGAACTCCTTTTCCCTTTGATTCACTTTGCTAATGGGGAAGTAGATTTGTTCTGATCAGTGCTTTGCTAATTTAATGACCATAAGAAATCCTTCACCACTCGCTCTGTGGGGAAAAATTCTACCCTCATATCACTAATGTTGCTTCCTTCTCTAGACTCTCTTCAGGCATTTCTCAGCCAATCTGTGAACAAACTTGATACCATTTATTTGGTGAAATATTATATGAAATCATAGCCCAGTGCTTCTTCTTACTGCTGCTCACAATGCAGAAACCTGTCAAAGTTTTCCACAAGAGCTCTCCAGAGATATGTGAATGGAAATGTTGTTAGTAAGTCAGAAAGGTCCTGTCTTGAGTGTTGATCTGTCCAATAAGGAGGTGGTTAAATTCTTATTAGTTTTTCATGGTACCACCCGGATGATATTTAAGGGGTAAAAAATTTCAGTGTAATAAATAGAAAAGCAAGTTTCATTGGAAAAAAAAAGAAAAAAAGAGATGTCATGCATCTCTTTCTATAAACTAGTCCATGAACTAGTAAGATTTCTCTTTCTATCCTTGGTCTGTCCTACAGATCAAGCTACCACTTCATGGTAAGGGCTGATTGCCATAGCACATCTCCACCCATTCTTCCCATAGTCGTAGTGCATCTATTGCTTAGTTATGTCTCTCCCAGAACAAAAGATATCAACCTCTGTCCTTCCTCTGAGCTGAAGTCCACAAAATATCACCTTTGCTGTATCTCTCAGCAAAGTGCAGATTTACTGGGAATCACATAATCTCTTTCTGCATTAAAATGATACTCAGAATCCAACAAAATGGTATTAAGGCAGGGCAGAGGATTTTATCATTCAGAGGCTGTTTATCACATAAGTGACCCTCAGTCTTAATGACAGAGAACAAGATTAAGGCTACCTGGCCTGGATGGCGTTCCCTTTTTATATCATCAGATCCCACGGAGCTAATGGGATTGGCCAGAGGTTGTTAGGACAATTCCACTGGGGAACCTGGCCTCTATCCAGAAACCTCCTGAAACCTCAAACTGCCAGAGAAGCCAGACGGGACACGGCAGTGCTGAAGCTGGGCCAGCACTTGCAGCTGGAGAGCCCCTGGGCTTTGATGAGCCTTTCCTCCCAAAATGAAACTCTCAGGCTACTGGGAAATGGTAAAGCTCTCAGCATAGATTAGCACACAGCTGCCTTCCTCAGTCTCTTGGCATGGCTTGGGTAAATATCATCAGAAGTGCCATCAGGGACAGGTCAGGCAAGTTAGAGAACAAGTCAGGTTACTTTCAACCATGCAAAGAGCAAAGCTTGGGATCTTCATGTTTTCAAGCTGATCCTTGTTTCTGCAGTAGCAAATGTTATTTGCAGAAAATATCCCAGGGGACTGAGAAATCTTTGGATTTCTTGCCATCCACACTTTATTATTATGGAACACAGCAAAGGAGAAAGAGGAGCAGAAAGATGGGGTTAGCCAGTGCTTGGGGATTATATCCTGCAATTTTGTTCAAATTGGCAATTTACCAATGTGAATATTCCCCAAGTGGGCTTAATACTGAAGTGGGTGGTTTAATTAGCACTGTGCTCCCACTTATAATTAGATCTCTGTTAGTTCAGTTTGAAGCTTGATTTCATAATACAAAATTATTTTTAAAATTCCTTTGGGGATATTCCTGGTAAATTAATACTGTGGACTTTGATGAACTGATGTTTTTAATAGACTGTGGTATTTGGAAAGAATCTAAATCAAAGCAATAACATTACCATCCCATAAAAGTCAGTGCCACATGATAATAAATCCAACCCCATAAAGAAGAATAGTCATAAAATTATCGGAGATTTTGGACTGTGTGCTTCTCTATTTCAATTTGGAAAGCTGAAAAATGAAGATCTGTCTAGGAAACATTTTGGATTTTTGCCTTTTTTAAATAGCTTAATGTTAACTTCAGAGCAAATTCCATGCTCCTTTCTTCAAATAGACTTTTTATTTCTGATTAGGAGACTGGTTTCAAAGCACAAAAGATAAGACTGAAAATGAGAAATTTGGTATACTCCATGCATTCCAGCATATTGTTTATCTTCAACAAATTGGCCTTTTTGGATGTTGCTAAATCCTTCTCACTATGTCTTGTGCAATTTAACACTTTCCTTTTTTTTTCATCTGGTATTCTGATAGTTACCTGACAGGGATTGTCTATAGAATGATAATTTATTGCAGAATATTCAGAGCAAAAATAACTATGATGTTACTCGTGCAAGGGCAAATGCATGCTGTGGGAGGGGCAGTGATGGGGCTACTGGAAGGAAGGCTTGCTTAGATAAAATGAGGAAAAGAAGTAACAGCTCAGTGGGAAGATGAAGACACCCGTGCTAAAAGCAGCCTGTATTTACTATGTTTAGTTTCTAAAAATAACCCACAAGTTCAAAGACTTATATTTGAAAAGCTATAATACTAGGAAATACTGTATTCACTAGTGGTGAAGGTGAAATTCTTGCTGCCAAGAGTCATCAAGGCAAAGCCCGTAACGTAGCCTCCATCATCTAAGGAAAAACTCTCCACAAACTTCTAAGGGAGGTAAATAACGCTGGAGGGAGCAAAGTCATTTGAAACCCTCTTTTGGGAACTGAATAGCATCCTGGCCAATAGTTTAGCACGTCTGCTAACAGTCAGGGCTAGATCTGTTCACGCTCAATGCGATCACTGTTCACTAATATTCATTTATTATAGTTTTATTAGTGCAGATACTTATGATCAAATCTTCTTTTACTATAGAATGTGACTTGCACTACAGTTCAGCTTGCACTTGGCCAGATACTTTCAGGAAGCTTTGCTTTACCTGCAGAATACCAGTGCCTTTACAGCCACAGCATGTATGAGGGAACGTCTGAGGTGTTTGGTGTGAGGTTCTACATCTGGAGGAGACCTGTTACACGGGTGGCTCTAAGCTGGGAATGATACAAGCAGAGTGCGCTGTTTCCAGGGGAAAGGAAAATGTCTTGCAACCTTCCTTCATGCCCTAAGGGCAAGCAGAAGCTTATAGGTTTCAGCTGCGGAGAGTAAGAGGCTCTTCCTATTCCTCTGGGTTGTATGTGAAACCGAGGATGGAAGTGAGGCTGGGTGTGAGGCTTCATGGACAAAGCTCAAGAGGAGCATAGTTAAAGTCTGCTTTGCACCCCTTTTTTTCCCCAGCATAAATAGTAATATTGAAAGTAGAAGTTAAATGATAACATTGAAAGCCTTATAGACTGAATTCCTGTTTCAATGTAAGAATCCATACAAAACAAGTCAGTGTACAACCCTCCAGGCCTCCCTGCTAAATTTACCACCATGGAGGGACTGTCTGTCATCCTGTGTTAACCCAGAAGCAAGATAAGCATGCTTTTGAGTAGGAAAAGCAGACTTTAGGATTCTATTTTGGGTTACTTTCAGTCTTGAGGTGATTTAGGATCATAAACAGTCATACAGCATTTCTTTGGAGATTATTCTTTATTTCCTTTTCTGGAGAAGAAAGGAAGAAAAGGTGAAGAAGAAGATGAAGTATAAGGGGGCAGGGTCTATTGTGGATTTTCAATAGCATTAATACTTCAAATGGCATTAAAAAAAAAAGCATTTGGAGTGATGCCATGTGAAAAACATACAGATGACCAAGATAATGGGAGACTAGGCATTATCTCTCCCTAGTTTGTTTTATGAGACTAACCTTAAAGGAGCAGCAGGAGAAATTGCTTGCTATAACATGAAAACCAGAAGATTGAATACTCTTTGCAAGTTAAATGGTACTAAATGATAAGAAAAATATTAAATAGTTATTTAAGAAATAGTAAAATCAGTCTTGAAGCATGAGAATTAACACCTGCTGTCTCTGATCTTCCTCTTCCAAAACCAAAACATGTTGCTTGTCTTTGTAATGAATTAAATATGTTTTCCCAGTCCCACCATATCTGTTGAAGCCATTGCTGCTAAACTGATGGTATTGTAATGAACTCAAGAGTTTCAGAGGACGTCTCTGCCTTCTGAAGTCATGTGGGGACTACAGTGTTGTCCAGCAGACTTAGATAAACATTAAAGGGCAATTTAAACTGACAGAAGCCATTCTTAATTATGTTACAACCTTCGCCATATCCATTTCCACATGAGATATTGGGAGATATTGGCTAGAGTAGGCTTGAAACAGAACAGCAGATTCTCCCTTGGCATATACCCTGAATCATACCTGCAAAATAGCCTATATCATATTTGATGTATTACTTACCTGACCCTTATTAATCTGACTGTTGGGTCACTGACATATATTTAAATCTCTAATTCCAATTCTGTTCTCTTTTGGCACAGTAAGTCTATGCAGACCACATAAACTAAGCTTCCAGCTCAGTGCCTTGGAGCAATCAAATCCCCACTTACATAGGTCTAATTAATAGATAAATAAATTACAAGAACTGAAAGGACATTGTGATTATCTCACCCAATCTTCTGCCTGTAATAGACCTTAAGGATTTCTAGAGTTAATTGCTTATTTCCCAAACGTTTTGAAAGCTTAACTCTCTTTTTCATCATCGAGCGTCATTTAACCTGTTGTGGAAATGGATAGAATTTTTAAGCTCAAATACTTCCTAAGCCTATTCTAAGATTTCTTTCTAACTCCTTTCCCTTTTGGCTCTCCATGATGTCTTGGGGAATCATGATGCAGATAATTTGTTAGAATAAAACATGATCTTGTAGTCAGTGCTACATGGCTGTTAAATATAGAGGCAATGCAACTACTCAACTGCTACTTGGCACTTACTTTTTTTTATGTGTACAGGCCATTTTGTTCACTTTTAATTCATTTCCCTATCATTTATTTCTCTTAAAACCTGAACATTAGTAATTTTTTTCCTGAGCCAACAGCAAAAAAAAAAAAAAAAAAGAGTACTACATTAGAGTAGCTGTAAAGAGTAGACCATCTAGTTCAATACTTTATCTCCAACAGATGTACCTGCAACAAATATTTAGGGAAAACTGACAAGGAACTGGGTATGTGTAAAATGATACCTTCCCTGATATTTGTTCCCAGCTTCATGCAATCAGAGATTATGGGACTTTCAGTCTGGATTTACATGAAGGAGAAAACTTAGGGGAAAGAATGGATACTGACTGGATGGCCTTTTAAAATGCCTTATGAAGTTTGCCAATTAGGCAGATTTTAATTCATATCTTATACTCTTTCTTAATTTTGTTGAGGTGGGGTTTGATATGAAACTTTGTGTCTTACCATACATTTTGAAATTTAACTGATATACATCACATATATTTTATCTCTCAGTTTTTAATTTTATGAGACTAAGATCTGATGTCAGTTTGACAGGATTATGTTTCCATAACGCCACATTGACAGGCATTAATTATTTTTGCCTTCTTTAATTGTGTTTTATTCTAGTCCTGTATCAGGGCTTTCCATTACTATGTTTGTCATCAGTGTCAGGATGACAATGACTCAGGTCATTTTGTTGATCTGTTTCAGTTCTCTGGAAATTTGTTTATGTTCCAAAACTTATTGAAAGACAACATACTGTCAAAGATAACTTCTTATTGTTAATACTATTGTACACTAATTATCTAGATCTGTTGATTTAAATATATCAGCTAGTAATAGGATCTTTTAATATCCTCTGGAGTTGCTGGCAGAAAGAAAGATACTGAAGCAGCATCTGGTATTGCTAAATATCCTTTTTTTTTTCTACATGGAGAACAAAAATATTTACCAATGCACTTATGTCTCTTTTTTTTTTTTTTTTACCAATGGCTCATATTATTTCAAAGTAGGAATAAGCCAGGACTGCTATTCATCCTCATTTTGTTGCTAAAAGCTCTTTCTCCTCATTTGCCAAATTTCACAGTCTAAAAATTATTCCCCTGGTATTCTTTTTATTCCTCTATCAATTTCCTAAAATTGCTAATATTTGTTTTTATTAACTGCTATTATTTTTTTTTCATTTGTTACACTATTGTAGCCCATTTCTATGAAGTAGATGATTGTTCTTAATTTCTTTTCAAGTGTGGTCAGCACAAACTCCACCATGACAGAGACAAGGAGTCGAAGAAAAATATTGGATTAGATTCTAGTTAGTTTAGCTTTATGAATGCTCATGTTGCATCATAACAGTAGCATATATTTTTTTCCCTACTGTGATATGTCTTTGCATGTTTGCCTTTTAATTACTGAGAGACAAGTGGAACAATATACTCAGGAAATCATACCGTTAGTTTACAGGGTATGTTGCCAGAGACATGACATGCCTATTCAAAGCATATCACAGTGAGATTTTTTCAGCACTCTGGAAGCAAATTCACTCACTTAGAATTCTATGAATTAATCTTTTATGAAAACTAATTAACATTTTACCACCTGAGTGAACAAGTCAATTCCATTAGGGCACCTTCACCTTTAGTGGCAAGGTAGAAGAAGAAATTATGTGATGTTTTGCTGTATGGTCATATGAGAAATTCATAAATAATGAAACTGCTAGCACTAATACCATATGTATAATATATATATCATCATTATGTTTATTGCTCTGTGACACTATAAAGTTTCTTTAAAAATCCCTCAGCACTGAAGGAAGAAGTTTGCTTTATTTTACAGGTGTTTTTATTTAAGGACCTTGCAACTAAGTTTCTGGTCCTGTTTGTTTGTCTATCTTATGTAGACTGTGCATGCAGACAGAGACTGTGTTCCTACTCCTTGACATAATGGATATAGGAGTTTTTGAACATTTGCTTTTGAATAGTATTTGACTAGCAGTTATCAGTGAATAATAACTGTTATAATGTCCTTTGATATCTATCACAAATGACAAAATGAGAAGGCTCCAGGTTTCAAGTAATAATAATGTGCTTTGAAATTAAATCAAGCTTGTTGCCATTCAGTCACAAAATGGCATAGAAAGATGGTGAGAATATCTTTTTCAAGGTGTTTAAAGTGAGGTTCAAGCAGTGGTATGCAGAATGATACTCTCTGGGTCTGAAGGGGTTCTAAGAATATGACCTGTATTCAAGTATGTATTTAAATAAATAAAGTGATTCCAAATGTCAGAATTTTATCAGGTCAGAAGTCATATTGCCTGGGAAAAAAAATCCTTTTCTGGAGACTGCAATTCACAATGTTGACATTTCGAGCATTTTTGCGATTCAAGTGATTTTCTAGTTGTCTTTAGCTTAATGAAATTCTCCCTGGCAGAGTATCCCTCTTTTTGCAAATTAAACCTGTGAATATCAAGTCTGTGCTGAGATTGAGCACAATGAATGACTATAGGGAAAGTAGCTAATGCAGAGTAATTTGGAGAGCAAAACTTTGCTAGCTAAGGAAAAGATAGAAGGGAAAGGGAGAAATCTTATTTCAGTCTAGGCTATGTCTCTATTCTTGATTTGAATCCACCCGAATGTTATAGAACCTTAATAGGTCATCAATATCTGCATTGCATTCCCTCTGTAGTTAGAAATGGCTCATATTCTATTACATCTCCTGAAATCTAAATCTAAAATTCAAACACACAGCAAATAATTCAGAGACTTTGGGGACTGATAGTTGAGGCGTAAGAAACAGGGATTCAGCAAAAGCATATATACATTGTTGAAAAATTAGTACGGTCTCTCTCTTGTAGGTTAACATTTCCAACAGGAAAATGACATAATACAGTTAGAAATGAAACCAGAAACTCTCCTAAGTTTTTGGTCTGGTGCAGACACTTTCCAGAGTTTCTCACAGTGGCTTCCCTTGAACACTTGACTGCTCTTTGTCATATTTTCCCCTTGGGAACACAAACATTGAATTACTTATGATTTAGGAGTTACTGTGAAGTGTGCATGAAATTTTAAGAAGGGTTTGTGATCTGTGGCAGGATTGTACAACTGTCTTGAAGGATTTAATTTTTGTTTCCTGTCCACCTTTGCTTTTCAGTGTGTGATGCTTGTTGAAGTGAAGAACAGATTTCATTAGTAAAAGCAACAACTTTTCCTTCTTCTTCCCTCCAGCATCTTCCATTCCATTTTGTTGTTGAATCTACAAGACAAGATAAAGATCTTAAACTCTGTACAGATTGTTCTGTCTTCAGCACTAATGCTGAAATGCAAACCAGATTTATATTCAGTAACATCATGTACATTTTTGACAGGGAGGCAGGAAGTATACTGCATAGAGTCAGAACATTTTGTCTAGTTAAGAACAATTAAGCAGTATCCTTTTGTGATGGATCTTTCACCAAATGCAAACCAAACTGCTTCTAAACTGTTTGATTCCATGAGATTCTCAATATTTTTAAAGATCAGAAAAGGGAAAGATGCTTTCCTTTGCACTGAGAGAGGAAGAGATTAAAAGTTAGCAAGGTAGGAAGCCACACAACTATCACATAACCAGAAACTCATCTTATTTTTAGACCAAATACTAGCGAAGGGGACAAAATAAATCTCTATTAATATATGTGAAAAAATGACCTGAGAGCTGGTTATGAGGTAAATAGCATTAGAGCTATCTTTATTTTTCCTCCATGATCTTTACATGGTTATCCAGAAGAAGAGGTGAACCTCTCAAAGTGACTCTTTCTTGTTAGTGATGTGATTTTGTATTGGAGTTGCTGCAAATCACATCTTCATCCTGTGAAGTCAATGGCTGAGGACTGACCTAGGAAAGTCTCACTGATGGAAGAGGAAAAAGAAACAGACTTTCTGGTTTTTAGTAAGAGTATTTATTTGCATTTGTTCGTTCTATTTAAGGCTGATCTTACCCTCAGTTCCCTCAGCAACTGGGTTGGGAGGTGGCAATAAGACAGCAAAATAACTCATTATTTCTACAATCTATTGCACTATCCTTTTAAACAAGAGTATAGCAGGTCAGAAAACTATCTTCCTACTCTTCATTAATTTTGCATTGTCAGAAGCCTTTTCATCCTGAGCAAGAGGGAAAGGCCAAAAAAATTAAATATTTGTCAAAATTCCGTAGCATTTTGTTTCAGAAATGCTGCAATATGGTATTCTTAAAATAAAATCTGCTTATCTGAATCCTTTAAGCCTGCTGAATAAAAAAAAGTGCAGTTATTTCTGGCCAGTTTCCTGGTACTTTGCCATAAAGTTGTAGGGGTAGATGACTCGTCTTTTCAAGCTAGCTGGTTCCTCCAGTTGTAGTGATCAGACAGCTGCAGCCATATGGGACCACTAGCCCACCACTTGTGACAGCAAGGTCCATGGAACCACTGGGTTCCTCACAGTTCACTCCATGTAGCAGCTTGCAAAGGGACCAGGAGCCCATACCAGCCTCAGGTTTTGAACACTGTGGTAACAAGATTGAAAAACCTGTCCAATAAATTCATCTCACTGCTGATGAAGACAAATTTTCAGAGCTGATGATGGGAGCAGTAACTCCAGGAGGCAGCTAAACAGGTCTTCAAAAGCCCGGAGGATGTGAGCAGCCCTTTTTGCGGCATCCAAGGAGCTGAGTGGCTATGCTGGCATGAGTAGAGGCAGAAATCTGGCTTTCAAGTTTCCAAACCTTCCCGAAGTTTTCCAGGAGACTTATTCAAATTGACACATTTCTGCAAAACATTTCACTTTCAATGAACTGGCATTTTCTGACAGAAGAGGGTGTTTTTGTTTTGCCTTTTTTTTTTTCTCTTTCGCTTTTGGAACATTCCTTGACCACTGCTAGTCAAATCATCATGAAACCCCAAGAGAAACAGCAGTCTACCTTGTTACTTTATAAGAGACGTTTACTCATCTTGGTTAAATCAGTATGACCTCTTTTGCTTGAACCTGTCACACTGAGGATCCTCTGGGTACTGTTTGTGCCTCCCTGAGGCTATTCTGCCACATGCTATTTTCTTACAGGGTTTTGTATGAAAGCAGTAGCCTGTTTATGTCTGCTTTGGGGATTCATGAACCAGCTCACACCTCTGACCACACAGCTGCGCAAACCAGCCTGTGCTTTTAACAGCTTTCCCCAGATAGAGGACAAGTCTTCCAGTGGCTGCTGCACTCAAAATAAAAAGAAAGGAGATTGCCAGAAGGGGAGCCAGGGCCAGCAGGGGAAGAAGTATCTAGATGACTGGAGAAAAAATGGAATTATTTTTTGCAAATAAAAATTAACATATTCACATTGCTGTTCACCAAAGATTAAAAAAAACCAAAAAAACGAAAAACAAAAAACTCAGCCTTAGGTAAATTGGGATGATTTATGCCAGCACTCAAAACATCCCAGGAAGGAGATAGTGTTTTATGCCAGCCCCCAAACACACTCATACCAAAAGGTAAGTATGTTCCTTCTTGAGCTTACAGCTTTTATTTTAATTAACAGAAGATCCAGAGAGTTTCTACACTCCAAGTTTTCTTTCTTCCTTTCTTTTCTTAGATTTTTTTTGAAGTCTCATCTCCATTTGAAGTGAAACTTCAAAGTTTTTTTCCCCTCATTTTTAGGAGGCAAGAGCAAGCAGTCAGAAGAGAGATGTTCATATCTTCACACAAGGCCTCTGAAAATTGTAAATTCTGTTTCTGTGTGATCCAGATCCATCAGTCTAGAAACTACAAGTAGATTTTGGCTGCACTTTACAGAGCTTCCAAATGTGTGACATCTCTACCATTTCTTGCTCTTCTCTGGGAGCAGATGTGCTGCATTACTGCAGCTCCTACATGCTCTGCTTAAGCGCAATGTCTGCTTGGCTGCAGTGAGCATTTTGTATTTTTCTCAGGAATCTGCAGTAAAATTATTAAAAGTGAGTTGTCCTGCTCTGGATCTGAGAATTAAATATATCTGAGACACAAGGGAGCCTGTTTTGCAAATTAACTGGATTTAACTTTGATGAAGAGCAGGGTCTGGGATCTACATCTCACCTCTCAGCAAGATGTGTTAATAACTAGACAAATCATCTCCAGGCATTTGGACAATCAATCCTGAATCAATCCTGACATTTTCAGTTTAGAAGTAAGAACTTTGATACAACTTTACTGCCTTTAAAAAGCAAACAAACAAGCAGTGACTTTATGAAAGGCTCCATTTTCATTCCACATATGCACTAGGACATACCTAGAAATCTGAAAGAGTGTCACAAACAAGAATTGACAGTCATGGCTCTATCACAGAATATATATTCTTCTAGCTCTGAAGTATCACTCAGATCAGCTTTATGTCCTTAAAAATTGCCACCTGCCATGATAAAACAGTAAAACTTGGTTAGCAAGGAAGATGCTGCAAGGAATGAATTCAGAGAAATGAGCAATCACATTTCTATCTCTGAAATAAAGTCCGTACATATGGAAACAATAGCTCTGACTGTCTGAATTTTAACTTATATGAAATGATTTCAGGGATCTTCACAAAACTGCATAGGTCTCACTTGAAGCCATCCTCAAATATAGGGCTCAGCAACATGAGAAAGATTCTTTCTGGAGTCCTGGAAGTCATATAAATTGATGTAGAACAACAACCGAATTAAAATTCTGATATGCAACCTACCAGTGCAAAGAGTAGGAATAACTGAATTACACTATTTTGGGTGGAATCATTTAATGAAAATGAAGTATTTTTTAAAAACAGACTGCTTATTCAATTTAGTGCAATAGAATGCTTCTGAAAACCCTGAAATGTGAATTTCAGAAAAAGGTTTTAAATGAATTTCAAGTGATTTTAATCAGATACTTCATTTGAATTTGCTTTCCTCATAAAAATATGTAGGTGAGGGAGTTTTATGAAGAGTCTAAATATTAAATAAACACTATAGCATTTTTAGGGGAGATAAATTCTGGTTCCAAGACTTGTATTCCTCTAGAGCAAGAATAAAAACATAACACAGGACATGGGCCACATGCAAACAGTATAATGGATCAATGATTATTGTACATGAACAACACATTCAAGAAAAACGTGATCTTCTTAAGGATAATGCTCAAGCAGATGAAGAAGAAAAGTGAGTTAACTATAACATTCAAATCACTCAGCTATTTTAGTCCTCGAATTTGTAGGCAATGCTTTCATACATAATCTGATTACTTTTGCAGTCCTGCAGTGTACACATAAAGACATATTTATCGCTTTCCATTCAGGACTTGATTTTATTCTGCAAGTCCATTTTTTTCATTTTCTTTTCTATGATTTTTTTTGAGATAACAGGAGAAGCCCATGTTGAACAGATAGTTCTGTATTTTGGTTTCAAGATGTTCAGATATCGTAGTCATTTACGACTCCTTTAAATGACTCCTAATGACTCCTTTAAACAACTCCTAAACCATCAAGTAGCTGCTGAGTTACCTCTACCCTTGCATACGACTTTACTCTGGTTGTTGATAGTTCCACTATAGCATCATAAGAATAAGAGATAGGCTTATGAGGCCCACAGACAGGAATTCAGGCACCTTCTTCTCTTCAAATAGTCCGACGGTTGACCAAACTTCCTAGGAGGAATGTAAGACAATAGTCATGTCTCAATAGTCACTGGAACTCAGGATCAGAAAGAGTGATAGTTTCCAGGTAGCTCAGGCCAGACTTTGGAGAAGCTGTGAGGATGAAGTAAAGAGTTAAGACGCTATAGAGAGTGCTGAGATGAATGAAGCTAAGAACACTTAAAGTCATCTTTGTATAGTGTGTGTTTGGAAAAATGAAGTACACTCATATAAAAAAAAAGATTTTTTTCACATGAATGAAGATTTTTGATCTTCATGAAGATGAAGGTTTTTGCATGAATAGGAGAAATATTACTTACAAACAAGATCTTTATTCCTGACAACATTAACTTTGTGACATTATACTCCTCTGTGACATTCATCATATCTATTTCCAGAACCACTTCCATGCTGTCTAGAATAGGTGAAAAGAAATCCCTCACATCTTAATATATGAAAATATACTGGAAAATATTATAAGTGACAGTCAGGGCTCAGATATAATAAAAAAGAGATCTACAGGTTAAAATATGGGCATAAAATAGCTTGCAAACTAAATTATCTGGAGAATAATGATTCAAATCCATGCTGTTTAAGTGAAGACAGATAAGTGAAAGGGAGCAAGGCTGAAAGAATCCTAGAGGTAGGCACAGAAAGCAAATTAAATTGCTTTGTAATGATACACAATGGTATATAGAATCAGTGTATTTGGCAGAAGGCAGGGAAGGAGATGGTAGGCTGAATTTAAACATCAATTCTAGTCTGCTAGTCTCTGGTATGTCCCACTTTGCTTTCAATTCCAAACCTGGGAAAATTAAAAAAAGATCAATAGTCTGGGAAAAGAATAAGCTGATACATTCAATTACTTCAAATATATCAGTCCTCTTCTGCTTTACTCACTCTTAAGTCTATGTGTGGTTAACTATTCTATCCACAGACCTAGGCAGCATGATGTCAAGTGTCTAACTAAAGAGGGAAAAGAGAGGGTCATTGCTAGGAGGTTGTATCATCCTTCCCAATAAGGATTTCTTCATTGTTCTCTGTCTGTTTTATTGTTAATGATATGTGAAAATCCTTGGCCATTGGGACTTTGCTCTAGAAGCTGAAAGATGGCAAATCATTCCAAAGTCCTTTAAAAATGGACTCTAGCTAGAAAAAGCAGCCTGGGGACTGTATCCCGCTCTTACAGCTCTCATTCTGCCGATGGGATCTCCACCTTTCTTGTGGAGTCTAACCATCCACTGTGGGATGCACAGCAGGTCTGTGAATCTGTACAAAATAATCTCCCGCCTTCCTCCCTGCTTTATTATTTAGGGACTTCCTTAATTAATTAATAGATATTTGTGAAGCATTCTGAGGCCCTTGGGTGGAAATTTTCATAGCAAATAAAGGTGATTAATCATTATTACTCATGATTGCCATTTACTAAATATTTTCAGTTGCCTACTTCTGCAATTTGTGATCAGGCTATTCAGGAATAACCATGCTGAACACAGAAGAGGTGCAGGCAGGTGAGTGGAGTACTGAGGCAGACTGACATCAAATAAAAGGAGCAGGGAAGTACAATAGAAAGCGATTGGCATTGTGGTTAAAAAGGTCTTGTTAGGTAGCCCTGGGAGACAGCTGCATAGCACCGTGTCAAGGCGAATTAGAGCAGATAGTGCCTGCTGGTGTTGCCATTACTGTTTATAAGGACACTGTCTGTTTGTGTTCGTGTTCCTGCCTCTCAAGTTTGCTTCAGCATTCAAGACCCTTTTTAAAATTAACATCAAAGAAGGCCATAAAGGAAGTCACAACCCCATACATGCACACACATTGCACATAAAATAAAATCTGACTGAACACGATGCACAGAGGGTCCACTCTTAGCAGTCAGTTTTCTGGCTCTCTGTCAGTGGTAATAAGACCATCAGATAACTTAAGAATGTGATCTCTGTGTGTCTCTGTCTCTGTCTTTTATGCTTGTGTAAACAGGACTTGGACTGAAAAAAAACCAACACATTACTTATGGCAATAATAAATAAGCACAAGCAGATCTTTTCTAGAATAAGGATGCCAAATCAGTTGACTTCCTAAGATATCAGGAATATCTTAGCAACTGCTAAAAAAAAGGCAGCATTTTGTATGTTGACATCCTCCACCTCCCTTATGGAAATATTCATGCTAATGTATACAAATGTAAAGCACATATTTAACATGTGTGTTAAAAATCATCTAGAAATTAGGGGCACTGTTTGTGTAAATTTAAATCTGCCTATGGTCATAGATATAGGAGGTAGAAGCTAAATAGCTCTGATCAATATTTAGTGAACTCAGAGAGTTTAGTGAACTCATTTCTCCAGTTATTTGTGGTCTGCCTGTCTGGGCCAAGGCTTTGGAGCAGTCTTGCTCTTGACTTCTTGATACAGAAGCTGATTTTTATGAGAGTGGTGCTCAGAGTAGTGCTGAGAATGGAAGTCAGGTCTCAGTTTACTGGATTATTATCTGGTCTGTATCATGTGTTTACTTCACAGACATGCAAATAAAAGCTCACTTCAGGGAGGGCACTAAGTTAACTTATTAATTTATTGACCTAGTCACCTTTCTAACTAATTTATGAAATTACCAGCAGTGAAGAGCTGTGAAGTGAAGTCTTCAGAAGCCCATCTGTGTTGCTCAAGACCCACCCATTTATCATGGCTGTACCAACATTGTTGCACATGGGCTCCATGCGCTCTACCATCTGGCAAGGAGGTTCTGTGGGCATGATCTGTTCCTCCTGAGAAAGCTGCCTTGGATCAAGGACAGAATTAGTTCTGGAATGACAGAAGTCATAAGGAATGCTATAGGAGAAGAGTATCTGCTGCTACTTTCACATTGTTTTCAGAAGGCTCATATAGTTCACCTTGAGGAATGTATTCCACCTTCCACATAACTGCTGAGGTAATCAGTTGCAGATATCCAAGCATGGTGTCTTTTAGAAAATAGTGTGGTTAAGTTTGAATCTGTAGCTTTGGTAGTGACCAAGACCTGTGAGCTTACAGTTCATGGTGTGAATATACTGATTTGGTGCAGAGTGCTATGTCTGGCCTAAGGAAATATAACAGTAGCTAGTAGCTCATCTCTAATAGAACTACTCCTGCAGGCCAAGTGGAAAGGACTTAGCCTTTGATGCTAGAGTCTGAATCTTATTGATGACCTCAGTGTCCCTGTGTATGTGTAATATACACTATAACATAAATGTGGTTGATAGGCAGGACTGCTGATGACTTTTAATTCCTATCCTTAACCACACTGACTTCTGTGATTACTATTACATACCAAACTGGCTTAGATGGCTTACAAACTGTGGAATGCAGAAGTTCTTCCCTGCTGCCAGCTTCACTAGCCCTGTCTTCACATCTTTCCTTTGGAAAAGAAATGGTGTATGTGGGCAGGAAGACAGCAAGAGTACTCCAGCAAGTCCTCCAGTCTGAATGATCAGAGGACAATCTGGAAGGGGAATTTCATGATGAAATGTAAACTGTCCCACATCTTAGACATTGCCTTGGCAGACCTTTTAGGCCTTACCTTCACATGGCAGAGTGATAATTCTGGTTGAATTTAAACAGAATGATCACAAAGTGGTACTAGGTAGTAGCCCCAAACTCACTGTCAGCCAGGTCTCAGTCAAAAGACACCAATAAATGGATTTAATATATTCAGTTTGCATCTTTTTATCAATTCATGGGGTCAGCTGACAGTTTAATTTGAAATGCAATGTACAATGTATAGGAAACCCAGTCTGGAATTTGTATGGTATCCTAGCTGGAAATGAGCTTAAACCTTTTAGGGGTTGAAAGATTTATTAACAGTTTAGTCAAGTATAAGAGATGGTACTCTGAAGGCGAGGAAGCCTGTTAGTAGCCTGGAGGAAAGGAAGGAAGAAAGATGAGAAAGAATTTTTTTGTTTCTGTTATTTTCATTTGTCTAGAGTTAATAAAGATTTCAAACTGAGTTGTCTTGAATCAGTGCACTTGGTGTTGTGGGGCTTTGGAACTTTTTATCCTCAGGGTTTGGGATCACTCGTGCAGAGCTCAGACTCTCCAAAACATTTAATCAGAGCATTCAAAAATAACAGTTTCCCCTAGCATAGAAATGTGAGGAGAAGGATCTCAGTCTGATCCCGGCTAGTATCAACCAGAGAGGCCCTTTGCACATGGCAAGACAGAGAGGATTCTAAATATACTCCAAAGGTCTTAACTGAGTTTGTAACACTGCTATATATCAAGATTATGAGACAACACTTGTAGACAGCCCATGTCCAAAATAAAGTATTTTATTATACTGCTTCATTCTGTCCTTGTCTTGGTCCTCTAGTACAAACTTAAAAGTAGTTCTTAAACTAGAAATCATAATTTGGAAAGTGAAATTTCAACCTTAAGTATATCTCCAAATATTTTGTTCCATGAGGAGAGTTAGTATTAGCAGGTAGACACGTTGCATTGATTTTACTGTGAGAAGCCTTACAGAGTTCAGATAGGAATGGGAAGATTAGTAAAACATTGATTAAACACTTTTGCAATCAGCAGTGGATGAAGCTTACCCCTTTATCTGTCCTGAGATGTTTCATTTCAAAAGCAGCATTAAGTAGAAATAATTGGTGCACAATGCCCTTTAAATTCATACGTTAAGTCCCAAGCTTCATTAGGGTAATCTGCAAAATATTCTGCCCTTGTTTTGTTTTCATCTGTTTTCATGTTCTCTACCTAGGCTTTTCTTTATTTTACCACAATTGACAATTCCCCCAGTCACATATTTCAGTATGTGGATCAATGACATTGCTCTCCATAGATGGTCAGTTGTTTCACTTCATCTTCAAAAGATATGATTATTATATTTTCTGAGCACAAAAATAATTCTGAGGCTCCCAATTATGTCTAAAGTCTCTATCTTGTTATTACATACTGCCTCAAAAAAATACACAATATGTCACAAATTCAGTGCGAGAGAATTTGGCATTGATGAAAGATACTCCGCTGATATCTTTAGTTCTTTTGCAGTAAATACATAGTGAAAGTAATGTTAAGACGGGCTTTTCCTAAATTTTTTCATTATTACGTTTGTGGTTTGGATACAACAAGTATTACAAGACTTCAGGCTTCTTTCATGTTATATCAGTGTTAAGAGACCATGTCTAAAAGAATAGCATTGTGCTAGGTGCTGTCACAAGCACATGGTAGAAGACAACCCTAATTTCAAGAGAGCATGATGGGTAAAATGTGGGAAGTCCCAGGTCACAGAAAAAACAAATGCTCTACTCTGAATCCTTATATCCTGCTCTCTGTACTTGTGCCCTTCTCTGCATGGCTGCTTGTCCAGTGTTTCAACTACTGAGCATATAGTACTCTTAACTCTGGAATTTGGGTAGATTGCTTTAAGATTGCTACTTGGTAGCATTGCTGTCTCATCACACAGACAACTTTCTTCTTTTCTATCTTTGAGTATCAGTTACTTGGAGACCTCCTAAAAAGGTGATAATGTTATCAGTCTGCAGTGACTGTTGATGGCTGCTTCATTTGCAACCGATGAGGAGGAAATTGGTGGAAAAAGAGTAGGGATGTATCTCCTTTCTCAGTGACTGTGCTCAGAAGACTGATAACTTGTATAAACACATGTACAACATCTTTAAACATCGTAATGGCAGTACTGACCCTGCATTGTCAGTTTGTTAACCAACAAATTGATAGTCTGCACTGAGGTATCTTTTTTATTGCCTATTCAGGAACAGTCAACCATTTGGAGGATCCATGTCTAAAGGCTCTAAGGACAGTCCTCTGCAGGAACAGAACTGTCTTCCCTTATGCAACCTCCTTGCTTTTGGGTTAATAGTTCTCAAATAATCTTATTAATGATGTATATAGCACATTAGACCGACAGTGTGAAACTCTAACTTGTCATAGTCTTTGGATTAAAGAATCATTAACAATTATGATAGAAGAAGGAGACGAAATAATCCAACAGTTAGTTATAATTTCAACTGCCTTCCTCTATCATGATCTGCTCAATCAGTCCTTTGCTGTATCGTGCAACTAAGTCTATGGGTTCTATGAAGTATGGATTATGAACTAAATCCCGCACTGGCATGATTTCACTGACCTTGATGATGTTGCATGATCTGAGAATCTGGTAGTAGAAGTTATTTATAATTGCATGGAATACTTTGCTGTTCTATAAAGTTAATGATTAATTTATTACTGGAAAGGTTAAGCATTGCTGCAAAACCAGCAAGGGGATAAACTTAGTTATGTATTGTAAATATTTATGTCACCTCCACCTACTCCACCTAGCAAAATGTCTGAGTGTCTCACAATTTTTAATGTGCTATTTTCATGTCTTGTCATCCAAGAGATATGGCACTGTGTGATCATATTCTTTTTACAGAAGAGACCTGAAGCTCAGGAAGATTAAATGTCTTGCTCATGATCATGACGATATTCGATGAAATTGTTAAGTACAAAATTGGTTCTTAGTGTCAGGCCAGTTATTAGGACATTTCTGTATTTAAAATAAAAGGAATAGTAATTTGAAATGACTATCCAAAAGATATTTGGCATCTTCCCTTGTAATGACTGGATCTTATGATGCATGCTTAGACTTTTTCAGCAAGCTTTCATATGCATATTAGCAGAGTAGAACCCCAGTTTCTAGTGTCCCAGTTTGTTCTGCCAGATGATGATGCTCTAGTGTCTCCACAGGCTGACTTTGTATCCCTGTACCCTGTACCTGAGTACACCTTACCTGTGTACATCTGATTGCTAAACTGGGATATCTTTGAAATATATGCTCAGCTTGCTTCAGCCTGAAGCAGAACCAATGCAGAGACAGAACATTTTCTTTTGGAAAGAGGTGAGCGGAAGAGAGGAAGGAATCTTAAAATGATTCAAAATAGATTTTGTGAGACTTGATAATACATTTCGCTTAGGCGACTTTTGAGAATAAGCAAACTGAAGATATGAAATACTCAAGAGGCGATCTGAGAGCACTCAGGAGGGAGAAATATTGCTTCAAAACCCCAAGCAACTTGGAAGGAGTATATTCATATAGGGATGCTCCAGCAGCCTCTTAAAACAAGATTCCATTAATCCTGCTGCCATAACAAGTGTTGTCAAGTCATCCCCAAGTGCTTTAAATTCCCTAAAAGAAGTTGCAGCTCTGAATAGTCTGAAGATTGCTTAAGTTGGGAGGTTTCTATCCTCTCAGAAGGACTTCTGGGAACTGAGTTAGTCAAAGTGATGAGATACTGAACTTACTTCTGCTGATGTTTTGTTTTGAATTTCATTTATACTCAGAAGTGAAATCTTCCAGCACTTCTGTCTCATAGGTCTCCATGTCTCTCTTACAGAGGTGTAAACACAAACACAAGTAACTAAAAGTTTTGTCTAAAGTCCCAAAATGAAGGCTTTGTGGAAGGAACTCAGGCTTCCTTATTTATACCCTTGTGTTTTTATCCCCTTGGCACTTTGGCTTTGGAGTGTACTTTTGCTTAGCTCTCTTGGGATACTGCCCTTCTTGTGTGTATATATATATATATATATATATCTTTGTACATACATATTAGTGTGTGTATGCATGTAATTTAAACAGTGCAAAGTACTTTTTCGACTTTCAGTGCCTTTAGAGTGCCTAATGTTTTAAGAATATACTTTTTGCCATTTCATCCACATTGACTGCTCACTCTTTTCCAGAAATGGAGCAGAATCCAGTGTAGTTCATGGTTAAAGGTATCTCCTTTTTTCCTACAAAATATCACCATTAATTGCTTTCGAATGTTAGTACCGCTGATATTTAAAGAGACATTGACAAACTGCCTGATTTTCTGTCTTATATGTCAAACAGATCTGCTAGCTAGCTTGTTTACTGTGAACCAGCTTCTTTACAGCTGGGTGTGCATGAAGTTGTCTGTCTCTGTTGCTGTTCATTTGAAGTCATCTTATCCCTATGGACTCCTCCAACCAGCATCTTTGTCTACAATTTGTTCCTCACTTCATTGACTTCTTTTGCACCTGAAGACTGTCAGAAAGATAATTTAGTAAGCTTCTTGATTCTCCTCTTTCACATTATTCATTTACTGAATACTCCCAGCTGAGAATGAATTAGGTGCCTCACTGTGCAATACGGAACTTAAAGATCCTGACATGTTGTCGCTGTTAACAAATTCATTCCATGGAGTGCAACGGCTGGCTGTACAGTTTGTAGCTGAAGACACAGACTAATGCCTTTCCCAACAGTTGTAGGAGGCTATAGAATGTCTGCAGGATGCAACTAAATATAATTAGTGCCTTTTATTTTTAGTAGGTCTGAGCATACTCGGGCCTTTTCAAGATCTGCTCAACACTCTGGAGAACCAAATGGTAAACATAGAGAAATTTGTGAATTCCAAGCAATGCCATCCAATATATCAGCATGTTTGTGGTATGTTTTATTTAGAAGGAGATTATGGGTCCAGTTGACCTAGCCCTTAGAGAGACAATGCAACATGTGTTAGTCCTCACAATAGGAATGAGTCCTGGTGTGATCCAGTTCACTGGAGGACTTGTTTTAGAAACAAGCCAAGTATGAGAACCAACAGATTGTCTGTATGGGTGACTAGGAGAGTTTGGGCCTAAGTGCAATATCAAATCTTTATACACTGGTAGAGATGCATGGGTTTGTAGCATAGACCAGTCAATTCTTTGGAGTTAAACCTTGTGCTTTGATGATTCACTGAATCTCTTGGAAGTGGGGAAGCTAGAAACTGTTAATAAATGTGAAATATTGAAAGATATATTGTGTTCTCATTAAATTTTGGATATTAAAATTTTTAAGTGCTTGGCCAATTATTAGCTCATTTGCATGCACAAATGCATGTTTGCCAGGGCACATAGGTGTTTTTTAATGCATAATCATTTTAATAAGGACAGCACAGAACTCATAAAATGTTTAGAAAGGTTAAAGATGGTACAGGAAAAAAAGAGAAACTGAGGACTAACTTCAGATGTGAGAGATATTCTGAAAGGAGAGGGATTTCACTGTATAATTTATAAGCAGGGGGATGAAAAGTGGTGATAAAAAAGCAGTGAAAACTGCTTGGCTACATTCCTGTGGAAAACTTTGAAACTATACTTCCTGCCATCTTATGGCAAAACAAAACTAACCTAACCATTTAACAGCTGATCCCCTTGCAATAAAAAGCTGCCAGCATGTATGATTTTGGCTCATGTATTTGGCTTGGAGATAAGAACAGCTGGAGCAAAGCAAAAAGGAAATACCCCATAGTACTTTCTTTCTCTCTTTGCTCACAAGTGCTGAGCTTTAATTAACTTCATCATCTCTTATTAAAATCAAACTCTTCTAATGGGGCTCCCCGTCTTTCCCAGTCTTTCTTATTCATGCTGGATTGATACCAAGGAATCTCTCTCTTGGAGGCTGAAATTATTTGGATATCTCTCAAAGCAGTTGCATTGTCCTTCAGAGTAAGTTTGTCTCTGGGAAAACCAATGCCAAGATTCCACCGGAAAAGAAGCAAAACCCTAAAAAAATCTCTTGAATGGGAATGTTATTCATTGCCTTAAGGTAGTCTTCCTCTGTTACATATACGGCAACAATATTGATAGAATTGTCAGACCAATGAGCAGTGTTTTGCAGAATACAAATAAGCTCTAAAGACAAAGACAAAACAGAACTACTTTTCTCCATCATTAGTAATAAGCTCTATATTAGTGATCTGATGCCAAGAAACAGAAACTTCATTACAGATGTTATACAAATTTGCACAGTTGTGGTTAGGCACAGCCAGGGCTACCTTTACACATAGACATATTACTTCCTCCCTCTCACAGTGACCTCAGGCATCCCTTAGGGAAATATGCGCTGTCTTCCATGCTTTATTGCTTTCAAATTGAGGGCACCTGAAAGAGACCCTCAGATATTCATATCACTACCCCAACAGCTGAACAAGAACTGACAGATATAAATGAGCATTATGAGCATCATTGATCATTTGCACAAGGATTTAAATTGACAACGTAAGCCCTCGAATCCCCAAATGGCATATGATTTACAAATCACCCTTTAGACTGGTGAGCAGAAGATACACTATTCCTATATGCAAGTGAAATAACGTAAAAAGGATCGTCAGGTTTATTTTTTCATTTATTGTCTGGAATTTCTTCTTCCTTTTTCTCCCTATTTCTTCTTACTGCTTAAATATAAGTCTCCACTTTGTAGTTTTATGAGCTGCAAGTAAACAATGTTTATTCACCTCCCATGCCCCCATGCCCCTCACCTTACCTTTTTAGGCTTTTTTTTTTTAGGATAAACAATATTTCAACTCTAAAATAAGACAACATATTAATCATAGATGCTGTGGAATTACTTCACTTTCATGACTTTCACTCCTCTCTGACTGAGCATTAGTTGGTCTCTAGCTGGGATTAATATGAGATGTCAGGATCAAAAAGGAAACTTTCACCTTTCCTGGGTGATGCTTCCTCCATGGATACCTCATGTATGACTGTATTCTCATGAGGCTAATGTGATATATCATGACCTTTAAAAATAAGCTTTACAATAATTCTATACTGGATAAGAATTTAAATGAGAAAAGGCTGTTCTGTTTTTTAAGCAGCTGTGTAAAAGAAAATCTCCCACAGGAAGCATGATTCTGGAAACAGTGAACTTGGATTATTCACACAGAGATGAAAATCTCTGACGTACTCTCATGTGCAAATCTATTTAGGTATCTGTAAGGAAACACCCCCTGTGTATTCTGCCTATCAGAAATATGTTAGCAGAACTATCAGAGAAATCTTTAGAGAGAGCTGGCTTCCACTTCTCTGTCTATAAAGCCAGGTGCCTTCTTTATCTGATCC
The DNA here is from genome assembly GCA_032275445.1 of Crypturellus soui. Classification (NCBI taxonomy): domain Eukaryota; kingdom Metazoa; phylum Chordata; class Aves; order Tinamiformes; family Tinamidae; genus Crypturellus; species Crypturellus soui. Next base: position 2,458,447 of record JAUBNY010000557.1, on the reverse strand, counting down.
AAAATTTTCAACATCATTGAGTTTAATGAGAGCTGTGAGGATTCCAGTTTCAAAAAAAAAAATGCATTGCTTATGTTTGCACTCAATCTCTCCACACATATCTGTACCTGCTCTGCTCATTTTGATGCACTGTGTGCTATCCAACTGTTAGAAATCAGTGTGTCAGTTCCAGTCACACTGTGAACCCTGGTAAACACAGGAGATACTGTGAAGCTTGTGTCTTACTTTGTTATAAATACCTCATGCATAAGACTGAGCCCATATGTTTTGGTGTTGTCTGACCCAGTTGCTTCCAGAAATGTCTTAATTTGCTGTCAACCCAGTTTCCATATTTACTAGTCATATTCTCAAGTCATTTTCTTTTCTAACTGTGTGTGTCCTGGTGTTTATCTATTGACTTTTGAATAAACATGTGTGCCGTGCTCCTTTTTTTAGCAACAAAATCATCATATCCTGATATGAAATTGAAGAGTTTGTCTCCTCCAAGACAGATGGTATTTTGATCTGGTATAAGTTAATAATTGAGTTTTGTAGGAACTTGAGAGAAATGCAACATCATATCTCATAGGAAGAGCAGCAAAAGAGTAACATTTTTCCGGATAGGACTCCTCTCTTAATGTCGGTTAGTACCTTTAACCTACAGATACTAAGCTGACAGACCTATAGTAGTTTGGTTCACTGAGTAAATTTCAATCTTTCTTTTCAATCAGTTTCACTCACAAATCATCCTATAAAAACATTTTGAAACCAAACACCATCAGATAACAATTATATAGATACTTGTCGAATAACCTCAATAAATATAATTAATGTTATATAATCAAGTGTATATCCCTGTTTTGTCAACAACTCAATGACTCAAAAATATATGCAAAGGAACATATTCGCTGTGGCAGTCTACTGAGTTTTAATGTATTCTTTCATGCTCATTATATTCTGCAGGAGTTCTCTGTAAAAGATCACATATCATCCACTACATACCATAGGGAAATCATTATTTGGTCTGTATAAGACAAGTCAGTTGTTTCATTTACTCGAAAGATAAAAAATTTAGATTCTCCGTTTTGTCTGCAACCTTTTCCTGTCCTGTCTCAGTTCCTTTTACATCAGGGATGTCATAAAAGCAATTCAGACTGTAGAGACAGTGTTTGCATGAATGTAAACAATGTGTTTAGAATCACAATAGAGATTCACTCCTTATTTGGACCTTTCTGTAAGACTCTCTTAAAACAGAATGAACTCATAATCTTCACAACAAAAATAGAACTTTCTATTTCAAAGGCAATTCTGACATCTGCAATAATGTATCCCTCATTTACATAAATTAAGAATTTAGGAAAAGATCCAAAACAATTTGACTCTGAAATGAACAGGTTTGTATTAAAACAAATGATTTAACTACAAAACCATGATAATTTATAATTCTGAAGCAAAATACCTTTAAAAGCAGTTACTTTCATCCAAAGCAAGTAGAGGCAGAAGAGAATCATAGTTCTCTAGCTCTAGTTCTCATAGTTCTTCATAGAAAAGAGATTTTAAATAGAAAATTAATTTGAAAATTAAAATGAGAGGCAACATTTTGACATCAAATAATTTCAAAATACTTTCTAAGAAAATAATGCAATACACTCCAGCACT
>JAUBNY010000557.1:2420423-2431842 GCA_032275445.1 Crypturellus soui | reverse complement strand
ATTAGGGAATGAATTTAATTACTTATTAAGAACCTTTCCATCTGTAGCTACTGATCTGAATCTGGCTTCAGTGAATTATCTCCCATGAGTCTTGTTCCTTTTGTCCTGCTAGCAAATCCTCAGACATAATAGAACTAATTTGGGAGCCCCAGTTAGTGAAGTTGGTACTTAGATTTATATCGTCAATTTCTTTCTTAAACCCATTTCTATTTTTCTATAAGGTGCTATGAATATTTACTCTGAGTCAGATTTTATCGCTTCTGATGGTACTGAAGGGCACTTCCTGGCATGAACAAGCAATAGGGCTTTTCCTATGGAGAAAATGTATTTAGTGAGAGTGGCACGTATTGACAACCTGAAAACTGTATTCATTATTTTGCAAAATACCATACAGTAGAGTTTACATGTTTAAACAGAGGTACTTCAGGTAAGATAAATACAACATTTTTCTTCAGAAAAATGGGAAAAGACAATGTTCTTTTGGGAGTTTTCAGTATTTCAGACTTTCATCACTCGTTACCATGGAAACAAAACTCTTCAATTATTTCATGAAAACGCTAAACAAAATAGGTTAATCCAATATAAAACCTGAAATACCATGATCATGGGAATATTCCGAAAAAATGTATCTGTTTCAGAAAGATCCCACCTGATCAGAAAGAAACCTTCATGCAGGAGTATGTAACATACGTTCACATCTGTGCATTTACATAGGCTGAACTCCTGCCCCACAGGGTATGGTCGTCACACAAAGCCTTCCTGCTTCAGCATGAGAGATCTCCACTGATAAATCTCCACTGCTAACCGTGAAATTATAACAGGCATGATTGAGGTTTAAGGTGTTCAGACATAAGAGTTCATTTATACTAATAAATGAGCCATATCAAGTCATTTAACAGTCTGTTTAGCTCAATACACAGTTCTTGATAGTGCCCAGTTGATGTCGAGTATAGTGTATAAATAAAACAATATAAAAAGCCACATTTTCCATTCTTATTCCCAGATTTTGGAAATTTATGGTTTGAACATTTCCTGAGCAAGGAGTTCATCTTTATATTTTATAACTCTTGCATTATCTTGCATAAATGACTTTATAAACTGTACTTTTGATGTCTGTAGCATTCTGAAGAAATGACTTGTAAAGATAATATTTCCTTTGGTTTAAGACTCTTTCTCAGTCATTGTATGAGGTTCCTCTACTTCTTGCTTTATGAGAAATGGCAAATAATCCTTCCCTGTTCACTTTTTCCATGTCTGTTGTGGGTTTCTTTCGCTTCTATAATATGCCTTTTATGTGTCCCTTTTTCAGTACTATGAAATATAATCATCTAATTTCTCCTTATCTGAAATCTGTTCCTTAGCTTTCATTAGCCTCTGTACTTATGGAGGCTCATTTCCTTAGCCTTATTAGTTCCATACCATTATTATTTTTTTTCCTCTATTTTTCCCCACTCTATTTCATGTGATCCATTTTCCTTCCTGACTGATGTTGAGCACTGAACTGATATTTTCTCTGAATTCCAAGATTTTTTTCTTGAGAAGGAAGAATTTGCACACAGACTAAAATTCTGTGTGTTTAATAAGAGGGTTTTTTTTTTTCCTCCATATGTCTCATTTTGCACTTGCTAACATTGAATTTCATCTTGTGCTTTATTGTTTAGTTACTTTGCATGGAGAGCCCCCTGCAACTATTAGCTGCTACATATAGTTTTCACTAACCTGAATAACATTTTTTTTCTGCATCATGTATGAGCACCATGAACACCACTGGGACTAATTTTAGTATTTTTCCACTATGAAAATTAAGAATTTATAGCTTCTTTCCCATTTTTAAGTCTTCTCATAAGAAGGCTTTTCCTCGTGCCCTGCCATAAAAGTATATTCCAGAAAGGATATCATTTTTTTTTTAAATCATTTGGATAAGACTGCTCTGGAATTCAGACCAGCTGGATCTAGAAAAACTAGAGGGTTCTCAAGAAGCTGAGAATCTGTACCGTTAGCCTAAAATACGTTCAGAAGGTCGCTTATGTATGGATCAACCATTGTATTTAGGTCTGTCTACAGGTTGCATTCTGTCTAGGTTAGGGAAGTGGCCTGGAAAGAGAGTGCACACCTGTAGGATGCCAAGGGTAAAATTATTTCATACTACCCATGCTTGGCTGTACTTTTTCTTGATGACTCTTTGCAGTAGGAGAAGTAGACAGTGAAATGCAAGAATTGTCTATTCCTGGGAACTATTTTACCTCTGAGGCTCCTTAATCGATCTTACATTGTTTAACCATGTGGGCACTTTCTGCATTGTAAAAAAAGATGCTAGAGGCAGTAACCTCCAGTAATCCTGTCTGCAAACTGCTGTTCTGTTCATACTGAGACCTGTGAAAGAGAGAAGCCAGAAGCAGCCTATAGGTTAAAATTAACTTTGTCATAGGGCTACAGATGTCTTGCGGGCTAAAATCCTCCGCAATGAATGATAAAATTAAGCATTGTTTAATTAAGTGCTTAATTTATTCTTGGGAAATTTTTACAATGGTAGTTTTAACTAGTCACTTTTCATTTAGCAAAGCAAATTCTTTCAGCATCTGTATTTTTTTCTCCTCAAGGTCACTGATGAGTGTTTGACCTGTGAGGGGAAAAAATACATATCTTCAGGTCATTGGCTTTCAGCTGTGACCATCTGCTTCAAATTGGTGGGAAAAAATGTCTCTTGCTGGAAATTAATAAATTGATTCAGACATGCTCAGGAAATTGTATTGTGCCATAGGGAAGAATTTATTTATGACCTTATCTGGAGATCACCTTCTGCCTCAAACCACAAAGACTCTAGAAGTAGGCTGGTGAAAGACATTGGAGAATATTTTCCATGGGAAATTCTGCTACTGGATGAACCAGATGACCTATAAAATGGTCTCTTATTTCTCTAATATTAAAGTATCTATGATTGATAACCCTTATACTCCCATTCTAACTAGTGCCACTACACATCCTAATCTCCTTCCTATGTGTGTCTTATCCTTCTGCTTTAATCATTTGAAATACGTCAATACAAAGGATGAATTGATTCCATTCTTTAATTTACCATTGCATCTATTAGGTGCTTCTGTGACCCTAGTTGTGTTTTAATATTTGACTGTCCCACATCACATCTAGAAGAGTATTCTTTCTTTCTTCATTTCATCTTTGAGGACAGTAGGCCATAAATGACATCTGTGACAAAGCAGAGATCTCAACCTGAAGTTGTTTGTAGCTCATTTTCTTCAAGAGACTTGGATTTATAAATCAAAGTTGATTTCCTTTCTCAGTCCCACATTTGTCTGCTGCTTTCCTAGACCTACACATATTTTTCAACATTTCAAGGCATACTTTTGTTAGATATTACTCTTTGGAGCAGGAAAGTAAGGGCAACATAGCTAAAATTAAGCTATCCATTGAATCTGTAGTGATGGATATATGACTTATGTAAATTAGTACCACCCATTGGCACTAAATCCTCTCTTTCTGGTACACACTGTTCTGAGTAGCAATGGTAAACAGGCGTGGTGCTCTGACATACCATGAGAACTCACACAAGGAATCCTTTAAGGAACAGAAAAAAAAATGCTCATAGTAGTTTCTTTAGATAAGAAATCTCCCATCTGGGGTAAGAGATTGTGAATGAGTGTGAGCAAGGACCGGAGTACAAAAGCACTTGCAGACTAGAAAAGTAGGTGAGGAAAGGAAAAATGATTTGGGTGGATAAGAGAAGAAGCAGAGGTGTGATGTAGCTCTGCTAAGCCTGAGGATAAGCAGCTTGAATAAACTCTAGGAAAGATATGAAAGTCTTTGAAGAGAAAGATGGCTTACTAGTTGCAGTAGTTATGAGAGTGTGTAATTTTGATAACTCCATTGTGGGAAGACAGAAGAACAGAAAGAAGGATAGGACTAGGAAGAGGAAAGCAGGAATAGCTCAAGTGTCAGTGTGTGGTGCCCTATAGACTAAGATTGGTACGTGGTAGATGCTGTGGAACAGTATTCAGTCATAATTGGAAGAGAGAAAGAAGCTGTTGGTTTAGTTAGCAAACATCTTTCGAATGCTGCTCTTGTTCTCTCCTGGCTTTTTCTGAGAACTGATCCTAATCAAAACCCTAACTCTCAGATGCCTGTGAATTCCTCTAAATCTTGAGACTAGGTATTGTTGTTCCGGCAGCCCTTCATTAATTTTGACAGCCTCTTTTAAATTAACTGTGCTCTTTTGTTTTCTAGCACCCATGGCTTTCTCTTTTTTAGCACCAGATTGTCACTTGAACCTGGAAAACAGTCGATGAAATGTTAATGAATATTTGCATTATAATAGTGTCATTATGTGAGACCTACTGCATTTGTTACAGGGCATGCAGGTAGATAAGAGCAGCCTCTAACCCAAAGAACTTAACTTAAGTAGACAAGAAGAGCACAGTCTGATAAGGAAAGTTATCAGGAGTGCAGCCTGCAGAAAGAGTGACTTCAAATGTGTCCTATTCATCACCAATCAGGATAAAGAATAGAGGCATTGGCCAGCTGGCAAGGCCATATCTTCTCGTTGATACTTCTCCACCTAGACATTCCTCCTAAATTAATTTGTATTGGGTAGTAGTCTTTCCAGCATCAGGCAGATTCTGGCAGCAATAGAAATAAAGCTTGGAAATTAAAATACACCCAGAAAAAAGACAGACGCTGTATGCAGAAATAAGTGACAGCAGAATCATCCAACCATGAATTACAACCTCACATGGCAACAAAACTAAGGGAGGGGGATATCAGTCAAAATGAGAAGAGCCATGCCCCTTGGATCTAGACTCCTGACACGACTGTCTAGTGCCAGACAAAGCTAGGCAGACAGCCATTCTGCCAGTGATGCATTCCTGTTGAATAAAGCCTATATCTGTGGGCTAATGGCTTGAAATTGCTCAGAGATTTAATAAAAGCTCTGAGGAAAAAGGGAAAATAATAGTCATTTAGATAAATGATAGGACTCTAATGAGAACAAAGGCATTTTAATACAAATGTGTTGCCATCAGTGGTGGCATGTGTACTCTGCTGTAATTAGACATTTTCTACTAAGGCAACACAATGCCAGCTGTTTGGCCCATTGTGTGAGCTTCCATTCTCCAAGTCTCAGTTGTGCACGCTAGTTATGAGCACAAAAGATTGGCTGAATATTGAAAATATGAAAACATGCAAACAACAAAATGGCAGGGGTAAAGACTGGCAATTGCCCAATGAAATAATGTTGGCAATTACCAATAAGCTAATAATAAAAGTATAACTACTAAATTACTGCCAGATGGACCAAATACAGCTACTTTTGAGACACCTGTGGCATGAAGCAACTTCATCCACATAAAATACTCCTGCAGTGTTGATAGATCCAAACAGCCACATGCTGAACACATGTATTCTATAGATTAAGTACCAGGTAAGTCAGGGAGAAATTCTGCCTTCTCTACCAAAAGTATAGCCCAGGTTTCCAAAATGCAGTGCAGTTTGAACAATTCATTTTGGGTGGGTAACTTCTGTATCTGACACTGAGTTCCTGTAAAAAAAACACTTTCTTTTAGAGAGAAATTGTTTGAAAGTGTAATGCTTTGTAAGGAGCTGTGGAGACTTGATGCATTAGGATATAATACATTTTGGTCTGCACCTTTATCTTATGTAATGTGCAACAAATAGGCTGATTTATACTATGAGTATAATAAAATAATAAAAAATCCTCATTTTTTTGTTATATTTTTGTATATTACCTTGATATGATCAACGTTTGTATAAATGCGGAAACCTTAAATACACCCCTGCATACATATCTGTTATCTGTGTAGATTGCATCTACATTGACTGTGTGCAGATATTCTGTAAACAGCATTGCTGAGCTGTTGTGCATGACAGAACAACTGCAGGGGGAAACACCTGCTAAGTTCCTGAGTATATCAGGCGCTTCCTGTCAATCCACTGATCTAATTGCTGTCTTCGAATAAATGAAAATACAGAAGATTTGGTTGAAGGCAAAGATGAAAGCATGTTCAGCAAATTCTGGTTCTAAGAAAGGGTTTGTTTGTCTCAAAATATATGCACAGTATTAAAGTCATTTCCTCTCAGGTGTCTGAGGAGATGTCAGTACTGACTTTGTTGCTTTATACTATGGCAGTCCTTCTACCCTTACAAGAGAAATGCTTTGTTATCGCTGGTGCAAGAAACATGAATCAAGTTTCCTTTTGTGTATGTGTACGTGTGTCTGTGTTCTTTAGACTTGAATAATCAAGGAGGTATACAATTATTACACAATTAGTGATTCCACTAATATGTCATGCCTGCAAATATCTTTTGTATATTTGCAGAGGGAAGAATATTTGTATATTTGCAGAGGGACAAGAGGGAAGAAAAGTAGAAGAGTGATTTGTGTTCTTTGCCATATGGATGTCAAACAGGGACTCTGAAAAGAATATATGCTACTATTCAGTGTGTACTAGTACAATCTCAGTGCAATATGACTAAGCTTCAACCTAATGCTGAGAGAGGCCACGAGGAGGACAATGAAACATCTGTATTTAGACCACTTTTCTAGACTTAGTGGGAATTACACTAGGCCTTAATTAGCTGCTTGCTCTGAAGTGAAAATTTTCACTTGATTTTTCAGTAAAGCTCACAAATTTAAAAAATAAATGATACTATTATGAATTATTAAAAGTAATGAGAATCTGTCAACTGTGGGATTACAGGCCAGTAATTAAAGAGATGGTGAATAACCTGACATAGTAGTAATAGATTGTAGTAAATTTTAGGTCTAAAGTATTTCTGAAAGACTTAAAGACTGACCTGGAGCAGTATCTGAAATGAAAATGGAATGACATGTTGACTTGGGTGACTAAATATATCAAAGTGCCAAGGTTAAATGATGCAGACATTGGGAGACCAAAGAGCACTTGGATAAGTCAAATTATTTGTGCTTAGTTAGAATCAGGGCTTATACTGTAGTTTTCAGACACATTCAGTGCTTGACCATCTGTAGGGAAAAGACTGATTTCTGAAAGCAATCAAAGGAGATATTCCTGCCCTGTGTTTTGCATACTGAAGACTGACTGCCATTATTTTTCAAAATGAAACTGGTAAAAATATATTTCGTATTTGTACTGGGAGATAGAAAAGAAAAATCAATGAAAGTGAAATGAGGAAATTCTTAAAAAATAGAATTATTTAAACTGTTATGAGCAGTGGTTTGTATGTTAACATATCTGTCTATTACTGGCATTCTATTTGTCCTCTTGTCGTAGGAAGCTCATAGCCCTACTATTGATTCTTTATGATGGATCTCTGATTTTACTCTATTATCATTTTTCTACTTCAGTGAGAAAAACAAACAAACAAACAAACTCTATATTATGCAGAACTGATAAGTAATTAACCTATGCATAATTCATAGCTAGTAGTTGTTACTGGCTCTGTATCTGAATTCCAAAATGACCACCACTACAGCAGTAGACATTCTTATAGCATTATTTGAAATCCTCCCCCATTGGCTAAGTATTAAAAAAGCTTCATGCTAGAAGAAAAAATGAGAAGAGCTATGTTCCTCACTGAACCATTTGTTGATATCCAAATATTTCCAACAATTTCTTGCAACATAATACTGAAATCTCCAAACGCCTCTATTTCTGTCATTTCTACCTTTGGACACCTTTCTACTATGCATACAGTTACTCATACCTTTCTACTTAAGTGTTTAGATATCCACTTGAGTAACTTACTTTCTGGGAATGATCTTGTGGATGTGAAGAAACGATCAGAAGCACAGCTGCTGGGGCACTGCAGTCTGTGAGATATAGGTTCATATACCTCTCTTCAGTCTATTAAAAAGAAGAAGAAAAAAGATATTTTAAAGCAGAGCCTTCCAGAAGGATCTCAGAATTAGGTATTCTGAATCTTGACAATTCAAATCTCTCTTCCACATAGTTCCTCTTCTTGTTGTAAAGGAGAGCACGAGATTTGGAGCACTGAGGACAATAAAAAGATCCATGTGTCTATTAGTGTGCTATCCATGTGTCTATTAGTGTGCTATCCCAAACAACTATATCCCTCTCTTTCAAGCCCTCCCTGTTCACTACCTGTCTTATATCCTTTTTTGCCCAGATCCGGAGGAATGATAACTTGTCCATCTAGCAGAAACCTGCTAGGAATATGACCACTAACCTTGTCCTCTGTGGCATGAAATATACACTTCATTGCTGATTCCCTAAAAATACAGATATGGTTTTAATTTTTATAAACTTTATTGGCTTCAGAAATTCTATTGATATTTTCTATACTAAAATAATGTGATAAGCTTATAAAACAAATGTATCAGAAAGGGCAAATGCAGCTAACTTTTGATATTACAAATAGCTGCTTAGCTTGTCTTGATAGAGGACTGAAAAGCAATCATTATAGGTTTGTATCTTACCAGAGTTGAAAGAGGGCAATACACAGTACTGGATAGAAAATCGTAGTGTCATCTTTCAGAAAAGATGCAGTCGTATTAGTTCCTTTCCATTATGGATGTAAAAAATTGCATAGATGAGACATAAATACTCAGGTTCTGGGCAAATTCCAAGGTTGGTCCAGTGCATAAACTGTACCTGATTATTTTTTTTATGAGTTTCAGTTGCAAAGTTGCAAAGTTGCTGATCATATTTATCCTGTACAGATGTGTGGTGCTGCTATGTACCATTCAACAATCTGCATGCTTCATGGTCGAGCTGAATATATTTCTGCAGTGAAATCAGAGAAGATGAGAGATCCCTGTGATAAAAATAATCTGCTTCAACCCATTTTTCTTTTTTGTACCAGTTACATAGGTGAAGAGAGTCAAGAGTTTGGGATTCTGCTCAGTTCCCAACATAGAGGTGTGAGAAGCATCTTGCTGCCAGTCTCACTTCATATCTGGAGCTAAGTACTTCCCTGGTGATTAAAATCTAGCCCCTGCTTCAAAAATCAGTTCAAGCCTACAAAAGTTTGTGGAGCTGACAGAAAATAATAGCGGATGTATGTAAGTGCTATATACTGCTTATTATTATAAGGGGGAAAGCAGGCAGGACCTCTGCTTTTCTGCTTGTTAATTTCTGCCACGTACTGCCACGTTGCATCAACTGACCATTTTGACAGAGAGATTTAGGCTGCAGTGCCCACTGACTGCTGGTCTAATTGCCTTCCAGAGTTTACTGCTGCAGAAGCTGTTTAGCTTGGGGAACTAAGGGCTTAAAAAGCCAAAGATAATGATGACAGTCACATTGGTGATGAATATAGGAACCAATAGATGTCATTAAGAGTACCAGAGTTCGATTTGACTTTGCTTCCCAAACACAGCCTTCATCAAAGATGATTCAGTTATCCTTATCTGGACAAACAAGTTTTTCCCCTTATGACAAAAACAGCATTCATCTCAACAAGCCTTATTAAAGGCACAAATTCCAGTCCAAGCAGACTTACTTGTGAAGAGATGATGCCATGGTGCTGTATGGACTCCCTGGAAATAAGAGTCGCTGAGGATTTATTGTAGCTACAATGGATAAGGATTCACACACTTGCTCATAAGGCCTTGTCAACAAGTCAGCCTGTGAGTGCAGGTTTGAGAGGAAAACTTTAGTCTTAGAAACCCAGAGCTTCCTGTGGTAAATTGGAATCTGCCATGTGCTTCTTTTACAAGGCAAACGTTTGTATCAAAAGTAGACAAAAGCTGGAAAAACAGCAGCAGATGTTTGTGCCTTGCATTGATGTGGACATGGGAGGACTCATGGCACCATCACTTCTGGTACTGGAGCACTTCACAGCAGTGTCTGCTATTGCACTGGGATTTACAGCACTGCCAGCCCTGGCAGCAAGAGAGCTTGTCAGCTGTCTCTCGGCTTCCTCTCTCTCCAACTGGCTGCAGCAAGATGCATGACATAGGTTCAGCCTTGCTTATGGAGAGGTACACACACTTGCAGATGTTCAGCTAGGCCCTGTGCTGCTGTGGGATCGCTGTGAACTGTGTAAGCGATAAAGCAGAAGTGCCACATGTATTCGTGTTCCTATTCTGCTGCAGGAAGCAGCTAAGGTCTTCTGCAGGCTGACGCTCTTAACCAGAAAAAGAAACAGAACAGAAGACTTCCAGACGAGGGAAAAAGTGGATTCTGCCTCAAGTGTTTTAAAAAATGGACTCCATGAGTATCAGAACTCAGAAACAGAGGATTAGTCTTCAAAACACATGATTTTATTATATTAAAGCAAGTGGGTTAATTTTACTTGTTTATTTTATTTTATTTTATTTTATTTTATTTATTTGATTGAAGTTCATGTCTTCAGGGTCCATGGGGACTGTGAGGGCTAAAAATGTCTCCTTATTGTTTGGTACACTCTCAAATGCTGTAGAATATATTAGACCATAGGTCTTTAACAAATAATATTTGTATTTTAAAAATAATCTTGAATTTCATAAGAAATTCTCCTGAAATTTTAAGAGTTAGAAAAACTTACTGGGGAAGAAGATACTTCCTGTTAGATGTAGGTGTACTTTGAATAAGCACATGAGAACTGAACAGAGATGTAGTGCCATAGGTGTCAGAAGTTCAGGGAGAGATGTTTAAGCTGAAGAACAACTCTAAAGCTCAGAAAAGGAAGTAAACTACTGAACAGAAAAATCAGCAAAGAATTGTCATATTGGAAAGACAGGCTACTGAGCACTTTTGAGGAGGCCAGGAAGAACATTTGTCTGGAGAATCAAAGATCTTGGAGCTACCTATGCCACTAAAATGAGGAATAAGTTTCTTGCCCTACTACTGTGTCCATAATGTTTTGTGTTGGCTGATCCTGCATTGTATGTATGTGTCAGTAGCAGTCCTGAAAAAGCCTGAAAGATCAGTGCTAGAAAGACAGACGGTAGAGAGTGTGTTAATTCTATCTTTTAGGTGTTCTGTTCTCACTATATGACTGTTTTTTGGAAAATCAAGAGAAAAGTATCACAACAGATGCATGCAAATATTATTCCTGGCTGAGCTTCTGACTCCCCGAGGTTTGCAAAAGTATGAAAGACAAGAGGGACAAAGGTTCCCCTAAAATTTCTTTTTCCTCTGGGAACAGATCATTCTGGATTCGACACTGACCTCAGACTAACAAACAGTAGAAGCATAATTGTAACAAGTAATCACTTGAGTTGTATTGCAAATGACTGCATCTGCTGCAAATCACTGAATGAGAAGAGGCTGTAATTGTATTCTTCCTCCAGCTAGTGATAAAGTGGTTAGAGGAAGATACAGGGCTAAGAAGCTGGTCCAAAATTTAAAGAATGTTCATTTTTTTTGTTACAATGTGACAGATTTTTCAAGTAATCTAATAATGCAAGAGTTTTCATCAGAGGAAGACTGAGAAACTGCTTTGTATGGGTATGTCTTTCTTTCTT
>JAUBNY010000557.1:2388179-2420323 GCA_032275445.1 Crypturellus soui | reverse complement strand
TCTTTCTTTCTTTCTTTCTTTCTTTCTTTCTTTCTTTCTTTCTTTCTTTCTTTCTTTCTTTCTTTCTTTCTCTTTTCTATTTCCCAAAGAGTAAACTGAATTAAAGCTCATCAAAATTAGTAGCAATTTCTGAGAACAGCACTTTGAATTAATTCTGCCTTATTACTTCCTGTAAGTGTCTTATGAGTGCTTTCTTAAGAAAAGTAGAAAATAACATAGTTTTAAAGTAGTGGCAATTATTGTAATATGAAATATAAGAGTAGACAAACATTGGGCAATAGACTTAGCATTTTAAGTAAAATTAATTGAGGATCTTTCCAGTTAGCTCACACAAATTTTGGATGTGATTTCTTCTAGCTTCAGTTCATAATTACTTGTAAGAATGCAGTTTTGTTACTATACTTTTCTTTGTTGTCCCAGTAAGCAATGAAACAGCTTTCTGTTTGCTTGCCTAGGAAGCATAAGGTTTTTTAATTTACTTTCTTTGTTTTTTTTTTTTTTTTTTTAGTGTGGCTGAGGTAGGTCCATTTCCATTTCAGAAGTACCTGTGTGAGTCATGAGTGAAGACAGGCAGAAAAACAATGAGAGACAGGAAGGGAAGGGGAATGAAGGCACTTCTTTGGAGGCCTGAAAAATCCCTGCCACTTTTACACTTTGCAAGAAGGAAAAATTCTGCTTCGTCTTGTGACAACCCAACCTGTGAAAAACATTAACTAGTTCGTTTGCTTTCTAGCTTACTTCATGAGGTTTCCCACCCTTCAAAAGATACTTTCTGAATTTATTCGGCTTTAAGTATAGATTGTTTTGGTCAAATAATTGACAATGCTATGATGAAAGATCTGAATGCTGTTTCTTTGGATGGCTTGTTTTTAATAATTCTGATGTTATTAAGCATCTAAATGCTTATGCTCATCAGCAGTTTTCAAAGCTTTTAATAGATGCTCATCTTTTTGTATGTATCATCTGTTTCGTATGAAGCTGGAGTCTCAGAAAACAGAAATAACAACACTAGAAACCATAAGGGAAAGGGCAGCTAAATAAATTTTATCATCTAATTGGTTTTTATCTGAGAAACTTAAGAACCTGTGGAAAATGTAGAGCCATTTTCCACTCCATTAACTAAAAGAACATGAAAGTGAGAGTGGAAACTTATAGCTCAGAGAAAATGTGCAAAACTTATTTTTTTTCTTGTTCCTCACATATCGTACAGTAGTAACTATTTAAAGTCTTCTGGATGTCTTATTTGTCTCAGTACTCCTCAGGATTCATTCAGCTGGCAGTCTGCAATATGCCAGCGCACTATAGGCTAAGCTAATTAGAGAATATGAGTGTACTTTCCCTTCTTGTCAAATTTATTGAGGATAAATATTTCTTCTCTGTAAGAAGAGAGCCAAACTTTGTGATGCTCCAGGATGAGCCACCTTCAGAATGCTGTGATCCTGTAAGGGTTGTATGGCTTTACTGATAGAATGACTCCCATGACTAGTTGTTAAACATTGATATTGGCAAACAAGCAAGGACAGAACCTTGGCTGTATATTCAGTCTGAGTGATAACAATTCCATATAGATTCTAAAACCTTTTGAAAGAGGATTTTTTTCAACAAGTAAAATTCTTCAAAAAATATTGCATTGAATTTTGTATAAAGTCTGTACAAATATCAATGACATGGATGCAAAACATACCTGCCTAGGAGAAAAGGGCAATTCTGGTGAAATACTTGTCAAAGAATTAAGGGAAACATCTTATTCCAAACCTCATGGTTCCAATGTAAGTTCCAAATCTACATTGGCAGTGGAGTCCAGATGTTAAAGAGGAGAGGAAAGAGAGAGAAGGAAAATAACATTGAAGCAGCAAGTTGTGATTAAATCACAGGATTCAGAGTCAGAAGAATGAACCTTTTCTGTGTTGGTGGCAAATGCGCAATTGAAATACAGGCAAATAATTCTCAGTAATTATACTAAGATCAAGAATAAGTCTTTAGAGAGTAGCTGAGCATTGAGTTGCTTTTTATAAGGCGTATCAGCGCCATGAATAGGTGTCTTATTTTATAGCATGTAGATACAATTTGTGGTGTTAGAAAGTTAGAAGAGTAATTTTTGAGTGGCTAATCAGATTTAGCCATTGTACAGATCAAACCAATATTAAACACTAAGAAAAAAAAAGTACTAAGCTTTAGTCACAGTATATTCTTATGAATTCTCCCGTCAAATTCTGATACTGAGATTAGCAATTGGAGAGAAGGAGTTGAAGGGTTTATCATATAAATTAAGAAGACAAATAATCATGCAGATTCTTCTGAGATAGATTATCCCTCCTAATTAAACATTTTGTCTCCTGAGCCTTTGTTTTTCCTAGTAGCTGAGAAGGGTAATTAATCTTGTAGGTACTATTGTTGGAAAGCTAGGACATTGTTGTTATGTTCTCTGAATTTCAAACATATCACAAAACTAAGATTTGTCTGCCTAAAATCTCAAAGGTCTTCTAAGTTTAAAGAGATGATTTAATTTCTAAGAAGTGCTGTCCTGCTTATAATGGTTTACCTTGGATTATCAGTCACTATTGAGATTATTTTTTTGCGTCTGTGTGTGTCTTCTGCATTTCAGATTTGATCTAGGATTCAGGTGATTAGGCAGATTATGCAACCTCTTTTAGCTTCAATTGCTTTTCTGAGAGTGAAGTTGTGGTGTACTTGTGTGTTCCTTGGAGAAAAAGAGCAATAAAAATGTGAGTAAGAACATCATAATTTTTCTCTGAAAAATCTTGACCTTTTGGCATATAATTAGAAATATCGGTTCCAGGAAAGAATCAAAGGAATTTGGCTAAGCCCTGTAACTTTTAACAAGATAATTTAGTTGAAACATTGAAATACTCTTTATTGCCATAGTATTTTTCAGGAGGTAATTTCTATTTCATGTCCTTATATTTTTGGAGATAATCTACTGTCTGTGAGTTACATATCTCATATGGCCACAAACTTCTTGTAAGTCATGGATGGGGAAAATATGGATAAGTGAACTATACTGTTAAATTAATGCTACTCATCATACTTTTCATTCTTAAGCCAGATCTCATCTTTTTGATTATATTTGTACATTCTTCTAATTTCTTTTTCTGAATGCATGGCATGATGACTCTAAGTTAATCTTTTTTTGGTATTGCAAGCCTTCTCACAGGGGAGATGGTGTTGCAGTTTGAAAGCTGTAGTGGTGGCAGGGATGGAGATATCAAATTCTGTGTTAGCTATAAGCCTGACCCAGGCAGTATTGGATTCATGAACAGTCTGCCAATGGTAGGGCCAATCGCCTCCCCAAACAAGTAGTCGAGTTCACAAACAACATGATATTTATTCAAATGCAACATTTACAAAGTAGGTTTTGGATGTCAGTACAGGAAATTCTCTACTACAGCGTGGGTTGTTTTTTTTAGCTAGCTTTGGTGTACAAATGTGCAATCACCACTCATCCCAGAAGATGGGAGAGGGCTCTCAGTCTTGGGTCTCCTCAGGCAGCATCCCAGTCCGAGGGGAGGAAAGGAGGATCAGCCCATCGACTGACCCAAGAGTTACAATGGTTTCTTCCCTCCTCCTTTTCCTCCTGAGTTCAAATTTTATGGTTTTCTTCACACTCAGGTGGAGCCTGAGTGACTCTAGTCATACTTAATATTATTACTGATTAGTGAAAAAGTTTCTCGCTTTCATTTAAAGGTACAGTCAATCAAAAATCTAGAGCGCATGCTCAGTGAGGAGGGGTCGTACCTCGGAGGTGGGTAACTTTTGGGATGGAGGTGTGCGTTTTGACATTATAATGAGCTTATAATGAGCAAAGTTCAAGCAGAGTTCACCCAAAAGAGGTGATTTGCCACCCTTGCTGGCTCAGCATCAGCCAGGGTTATTGTGTATCTCCCTTTGGACAGCTACCGTGTGGCTTATCAGTGGCCCAGCACAGGGAGTGCAATAGTTTGGCAGTTTCCCATTTTCAGCCAATTCTTCCACAGATGGTAGGCCCAGGGGACTTTTCTCTGTGCATGTTATTTATCTATCTTCATGTTAATCGTGTATGTTTACAATACACTATAAGGGAGTGCATGCATACAGCATTTTTATGTTTTACTTAGAATGCAAATTATGTTTATTTTCAACTCTTTCCTCAATTCCTTTCTGTGTTAAAAAAATCTAAATGTATACTGAATCCTCACACTGTTTTTCTACAGTAAATAGTTGTTTTAACAACCTCTAGTGGTTTTGAAGATTTTGAAATATACTTCTCTAGAAATTATATTTCTGATTAATTTTGTCATTTTGTCATGTACTGGAGTTATTCAGAGTATTGGAGGCTGGTAAACTAATTATCTCTTGCCCTTCTTTTGCCAGAATAAAAAGATTAAATGAATCACATTCAGTTTTAGCTGGCATTAAATATACAGCTATGTTCCCTTTTAAGGCAGGAGATAGAAATCAATGTCTTTTATTAAAAGGTTTTCTGTACATGTCAAAATCTTATTTTATAAAAATAAAATTGCTAAATAAGTAATTTTGCCTGTTTTTTATTCATTTCAATTTGTACATAATTTTCATCAGAAGATTGGCTTCTCTTAGGGTCTTTTTTAATAAACAACTTTTAAATAGGTAATTCTATGTTCTGTGTCACTTTTTTCGTTTTTCTAGTATAACAGCCTCTGAATTTCTGCTTGGCAGGAGACCTAGATTCAGCTGCATCTCAGCTGGAAATAAAAGTGAAAGCAAATCAAAATTGTCCGTGAAAGCATTAGGGTTTGTAATCACAAGATAATCTCTCTGGAAACCTTATTCAGAGGCAGTCTTCTTATCAGACCATTATATGGCCACAGACGTGGTAAGCCCAGACACGAGACATTGGGACAACATGCTATCAGAAAAGTAGTTCCTTAAAGATATTAAGGCATGTGTGCTTATGGTTGCCAGTGAAAATATATTCCCTTGTCCAAAGAATTTGTCTCTTAAGACCTATTCTGGAGTCATACCCTAATATATTGTGTGCTACAGCTGAGAAGCTTTGCTGACTTAGAATGCTCTTCCACTTAGGAAATTTGATAGCTGTTAGCAAAGCATCATCTAGGCATGCTTGGGGTATATATAGTTCATTTATAGAGAAATGTATCTGAACAAGTTTGTCAAGGGTAAATTACACAGAACTGATCAAAGAACACAATCTCTTTGACTTGGATCTGGACTTTAACCTTGGGTTTTCAATAAAAGGCAGCTCAGGATCTTTTTGGGAGACACAGCATGGATGGAATTATGCAGGTGTGCTTGCTTGGTTGGAAGTCTCATTTCAAAGAAGTCTTGCAGTTTTGTTTGTGCTCACATGCTAGTTTGATACCAAATCACTTCCTCTCCACTCCTTACAACACCTTTTATTCTTTCAGAAGTATTATAAACTTCCAAAGTAAGATCTGGAGCAATCACAAATGGGAATTGGGCTCAGGGTGATGGCAAAAAACTATCATGCACCATCTACTTAATCCAAATCATCAAGTTCTCAATATCTACTCAGGAAACATTCAACTACAGTGCATAAATATTTGTATCTGGGAAGCTGTCATTGTTTTGCTGCCATTGACATACTACATGTCTATTGAGGTAAATGACATCTCATTTACAAACAGCATGAGTGGGAGACTGGGTGATTTGTTAGGGACTGTGCACCACTTTCCATAGTAGAACAGGTAGGGAACATAGGTGGAGAAGGGCTGCCATCCTTCCAGAGCCCTCCTGCCCACCAACTGCACAAGTGATGCTTTCTCCACCCATCCTTTTTGACCCATGGATAAAAACCCTTCTGAAGACACAGCTAAGGCATCAGTCAGTTCTGACGCATTGCCTTGGCTTCTAAGTAAAAGATGTGCTCTGATGTGGAGTTTGCAACAACTGATAAACCAATGCCTTGTTGTAGACTGTTGATTGTAGCTCTGTTATGGACAGATTTGCAGTATAATTGTTTATTATCTCATTAACACTGCAGTGCTTTCGATTCCATAAATTTTAAGATGATGCTTCTGGTGTTTGAAGTTTACCTTGAAGTTCCAGACGTACATGATTAGAGAGAAAATTCTGTTGAAATGGAATGGGGAGGGAAGTCCCATCTGTCATAGAAATTGTAGATATCTTAAGAATATCTTAGCTTAGAAACTAGAGGCAAATAAACCACTGAAACTACTGAAAGCCATTTTCATGATTGACTATCTTATGGGGCTTAGTAAATTTGAAATAGATTGCATTTGTCTGAGTGCTCGGTGCAATGGAAAGAAGTATGGAGATCTCCAGTTCAAAAGATTTTGCAGACTGAAAATGAAGCTTAGAAAGCCTTAAGTTCAAAGATAGGAATTAAGATTCAAGATAGGAATTAAAGCTCTCATTGTCTATATGGCAAAGCAGTCTATCGTGTGATGTATCTAGTACTGATTAACTTCTATTTCATGTGAAGGAAAGAAATACAAAAATGTGCTTGAGTGACAGTATGACTAACTTTGCAAGATTGTCTCAGGAGACAAACAAAATGGCAACTCCCACCCAACAAAGAAGAAGGTTTTTCTCTCTGCTTAAGGACTTTGCACAGGTAATGGAGTAATGGTGTTTTCCTTCAACACAGCTACATCTTGGCAACAGCTGGGGGTATGATGTGAATAACTAGCTAAAATTCAGATGTTTCTCTAATTCGCATGATCTGGATATTCAGCTGCAAAAAATCTCTCCTCAGATATCTCCCTTCTCCAGATATTAACACAGCTAGACATACTCTAAGACTACTTTTTTTTTTTTTTGGTAGCAATTTACAGCTAGAGTTGCAGAATTAAGAGGCATAGAGAAAATTAAAAGGAAGAGACACACTCTACACTCTACAGAGTTTGATGGGTAGAACTTCCTTTGTCAGCATTGTTTCAAATACCTGCACATTCCATTTTAAATCCTACCAATAAAGCCGTGAATTTCTTCTGGTCAGTTCTACTGCACTCAGGTCAAAAGGACTTGAAAGCTGTCTCTGGTCCCTACAGTATAAAACCTTCTTGAAAATACATTAGCTGTTGCTCACAGTCCACATGCAGAAGTGAGCCTACAGGTAAAACTGCCAATGAAACAATTTCAGGTAACTCTTCACAGATGTCAGTCTAGACAGGATAGCCTGTGCTTGTGTACTAGGGGACAGGGAATACCAGTGGCTGGTGTTGCTGGTGGGACAGAAAGATTTCCAAAAGTCTGCCAGAAGTCTGACAATTAATAGAGATGAACACTTTTATCAAGCAAAGAAATTCTACTATAACAACCTTCCCAAGATGGGGGAGGCAGCTGGCACACACTGCTCCTTCTCTGAAGTGTCTGTACAGAACTTGACAAAGCCTGAATGAGGCTTTTTGGAAGAACTGGGACTCTGTGACTTTCAGGGGAGCACAGCTTTGTTGCACATCCATAGGATGAAGACGTGAAGAAATGAGAGAGTATGTAAATGGCCAGCAGCTCATTGAGAACCAGTTGCACTCAATCAGTAGAAAAAAAACAATGCTGGGTATAGGAAGACAGGTACAAAAAGGTACAAAAGCTAAGAGCATTTAAAGTTTAAAAGGGCAAAATACAATACCTGAGCATGCAAATCAAATAAATAAAGAAAGGCAATTCAAAACATTTAAGCAGCCTGGTGTATGTGACCTGATTAAAGGACATTCAAGCCTTATACATTTTCAGGACCAGCCTACTAAGTTTATTGAATTTATGCTTTTTCCTTTCACAAGAAGTTTTAGTTTTATTTTAGTTTTTTTAGGTTTAGAGTCAAAAAAATCTTCTTGGAAGGATCAACTGCAAAAGGAATTAACTTCATAGATTCAGAAATATTCAGTGTATCAGTTCTGAAGAGAGAAAGGAGCACTGTATTTCAAGTCTTGAGAATATAGGTCCCCTGTTCTTTTGGTATCCTCATGAGCATGCTTTAGCACTGTTTATTCTTCTGTCCCAGTACAGCCTCGATCTTTGGCATGTCCTTCTTTCACAGCTGCGAGGCTTGCAAATTGCTCTCTCATAGACAACTGCGAATATTGTGCTATGCTAAAATCAGCAGTAATAAATGTACTTTGGGTTTTATCGCATTTATATGAGTAAAATTTAGGAATTTTAATAGTGATAATTCCTAAGTATTTTGGCCATGTAATGGCCAAAACCTTCTCTTACTATAAAAAAAAATGGCTTAAAGACTTTTATCAAACTAGTCATTCAACATTAATTTTAAACATGATCTTGCATGTGCAATATGATGGATTACCAATATGCTGGATTAATACTGAAATAGTGTTAAAAAGTCTACTTTTTTTGTCTATTTTTGCGTTCCATTTAGTAAGAATAGTAAAACTGGAGCTGATTTTGTTCATTTTTTTATAGTAGATTTTTTTTCTGATTCTTATAAATTCTCCAAATGTAGTCATATTACATTTTATGAAAGAAGAATGTTACTATTTGAAAAGTAATGGGCTTGTACCAAAATTCTGCAACACATTTCCTGATAGCATTCCCATTGATGTTGATTGTGAGAGTGACAGAGCACTGGAACAGGCTGCTCAGAAAGGTTGTGGAGTCTCCTTCTCTGGAGATCTTCAAGACCCGCTTGAATGCAGCCCTGTGCCGCGTGCTCTAGGTGGCCCTGCGTGTGCAGGGGGGTTGGACTAGATGACCTCTAGAGGTCCCTTCCAACCTTAGGCATTCTATGATTCTATAAAGCCATTAGGAACTTGGTATCATTCCATTCAAGTAACCTGAATATATCCAGTATCCAACAAATTAATATATCCAAATATCCAAACAATAAATCAAACAGCAAGGGAATACCGAATGAGATATTCATGAACTCATGATGTCTGTCTCTTTGAAATTTTTACTTTTTTTTTTTTTTCATTTTTCCCCACTTCTTTGTGTTATGGATCCTCTGAGGGACATTTTTTTCTTCTTCTTCTTCTTCTTGAGTAAAAGTCAATTAAAATACTATGTAATCTCTACGTAATACTTATGAATTTTGAAAGTTGTGAATGAATAATAACTTGTTCTTAATTGAGGTGAATGCATCACAAATTAATTATTCTTATCAGTCCAGAAGGAGGGGATAAAATATTTCCCTCACCTTGGTTCCCTTCTATAGACCAACTGTAAGCTCTTTCACTTCTATGGCTTGCTATCACAGCCTCTGATGAAGATCCTGAAGTACTTCCAGCATTGGTGAGTGTCATCTAATATCACAAATCTTATGACCTTGTGTCATATCAATTTCCAAGAATGTAGAATAGATCATATCTCCCTCCATTATGTTTTTATCAGGTGAGCTAGCACACAGGATAAAAAAAAATCTGAATATCAAGAGGAAATAAGGTCAACTCTTGTGTCATTTTATATATATGCTCTCCATACTGTGATTTCTTTGGAGAGTGTGATATTTATTGGAATAGCAGTGAAGTTTTGTAATATTAAACTGTTCTTTGAAGTTGATTAAGGAAGTGAACCATTAAGCTAGGTAAAATTCTGTTCTGAAAAGATTTTTCATCCACTCATATTTTTTTCTCTACTCACTGATTGCCAGAGGAGTATTGAGTACACTTAGATGTAAAAATGTTTGTAAAAATCCCATACTGTTCAAATTATTTTTTTAATCTGACAATGGTTTTCTGGAATGCAATATATCATTCCTAAAGGATGGAATTTACCCCAGTAAAATAGCAGCACACCATTTCAACTTTTAAGATAGTATTTGACTGCAATTTTAGTAGAGTAAATAATATCCTTTCCACATTTGATTCACCAGGTGTTAACATGTCTCTTTCCACAGAAAGGCTTCACCCGCTGCCTTAAACTCCATCTGTTTTTCTTAACTTTAACATCTATATCGGTCTTTTCAGTGAAGAAAAACACTTCAAATGATTCACGGTGTTGTGACAACCAATAAATCAAACACTGGAAAGGACAGGAACATTTTGGAGAGAGCAAAAACTGTGATCATCCAGTAAATTCTGAAATCTTGTTCCAAATTAAACAGTTATAATAATATATCATTCACTGTATCTTACAATGGTCACTATATATAGGTGCTTCAGCTAACACTAACTTGCCTGTAGTGAAGGAGATAATCTGATTTAGCTGGTACTGTAATCAGTATAAAGAATCCTATCAGCTTCTGCAGTGAGATGGCACAGAATTGGCTTTGCAGCCTGATTCTTGACATCATTGTTATCAACAGCTTAGTAGTTTCAGAATAATACTTTCAGTATTTATGTACAGTGAGTAGAATCTATCATCTCACCTAATTTTGGATATCCAAACCTGAACTTATTAACCTATGTTGTCTATCCTATGACAAGATGCATTGTACTTGTTAGCTGGGCATTTTTATTCATTGACTATAACTAGAATTCAAGGTGATTTGTAGACTTAGTTGTCCAACTTTCAGGTATTAAAGGAGAAGAATCCAAAACCAGTCTGACCACAGACAACCAACTTAACATAGAATTTAAAACCAAAGGAAAACCTGACAAGATCCAAATCTTTGTAAAATGAACCAAAGACTTTTGGTTTTAATACCAAAAACTTTCACTGTGTTCCACCGAACACATGAATCTTCAATATTATCCACAGAAATTTCCTGTGGATGAAATTTGTAGCTATGAGTAAAATTGTTAAACGGAAATGAGCTTGGAATTGCTTGCAATTGTAATTAATAATATATCCTCTTTGAAGATCACAGGATAGCTGAGACACATACATGCCAAATATTTCTCGTTTTTCTCAATGTCCATTTCTCCTGCAATTTAGGTGATTGATAGGAAGCAGCACCAGTGTACTTACTTGTACCTTCCCCATCCCCAAGTACAACAGAAATAATAGCTGTGGAAATTTTTTGGTGAAACATATTAGTGAAAACCTTAGGTAAAACATCTGTCCTAGCCTAGGATAGGATTTTGTTGTTGTTGTTTAATTCCCACAGAGATCTCTAATTAGATAATAATTCATCTGGTGGTTGTGAAATACAGGAGACAAATGGCTCAAGAATCAAAAGGATGGCAAGGCTGCAGGGTCCAGTTGTCAGACTGGTACCTATTAATCCCTTAATTTATTTTGCAAAAGAACCCCAACTGTCTGTCATTCTTTCTTTAAAATAGCAGAATCATCTTTATTCCTATCTGAAAGTTGTGATTGAGATTTCAGTGTGTGAGGGAGTTTTTTTCCTATTGTTGTAGCTTTATTTTTCAGTTTTTCAGTAATCATCTGTTCTAGTAAAAGGCCTCAGTTTTCTTTATCTACTAAAATAATTTCTTATTTCTTACAAATGGAAACTACTGATCAGACTTTATGTAGATGCAATCAAGCTTTTCTCTAGATATATATTTGCAAGTATTTGGAGCCCAGCAAAGGGGCACATTTTTCTGAAACTATTCCTTTAGCCTTTCAAAAATCTGAACATCCACTTTATTGGAAATCTTCATGCTAAATTTGATGTATAATGACTGAGAAGCAGTCTAAAAATTATGTGTCCTAGTGCCAAGGTATGTCTCTAAATTTTGATAAGATTCACAAGTGTGAATTCCCGGGATCAAATGTCAGCACTGCAGTATGAATCAGGATTTTTTTTCCTTACTGTAGCTGACTGGCTCTGAGACTTCAGAGCTTGACTTGCCTTTGCCTTAGTACTAACATTCTTCAAATATCATTAAAGACATTTTAGCAGGCATAACTTTTGCTTTAACGAGCAACCCAGAACATTTACATATTCTGAAAAAGTGAGACCACTTTGGCATTTTCCCTCTTTCTCTAGAGGTAAGAAATGGGAGGAATAATGAATGAAATCATGCATTTTAAGAAGAAGGAAATGATGCAGTATCTCAGCTTCACTCCTTCTTCTTTACTGGAAATTGTTAACAAGTATTAAAGATTAAAGGTTCATTTCCACCTAGCATGCATGTCTGATTGTATCAGTTTGTAGGTGGATGAGATATGAGATATGACATCTGGTCAACCCAATGCTTATTGAAGTGAGCCTCTTCTCTTTGCCAATTTCTATTTCTATTACCAGTGTGAGAAATACTGAAATGCTGGAATTCACACCCCATTTCTGCAAGTGATGACAGGAGGTCAAGTAGGAATGCTGAGTGGTTTTAAAATTTGTAGAAAGATTCAAGAATGGTTTACTGTGTGTGGAAAGTGTGGTGTACTGAAAGAAGTCTGAATATGGGAGAAAAAATTCATATATTTTTCTGCTGTAGTCAGTATACAGATTTGCCAAAGCTCACAAACATAGGAAATAATGCCACTCTTCTGAGTCAGCTGTAAAGGGAAAGTCTATGGGACGTGAGAAGATAATAACATTCTAAGACTTTTATAATGACTTGAAACAAAATTCAGCTCACATTTGGTCTTGGTGATTTTCTTCCATAACATTTTTTTATAACAATCTTCTCAAAACTCTAACTATATCTATGGTTACATTCTCTATTCTATATAAACATTTCAAAGAATTTGCCACCACTGCATTCTATCTCTTCAACTTTCCCCTGAATTTTCAATTTGTCAGAATATATTTACATTCCAGACTTGTATTGTTTTTAAAGATTGTTCTGTTATTATATATGCCAAAAATTACTGCTTTCAATAACATGAGATGTCATTCCTGTTAGGGAAACATTTTGAGATCTTTTTTAATAGTAATGAGAAAAAAAAAAAGTTATATTAATGTAAGTTTAAGCTATAAGGTATTTTCTCGAGAATGTGGTAAATTTGGGTTGTTTTATATTCCTTTAGATAGTCTACCAATAATCTGTCATCTTGTCATTTCTATGTATCTGTTAGCATGGGTCAGACAGATCACTGGAAATGCCAGACAAATGTGCACGCAAAAGAGCTTTACATCACACGAGTCTGACATGTTTAGATGCATTGGATTCACTGTGAAATTCATTAATCTGCAAGAGGCCAGTGAAACCAGCACACCCTCGGTTCACTCAATTATTGCAGAAGTATAGCTATGCTGGGAGAGTACAGTATGTAAGGTATTTTTGATGAGCTGCTTTCGATTTTGCCAGGGTTGACACAATCCATCCTCCGAGGAAGAAGCGCCTATAGAGTTTATAGAAGTTCTTCAAAACTTGGTGTCTGTTATTAAAGCTATTAATTCCATATTTACCTGCCACACTTTCTAAGGTTTTGACATGTACAGCAAGGAATGCTTGTAGAAACTAAAAGAAATACTAAGTGTTCACCTTTTTTGAAAAATAATGCTACTATGATAAATGTTTAATCAGAGGAATAAAGGTTGGGTGTGACTTATTTGTCAATCACATCTGAGAATGAGAAAATGAGATGCATTGAGGGGCATAGTAGAATGTTAAAACACAGTGACAGTAGCCTGAGGCTAAATCTATTATGGAAATACAGCATAGATATATCAACTGGGTAGCAAATGAGTGTACATGGCATGCATAGAATGCATTTTGTTCACGAAAGAAAGATCAAATACAGAGCTCTGTAACAGACTGTTGAGAAATCTGTTGGACATCACCTCTGCTAGAAGTGAATGAAATGACCTTGCACTGAGAGCCCTCCCCACCCAGGTGCCCCAGGACTCCTGACAGCCTCAAGCCCCAGCTCCCATTTCGGTCCAGTTTGGGAATATCAATGCTTCCCCTGGGATACTGCAGTGCCAGGACCCAGTCTCAAAACATGGGCCTGAAGCTGCTCTGGCTGCTGCAGAGCACTGCTTCCTCATGGGTGGTGGGACAGGCCATGGTGGTGAGGCCTTGAACCACTATCAGTCCTCCCAACACTGGCCCTGGGAGTCGCCAGCTGCATGCCTCCTGGGCAGAACTAAAGTAAAGATGCTATTCAGTATTGGACGTATGGTAACAAATAAAGAATTATTAAAGGAAACGTATCACTCTATAAACAGAGTGTTTCTAAAATAGCAAGGCTTTGAAAGATTTCTATGTATCCAGCCCTCTAAGGAAATTCACAAAATAGGGCTTTGGCTTGCTGTCATTTTGAAATATATTGTGTTCCTTCTATAACATCAATTTCCTTGCTTTCAAAACATTTTAGCAAATAATATTAACTATAGCTGCTGAATTAGGATAAAAACTCATTCACAGACAGTTTGTCGGGTTACCAGTTGGGCTTTTTATTATTTGCTTAGAAAGATGCAGGAGAATAGTCTGCAAAGTTTTGTTTTCAATATACAAATATCAGAGAACAGTGAATTTTGTAATTTGCCAGAGCGCTATACTCATGCTTGAAAATAGATGAACTTCTTTTGGGAAACAGTTTTGTGCAAGTGTGCTTGATGTTAATTGTAAAAGGTTAGAAAAGCTTCACAATGTAGCCACAGAGGGACCTGTAGGAGGTATGTAAGGATTATCTTCAATCTATGTTACACTTTGACTAGTAGTGATAACACCGAAGAGTATTTACAGATCCTTAAGGTTTATCTTACATATGCTCTGACTATAATGCCCTTGCTCTCCATGTATATAGGATCATATTTGGGCTGTCTGGTCAAGGAAAAGAAATAACATGTGATTTCCTGAATAATTACAATCTCTGTCAGCTACTATCTGACAAACCATTGCATTTTTTCAGTGGATGAAATTCCTCCTTCTGTAATTAACCAATATGAAGCCTGAGTCCTAGTTCAGATCCAGTTGCATAAGATAATTGCCATTTATGTAGGTACTGGCTGGCATAAAGATAGGGCCCAGCAGACATGATAATAAAATGCTATACTAAAATAAACGTTCAAAAAATTGTTTGTCCAGTGACTTCTGGCTGCCAAATCAATAAGACAACAGGAAAAAGACTAAATCAACTAATCTGATAAATATCTTGGCAAGTTCCACTTCTAACGACTACTCCAGATTTAATATACTAGAGTCACAGAAAGGCAGTGCTCAGTAAACCTGGAAGGAGAATAATGTATACCTGTTTATCTAGCATTTTCAACCAATGGGAAAAACAGCAAGTAAAACAAACTATACTGTTTCAGTCTGAATGGCAGGGATCATTATTCTATAATGTAACTATTGTGCTAGGATAACTAGCACTGTTACTGTCATCCAGGAGGAGAAACAGAGATTCTTGAGTGACTCTTGCATAAGATGGCTGTATAGGCCACATGTGTGGGCATGACACACCTGTAGGATTAGACAATATGATCCTGTTTTTCTCTATACAGGAAGACTGGGTGTCAATAATGACTTTATGCACAATTTAGAAAATGCTTTAAGAAAAATATATTTGGGGATTTGTCTTGAAATGCTAGAGTTAAGAACCTCACTATATAAATTTAAACAACTTTCATTTCAAATGGCAATAGAGACTTTGAAAGTATCTGTGCAACTTGTTTGAACTGAGGAACACCTGAATGCTTTCCCACTCATAGGTCAAAGTTTCTACCCTGGCAATATCATTGCATCATACTCAAGTGAGATAGCTCCTACCAATCGCTTTAACCAAACATCTTGAAACTAACCGGGGCTATGAGCAAAAATAGTGGTGAAAGTAAATCCTTTCACTGAACCAACATTGGTGGTAATCTCAGACGAGGTAATAAGGAAGGAGAGAGTTTGTGGGAGTGTCAACAGGTCCTGGTAAAACTAAGCAACAACGTCAGAACAACATAGCAGGCTGTAAAACTGCAGGAGCAGCAGCTGTCAGTTGTTCTAAGAAACTTCGTCCAAGCAATTCAGCAAAGAGTTGCTTTTAAGACCAAGTTAATTAATGTACAAAAATTTTAGAAAGAGTTTCCCTTTTGAAAGAGCCTTTTGTCCTCTCTGTATAACTGAAAAGGTCTGTGAGTAAGTGAGCCTGTGAAATCTCTGTTGCAAATGAAGTGGCATACTGTTAAACATGGCTATTAAACTATTTTCTTGGGACTTGTTTTTGATTCATGTGGAATAGATTAAAAGTCTGTTTCAAATCCCACATGATTTCCCATGGAGTATAATTATACATGAAGCAGAAAAAGAAATGCAGTCCAACAATTACTTTAATTAGATGGTGGTTACTGAAGCTGTCAGTGTGCCTAGCCCCACAAAGAACTAAGAAGGAAGAAGAAGGTAGTGGAATTGTTGCTAAATGTTTACATTCAGATGAATAAATGAACTGGATAAATAAATAAATGGTCTGGAGAAACTGCAGCCAGCTGATGGCCTCTTGCCCTTCATCATCACTGATGATATAATACCTATCTTAAAGACCAGTTTGCTGCCTTAATAAGGCAGCCCTCAAGGGCTAGCCTAGACCCTTTTGAGCAATACAGCCTTCTGTAGTTTTCTAGGATCTGAAGCTTGAAATAACAAAGCTGTGCTATAGTATCAGTATAAACTTGGCATAGGTAGCAAGTGAGACGTCCTTTTCTCTGTTAGTCATTTTATCAATAAAATGAATGTGAATATTTCAGAATCCAGTAGAATAGGTGAAGATGTCAATATTTCTTGAGCAGTCAGCATTAGTTATACTAGTAGGTATATTGTGGATGATTTATCTTTACTTTAAAGCACTTGGCACTGTCCTCTGCCAGAAGAGCAGGTAGGAGGGACCAACATTTATTCTGGACTGGAAGTTCTTATATTCCTATATGAGTAGGTAATAAAATGGGAGATGAGAGTTTTGCAGCTGGGGACATTTGAAAGTCCATAACTTTTCAGAACTGAGTGCTTTCGCTCCAGAGTCTGTTTCAAACCTGTTCTGGATCTAAGTTATTTTAGCTGATGATCAAGTAGGCCCTGTGCAGGCATGTGCTCTGTTACTGCCTTTGCAGCACTTTGCAGCTCTACTCCACATCTCTGCACCTATAGATTTGCACATAAACTGTGTTGTGGATTGCTTTTCTCCATTGTGGGAGGCAAAGGATAGTAGGGGAAACAGAAATATAAAGTAAGCATTCTTTTGATGTAGAGGAACTATTGATTTTGAGCTCCAGGAAAGTCAGGTACAGCTCTGTGAGTATGCTCACTTTCCAGGATGTTAGACATGTCAACTTACTAAATTTCTAAAAATACCCCACTGCAACAATAGGCTTCAGTCTTGCAAGCTGCCGATCCAGCTGTTTTCACTACTCTGTTCATTCAAAGAGTAATAAATGCTGTAGTATAATCTTCAGAAGGGAGTCGTCAGAATGTTATTTGGACATTACTGCAGTACAATGGGCTTTTAGCAGTGAAATATAAGTTACTGGATTTGGCTTTGTACAAAACCCAGAGAGAATACTAAAAAAGAATAAACCTGATTCTCAGTTGTAAGCCATTTAGAGAGTTCTTCAGTTTAGCAGGTGTTCTTGGCACAGACATAAAAGCAAATCCCACTTCCATGAACAGATACCCAAGACAGGAATTCAAGTCCATAGATTACAGAATCTTGCTATTCACCTCTCAGTCTAACTGTTTTAATTATGGTTGAGTTTAAGTAAATGAAAAGTGGAATTCTGAAAAAAATAACAACAACAACAAAAAATTCACCTCCTGCTTAATTGCGTATTAAATCCTCATAGATAAGAAAATATAAACCTCTTCAGGGAGGTTTTAAGACATGTGGAAGAGTATAGTTAAAAAGGAAGAAATCTGCTGGTCCCTGAAGCAAATGAAGAAGTGGGTATCACATATAATTTTCTTCTCCATTTATCTCTTCCTTCCTCTCACCTCATCTTGAGCAGGGACTTTATTTAAGCAATAAATACACACATACAGTTTACATTTTTTCTATGAATTTCAGGGTTTACACTGACTAATGAGCTATTCCCAAAGAATATTCTAGAGATTATGTGACTGGAGAAGATCCTGCAGATTTCTGGATTATTCTGAGGCCCTGTTTGGAGCATTTACTCAGAATGGTTTTGATTAATGTCTGTTCTTGATCTTAAACCCCCAAATCCACCTCTACTTACTTGCTTTACATTTGCAGCTCTCAAAAGGCCACACCATCACATCTTTTGATGATGCTGGAATCTCCCATGATAGAGAGTTGGGGACAACAAATGTTTGTGCATGTTTTTCCATATCATTCAACTCTGAAAGAATTCACAATATTCTCATGTCCAGAGGTGATTTGGGTAGAAAAAAATGTGTAAAAAAATGGTGTGACCATGGGATAGTGTTTGAGAGAAGACCAAAGTCATTCTAATTACTTGGGAGCCAGGAGTTGCCTGAAGATATTTGAATTTCCTCTAGTGGTCTTTACATTTTTAATATATTTTTGTTCAGTGTGTTTCACCAGGCAGTGAAAGTAAGCCTTGGTGATTAGCAGAGATGCCTAAACAGAGCCAGCATTGGCTTTCTTGAATAATTCAGCAAGCGAGTTCAGGAAGAGTGCTAAATCCTTCTTTTTAATTTTTTTAGTGTGTTTTATAGGTAGGAAGATGATGAAAGATTCCTTTGCCTTACTTGGCCTTTTAAGATACATTCCTTTTTACTAGGTAGACTTGCTTTTTGTTTCTACCTCTTGTATGTCCATTCAATAGGGCCAATAGGCCTATCTTTACTTCTGCAACATAGCTTGTATGGAGGACAATAGTGAGGGAAAGTGCAAAAGCACACTACTTACCGTATGCTGTCAAGGGAAAATTTGCCTTACTTATCACAGCCAGCAGTCAGGAAGTTCAGAAGGCAAAATTAAGTCCATTACCAAGCTGTGAAATGTGCTATACGAATAAGAATGTCTTAGGAAAGCTGCTTTTGGAAACTCACTCAGCCGCTGAAAACCTAGAGCAGGGCTGTGTGTGTGATCCATCTTTTGGGAATTTTAGGGCAAAAATATAAATGCCATAAATTAGCCACAAATGACATAGCTAAAGAAGTCACGTGCTTTCTGAGAAAATAATTTATTCCTGTCTGTTTCAGTGGTAGAAGGGAAGCTGTGTAGTCTTTCTCATCTGTGTGGAATATTTTGTGTTGACCAAAAAAAAGAAAGATCTAGTGTTATGTCCAGCTATAATATAATAACCAGAACAAAGTTCCTGTTAAAGCATATGATGGAGATGTTGAAAATTTCCATATGAATTGTTCAGTTGGAAACCATTGCTCAGGATGTGTTTTAGAAGGGGTAGATCTAAATAAGAACAGCAGCTTTGTTAAGAAATAGCTTACCCAAAAAAGCTCTTGAAATATTAAATCCTGAGGGTTCATCCCTGTGTTTAGTAAAATCAGATCTTTTGGCTTAACAAGTATGCAGCTTTATGAGTACCCTTGAAAACCTCTAATCATTAGGCTCTTAGGTTGCAGAAATCCTTGCAGCAATTCTTTATAAAGAGGTCTTTCAATCTCCTTCCTTTCTGCTTCTCTCAGAAAGACTTAATATGTTTAAATCAAACTTCTTTCAGAGAGGTTACTTAATTTAGAGAAATGTCTCCCCAACATCTTCTTTAGATCTTCTAAAAATTCTGATTTTTTTTAAACTGGAAATTTTATATACTATAAGGCAGATTTCCATGCCTACATCCTAAATAAGCTTTGCCCATCTTTTACTTCCTATTGATAACCAAATAAAAAAATGACAATTTTGTTGACTTCTGTGCAGCAGCTTCTGATGCTGGGCGCTGGAGAGAGACATTCTACTTTGTGGCATGCTTTTGGAAAGTGACACTTAGTGCAATATGTAGATCAGTTATTTACGAAGGCTTCCTAGTGTTCTCAAGTTGCCTTGATATAAGGAAGTAAGCCTTTCCAGCTCTCTAGTGATAGTCAATTATTTTCTGCTCATGCCATCTCTGAAAATAAGACAGAAGAAGAACCTTGCAAAGTCGTTTGGTCCTTCTCCTCCACCCAAGGCTGGGCCGGCTGTACTTCTGCAGACTCTATGTCTGCCAAGGAAAAGAGTGTCAGCTCCCAAAGCACCTAAGGCTTCGTAGAGCAGTTGTGGACTTATATTAACTCCCCTCTGCTTCCCCTTGATGTGAGTTAACCTTCCCCTACCTCACCCATCTGGAGACCACCACCTAGGAGCAAATAAGGTGCCTATGAAGACAGAGGTGTAGCAATGCAGTAGAAATTTCTGTTAGGGTATGGCATTTGTTGCTGTTTGTTGCTGTTTCCTGCCGTTGGTCTCCTGACCTAGCTGCTACTGTAAGGGAATTCTAAGCTATTATGCTTACAATTATCCATTTTTTCCCTTTTCTTTGCCCTGAGTTACCTGTGAAGCTCTGTCCATTCTGCAGAACCCAATCTGCACACAGTTCTGAGCAGAAATGAAAATGAGTGAAAGGAAGCCACGACATTCTGCACTTAAAACACCACAGAGCATATGCCTTGTAGGCAGATGAATTCTCTTGAACTTCATCTCCCTATCAGAGTTTTATGATATAGAAATGTGAGAAAAATAGCAAAACAGGATCTTTAATAATGCAGGGGAATGATTTAGATGTTGATGGAGATAGAACTGTTTTTGTGTGTACGATTTATAGGAGATCCCCAGAGTAAACAGAGAAGTGACTCAATTCTACCATCTTCCTTGCATGAATAACATTTGTCTCTTTATTAATAAGCGTGACATTAAATTGTGCTCTTTTTTGTTCCCTCCTTCTCTCCATCTCCCTCTATCATTTTTTCCCTTGGAACTAATAATACAGTCCCTAGAAGTTCATTAGTGCTGGCATGTCTCTTTGCTTCACTTTTGTAATGCATGAGAACACAGGCCTTAAATAAAATCTTTGTGAGGCACTTGCACTTGTCTGAAGATAAAAAGCATGTTCTTACATTTGCATTACAAAGCAGCCCGTATCAGCATCTTCTTTCTCTGGCATCCTCCTTCCTCTGGGCTTGTATCTGATGGAAAAGGCAATTTCCAGCTAATCATTCTAAAAGCCTGTCATTTGGCCCTGTAATGAGAGGAAAGAGTTTTTACTGTTGATTTTCAGTGGGTATTAGGCAGTGGGATTTGTGGCAGTCCTATGAGAGAGCGAAACACACAGAAGCAAAATCAGAATCTCTAAATTCTCTGTGTTCTGTGTAAGGATTCCTGCTGCACTGGGTGACACTGAATAGCATGGGATTCCTTGGAGAGGAAAAGAAAGTGTCTCAGAATAGAGGATTTTACCCAACACTTTCTAAGACCAAACTTGATTCTAGTCATGTTAACGTAAAGCTGGTGTCTCCCTGCTGATGAAAGGGGAGTGATTTCATGTCATCCATGAAATGCTGGATGACAAAGAGCAAAATGTGACCCAGGACTCCTCCCAGAATGCAGGACCTGTGTTAAATGTCCTACTAATACCTGTTATCACTTGTTGGTATGAAATTATGGAATGTGTTTTGAGATCTGGGCTAGGCAGCTCAGCGCTCAAAGGGGAAGATATGCCATCAAAGTCATTGGAGTCCTCTGGAGCCATTCATGCCCCTTGCCACAGGGCCACAGGCTTCCAAGGCCATTTTAGACAACCTGTGGTAACCCATCTGGGCTCCAGGTGCCCTTTTGCAGCTGTCCTTTTCATTGAAGGATTCCCTTAAAGTTCTCTGTCAAGACTGGTTTGATTTTGGCACTAAACATGTGAGAATGGTCTCTCTTAGGAGCAAGGTTTATAGTTTTGAGCATTATCAAGGAAGACAAAGGAACTTCAGTCCTTCCTTAAATAAATGCTAATGATGAAGACAACCCTGCCTTTGGTAAAGGGACTAATAAGAAAGACTTTGGGCATTGTTGTGGAAAAAAATCTGCAGAGTACTCTGTTGGTTATTGTCTTAGTACAATATATAGAGACAAGCACAGTCTCTATATTTGTATATAGAGATAGTGTACTGTCTCTTGTATACAACAAGAGCATCTGTCTGGCATGTCTGAAGTCTGAGGTACTTCTTTCAACATGGAAAATCAGGTGCGTACACCTTTGAAGAGACTGCCAAGAGGATCAGCTCTACTTTGAGACAAGTGATTTTCAGGATTAGGAGAGAATTTGATCTTCACAGAGCAACGCACTATAGCTAGCAGGAGGGTTATCAAGGTCATAACATTTCCAGGATGGCAGCACAATTTGGTTGTGATTGTTTTAGATCATTGCATTTACTTAAACGGCAGTCCATTAGTTTAGCTCTCCTAGCTGAAGAATCCTTCCAGTGTCCAGCAGCTACAGACAGCAGTGATAAAACTCCCCGAATGCATCTTTCAAGGTGTGCTTGACTTGGTGCCAGTTAGTCCTTGAGAGGTGTCCATGTGCAGAGATTCATGGCATTGTTCACACTCTTCATATTTAATCATTTCATTACTAATTAATATGGTCATTACCACAGTGCAAAAAGAAAAGATGATTATTAAAGGTTAATGTCATTGCTGCTCATACCGTGGCTTGAATTGTTACACTTTTTTCCAAGATATTTAATTAAACCAATAAGTAACAGTGTAATTACATTTAATAATGTATGTGCAATTGTATTTATTTGTTCCTCTGTGAGACCAGTGATTGCCTACAATAATGAGAGAAGGAGATTTAATCCATTTTGTGTTTGTTTCATTTTGCATCCTCATCTTCTTTCTGCTTTTTTCCTTTTGGACATGGCTAGAGGTGAAGCTCCAAAGACACATGTAAAGCCTGTGATATATATGGGTCAAAAATACTGCTTAAGCATACTGGCAGCCTAGCTTGGAGACTGTAAAAATTCCTTTTATATTTTTCCCCAACTAAATCAGCTAAAGATTGAATTTCGCTCAGCTTTCAGGATGCTTTAAACCTACAAAAACTTCTGGAATAAATAATAAACTAAATTTATGGCAAGTGGCTGCTGTATTTATCTTGCTTTGACAAGCAAGCATTTGCTGAACTAACACCAAATGGCATCAAAATTATATCCATTCCTTCTTCTCTCTGTGGTGGTCTCCGATCTATGGTCTTGAAGTAGTGTCATGGAATCGCCGCTAGAAGCACAAGCCAGCCCCAGTAGCCTTTCCAGAAGGAACGGGTAACGTGCAATGCCAACACCTGAAATGGGAGTATTCTGAGAGCTCTGAGAACAAACCATAATGAAATACGAGCATTGTAATGCCAGTGGCATGGACACTCATGGAATAACAGGCTCTTGCTTTCACCTGAGCCAATGTTCTGTATACAGTGTAGAGACCTAGGTCTCCTCTCTACAGTTCAAGCAATTTAACAGTATGGTACATTTGGAGCTAGGCAAAATGAAAGTCTATGCTGATGTGTGGTTGCCTGTTCAATATGTATATTTTTGAACGTGGAATGAAGACTACGCAGGGAAGTGTCATTAATCTTACATTGGTACCACTGTATGAAGTATTTGGAGTTAAATGACTGGAAATATTCTATCTATTGTGTACGTATAATAGCAAACATTACATTAGAGTTGGCCACAGAACAGTTAACAAGATTTTGATAGAGTATTTATGCTACTAATTTGTACCTAGAAAAAATTTATCTGTAATTTATCTAAGTTAACACTGCAGTAGAGATCACGGAATGCAAATTTATCTGCTTTTGTGCATTGAAGTGTTCATATTTGCTCCTGTAATTACTAATAATTTAAAAACTCTATATAGTACAAGATGTAAGGCAATAAAGGATGTATTAAACCTGATGAAAACTCACAGGATCTGATGGAAAGACCTTAATGGTTTCCATGGAACTGTGAATCAAGCCCATATTCTATTACACTGGATCATTTTCCATATAGAAGTCCCATTTCTCAGAACACTTTAACACCGCAAGAAGATTGGAAGAACAAGAGTTTTGTACATATAAGTGTCCAAGCCCTTAGCAAATGCCTTTGAAATTTTGTGAGGAATGATTAGTGTTCCAGAACAGTGGAAATGGGCAAAGTTGCAGTCTGCTTTAAAAAAAGAGAGGAAAAAAAGAGACTACATGTCTGAAAGATTTAATTCGTAGGGAAGTATTGGAACATCACTATCAATTGGCAATCACCTAAGGGATGGCAAATAATCCACAAATATTTGTCATGAATCAGTCATATAAAACATATGACAGAACTGTGACAGAGAACAGCCCTTTAGGGTAGCATAGAAGCAGATATGTATATATTTTGTTTAGTGATGTTGTCTTTAGCAGCATTCACATAAGGGAGCTAAGGCTTAGGAAAATTATACAAGCAGGACGCACAAGTGGAAATAATAATTAGTGGGTCATAAGTAAATTGAAAAATAAGATAGACAAGGTTCCCCCTTGGTTTTCTTACATCTAGACGTATCTAATATTTTCATGAATGATTCATGAATGATTTGGACAAAAGAAATGAGAATTCCCTTCACTTGTATATAATAGTGATCTAGAGGAGGAACACTTTAGAAACAGAGTGAAAGACAGCTTTAGAACTTTAAAAGCTTGTAATCATTTGGATTAATGAGGGTGTAAGTTAATAAGGACAAGAACAAAGTAATATATGTTGGTTAGAGTTACTAGCTGCACAAAAAAGAAAAGTAAAATAACTGAGATTGGGCTAGGGTAAGCAAAATGGCAAACTGAAAGTAATTCAACATGGCTTAGTGGGGTGAAAACTGCAAATTCAATACAGGAGTGCATAATCATGAATGTCACATGCAAAATATTCAAAGTAATCCTTAGAGTTTGCTCAATTCTAGACTAGACTTCACTGAGTTCTCTTTGATGCATAGCATGTAAGGGGAGCTGTGGACTAACTGGGGAAAAAATAGAGGAGAATGAGAAAAGAAGTCCAGTGATCTAAGAAAGTTGATCTTGAAGGAACGTCTGTGTGTGAATTAGATTGTTAAATTTATGGGGGAGAATGCTCAGGATAGATATGATACTGGAATTTGCATATTGTAACAGCTATCACAAAGGGAAAGGCCCCAGCTGGCTTGTTCTATCTGATAAAAGACACAAAATTAGTACTGGGTTAAAACTTCTGCATGAGAAATTTTGGTTAGATTTTACTAATAGTACTACTCACTAATAGTAATACTTTCAGACCAAATGGAAGGATTGCTTAGGAAGGTTGTGGAGTGTCTGTCATTTGGGATTATTTGTCAATCTGGGATAGCATGTGTATTTTGAGCCTAATTTAGGGAAGGGTCTGCAATACCTGAGTCCTTTATATCATTATTTTTTGTGATTTTAGTTTTTATTATGATAGTTGTATATGAAATGTAGAGAGTTGAATGCATGCAGACATCTATCCATGCACCCATGCAGCAAAGACAGTCCTATACATTTTGCTTTCTATCCATCTCATGTATCTTTCTTACCATATCAGAGCACAGTCAAGACCTTGAGAAACAAATTTAGAAGGAATGGAAGAGCCCTCTTCTTATCTATTCTGAGAAAGATTTTAATCTGTATGTTTGTGGGAAAAAAAAAAAGGACAGTTTTGGTTTTGGCAAACTGATACCTTCTGATGAAAAATAAGGTTTCATCAGAAATTACCAACTCTGTTTTGCATGGCCAGGTAGTGAACACTACCAATAAAGTCCTTCTGTGACTGCAGTCCACAATTAACATGATAATTAACAAAAACCCTGAAAGCCGAACTGCAGGAAACAAGTTGCTTGCAGTTTCCTTGCCAGGAGATTTTAATTTTCTGATTCCTGCTGAGCAGGTTGAAGAATCGTGTAGGACTAATCATGTTGACTGCCTTCTTTACCTGATTGAGATGCAAAAGGGTTAAGGATACAGGCCATGTCACAACTCTGAAATAGGGACTAATTTTGTTATTAGACTCCCTCTCCTGGAGATATTCCAAGAAACCCTGTAGCTTTTCATGATCAGTAGGAATAGGCAAAGAGGAACTCCAGGCTGAACTACGACGAGCAGATGCCCTCCCTCTGGTGTTTAATTTAATTAATTGATGTTTGTTGAAATAAAACCAATTAACCTGGCTTATCTCTTTATCAATCATGCTTCTACTTCCATTATTCAGCTGGAAAAACAACATCACGTGTTTTAGGGCAGACTGCAGGAACAATTAAAGCCAGCCTGTGCTGGGTTGCCTGCAGCAGGCAGTGTAAGGGATGAGATACAGCTCTCCTGGCAGAGGACAAGGCACTCAGGGTCTTTGCTTTAAACGTTTTCTGCCTCTGAGTTCCTTTCTAATACAGGGGTTGGGAGAAACTGAGACATCATATAGTCAAAAGCCTTGCTCAAAGCCACACCAAGCAAAATCTGACTTCCACGCTCGTGGGTTTTAAACCCCACTTACAGCTACCTGAAATCACATCATAGTCCTATAACAGTAGCCATCAAAGGATGATATACACTAAGATCAGCTCTAATACCTGTCTGCAAACATCAAAGAAGTGATTGAACATGTGTATCATAAATGCACTAAAGGTCTGTGTTACCAATCATGGAACCTGACATAAGTTACCCTAGTTTTATCTTCCAATAGTTATACCAGCTAAGGCTTCTTTCTTGTGCCTAGTTAAGACAGGCTGATGAGTACAGATGTAGTAAGAATTTTTCTATTCTTTCTGGGAGGAATACTGACAATTTCCATGTCCTTCCAGCAAGTCTTGGAATGAAAGTTTTATCTCTGAGTAGGTGTATGAATTGTCTTTTTTGCTCGGTATGTAAGATGCTATCTGAGGAAGTTCCATTTCTGTTAATGAAGTTGAAAGTGAATATGTATGAGACATCCTCCAGGCTTGCCTGTCCCAGGCATGGGACAGGGGATTAAAGTGCTCTCTGAAATGAATAGATCACATCTCTCCAAGACAGCTTTGAGGCTGTGTTCATCTCTCTAGGATACTCACTGAAAACAAACCGCAGGGACTACTAACTTCTACAGCCCGTCCACGGGCCCCCTGATCTCCATCCTGGCCCTGGCCAGGGGTGTATGCCCAGCACAGCCTCCGCACATCTTATTCCCATGGCAGTGCCAAATGCCTGAGGTTGAGGTTCCCTCAGCTGCCCCGGTGTCCTTCTACCTTGTGGGAACCATGAGCATGGGAAGGTCATGAGAGTAGCCAAAAAGTAAACCTGAGAGCCAAAAGCTACAAAGTACATGTGCACATATATCTACTTCTAAAAGGGAACAGGGTTGGAAACACCGAAGGAAACTTCAAATATACTCTTTGTTGAGTGGAGGACTAATGAGGCTAGACTGAAAAAGGAGAGGAGCAGGTAGGGTAAAGCTAAGGCTGTTCATGATTCTCTGATAAACTCTTGTTGCCTGTTATGTTCAAAATATGCTTGAGGTTTTCTGCTTGTTTCAAGGAGCAATTTCACATTCTTCAACTTATCTAGTACACTAATGAGTTACTAGGAAAGCAGGGGGGTATCACCTGGAATTGTTGGTGGGGGTGGGATGAGACATCACATAGATCTGAAGGAGAAAGGGGCAGGGATGACTGACATATCACTTTCTTGACTGTGTTTAAAGCCACTGTCACTGCCATGTAATAAAACTGCATTTGTGGAGTTAAGTTGTATTTTAGTGATTTTATACATGCTTGTCCTGATAGCAGCTACCTGCTCTGGAAATTGCTGACCTCACTTCCTTATAACCAGAAAAGGTATGGGAAAAACTCTCACAAATAGTAAAACAATGTTGCTACCTACACAGTAACTCCTGACTAAATACCTTGTGACTACCAAGTCCTGCTAAAAAACATTCCCTCCCTGGAAATCAAACCATTGGTTACAGCTGATGAAAGTGCACTGTGATGTCTGTGCCTTTTCAGAATATTCCTTTCAGAAAAACTTAAACTTCTTTCAACAGGAAAAATGGAATATTTCCCTTTACA
The DNA here is from genome assembly GCA_032275445.1 of Crypturellus soui. Taxonomy (NCBI): domain Eukaryota; kingdom Metazoa; phylum Chordata; class Aves; order Tinamiformes; family Tinamidae; genus Crypturellus; species Crypturellus soui. The sequence continues at coordinate 2,392,627 of JAUBNY010000557.1, read as the reverse complement.
GAGTATGGGGAGGGTAATAAGAGATAGCTCCATTTGGTGCATAGGGTAATGCAAACTTTTCATTTTGGTTCATTAACATAGTTCTGGATTATTCATCTATCTTACATGATACTGTTTTTCACTCTTATTGGCCACTTAAACTTTTAAAGCATCAAAATACTAGGCAAGGAAAAAAAAAAAAACCAAACTACAACAACAGCAGCAGCAGCAGCAACAACAAAAAACCCAAAACAGAGCATATGACTTCTGCCTCCTGTTGCAATTTTAGAGGATTTAATATGGCTTACCACCTTATCATAGGCATTCAGTGTTTTCATTCTTATGCTGACTTTCACATGAAAATATTAAACAGAGCTTTTTTATGTGCAGGGTTTTTTTAAGGTTTTTGTTGCTGGACATGTATTTTGTACTTGCCAGCAACTTGTGCTATTTTCTTAAACTAGTCAAAGTATGTATATAAAAACTCCTAAGTATACTACTATTTTTTCCAAGAATTTGCTGCTAACAAATCAACTATATGAGTTAAATTAAAGCTATTCTTCTGTGTTAGAAAATCACTATCATTTTCTGCAAATTATCAGATTAGTTATAGAAGTTTTGTGCTGACATGACTGTTTTGAAACTTTTGCAGATTTTTTTTTGCTAGAGATTTTTTAAATATGAAATTCTTAGGGAAAATATTTACCTGAAGAACACTGTTACTGTAAAGGATCAATATTCTGTTACGCGAAGAGGAAAAAAAATACTGATACCCTTCCTTTTCTCCCACCTCCCTTACTTACCAAAAGCTACTTTTGCTTTAGATTTCCTCCCATCTTTTGGTAACAGGAAGTTGAAATTTAAAATTCAAGAAAAAAATCCATTGGAGAAATGTGTCACGCACAATGGTAAATGTATACAAGAGTCATACAACGAGGCACACAAAGATGTGCACTTTATATGTGTAATATATATTGATGTGCATGTTGACAAATATTATATTCTCCTATTACTACCTCTTTTCTTTGTAATTTTAATTTTTAATAATTAAATAGAAAACAGGAAGATATACAGTTGATTAGCAGCATCTTCTGTACAAAAGTACAGGCATTGAGACAGTGCACCAGTAGAAACCTTGTTGGTTTGCTGTAGAAAAGTACCTTTTAGTGTGCTCTCTAGTTATATAATTCTCTAGTTATATTAGGAAACTGTTGACCTGTGAATGGTACTGCACATGCAGAGCATTTGGGACATATGGGAAGAAAGGTCAAAAATGGCTCAAAAATGCCAGGCTGTAGAGTAGATGTCATTATAAGGACATTGAGGGTATTGCAAGTTGCCTTCGACGTGTAATCACTATGATGCTGAGAGCCTTCCATTGACCATGCTGGGGCTTGCCTCTGCTTGCAGCTCTGTAACTTTCCATCTAAGCTGTTGTGTGGCAGTGTTTTCTAGAGGTGTAGGGGTGTGCCCAAACACCCAAAACATTAAATCTCAGTGAAATCAATAAGACACAAGCAGCTCTTAGCCTCTCTGTTCCTTTACAAAATAGACCTGTCTTCATGGTGTTTTGGAGAAGAATCCAAAATACTTGGGAATGTGTAGATATATTCCACAGAAGAACTCTGCAGCTGTAGTTACGTCATGAGTCTTGGGCATCTTCCCACAAGTTAGCAGTTCATGTACTTAGGAGGTAGCTATTCTATATTGCTTTGGCTGTGTGTTTCAGAGGTAGTGACAATGGTGGGCTATTTGAGGAGTTTTTGTGTGCTTTATTTTTTTTTGTAATATGAACAGACTTCAATAGCAATACACTTATTTTGAATCTTCCTTTTGATGGGCTGAATATGAGAATACAGATCCACCACTGGGACAAGTATGGATGAATCTCTTATCTCAAGTTGTTGAGACTATCTATTCATGCTCTACTAATATATCTTGCTGAGCATGAGGGCCATTGTATTTTCCTCTGGCGCTGTGACATAGATATGTTTCAGCCTATGAATGTTATCATAAGTTCCATAAATGCACAGAAGATATTTCAAATGTTTCAATACCAGTTCCTGGGAGAGTGTGATGATATATTTGTCCTCAGAAAGATGAAAAACAAATATATTTGTAAGGTCATCCAGTAAAAGCAACATTTCATGGCTGCACCTTGTTTTCTGAAACACTTCATATAGGGAAAAGAAAATACATAGTACCACAAATCTACCCTGAAGGAATTTGAAATATATACTTCATAAAAAGTGATTTCACAGATTTTAGAAATTGTAGCAAGAGATTAACAGTGTACACTACAATAAAATGATTATATACCTCATAAAAGAGAGAAGTGAACACAGTGGATAGGTGAAATCCTGCAATGTGGGAGCTAAAGTACCTAACAGATTATCTATTCTATCCTCCATCCTGACACTGCTGTAAGATTATGCTTTATCTAAATTTCACCTGGTCATGATGGGATCTCAACATCCTTCATTAGAAAATCACTGCATTTTTCCACTGGCAAAATATGAAAATCCCTTTCTCCTTAATATCATTTTTGGAAACTTCCTTTGGGAAGCTATTCTCTCTGTCTCTCCTATATTTTCTCTGCCTCACACACACCCTGTTCTCCTCTCTTTAAATCAAAATTAAAAATGATAATTTGGCTATTTGCTTATACTTGAATACTTGAATATTGATTTGATGATAGACTGTGGTTCAGCTGAAGTTAGTGTTTCAGTTCCAGCTGACTTTGAAAATAGAACTGAGGCTTCTAAAAGAGTTATAATCAGATTGATTTAAAGACTAATTTCAGAAGAGCCAAGAGCCCCTAGCTGAACCATATTTTCAAGAAAAGCACAGTGTAGTACTTTCCAAAGATCTTGGTATTAAGTGTTACAGTACAAATGCCAACATCATATGCATTTTTAAGCTATGGCCTTACCTTAGGTACATGAATGGAAGCTCATTTATTCTGAAATAATGGCTGCAAGTGTTTTATAGGAATTTCTGGTTGCTGAGCATATAGATATCTAGATTGTGTCTAGATTTGACTTTGTATTCATGGTGAATTGAAAATTTGGCTGGGAGATAATTTTTCAGGAAACATAGCCATTAAAATGTCAACATATCAGCACAAGGATATTGTCAGTTTGTAGAAGCCCTATATGTTTACAGTATTGACAGCCTATATTATATAGATAATTCCCAGAACTATTTTTTGATGGCTCAGTTCATTATCTAGGTTGGTTCTTTATTTCTGAATACCTTCCTAATTTGACATTGTTTGCTCTAGCATGTCCCTGTGTTTCAAGTCCAAGTAAATCAAAGGAAAATGGCCTTGAAAGAGCTACCTGTCTTTTCTTATGTTAGTCATATCTCTGTAGCTATCATTGAAATAACAGCTCTTATCAACAGCTTTATCTTTTAAAACACTTAATGTTCTCAAAATTCCTGCTAGTCACAGGTTGATTATTTCTCAAGAGGTATATACAGAAGCAAGTAGCTGTCAGAATATTTTTAGACTGAATGTCCACAGGTATCAAATTTAGTACCAAAGCAATCAGAGCAGAGTGCAGTAGGACAACGAACTCACAGCAATGATGAGAGGGGACTGTATCTGAGTTCTTTCTTTGCATACACGCTCATGCTATATTGCTGAAAAATCTTGATTTCTATCCAGTGTGTGGATAACATTGAGTGTTATCCTCTGAAGGGAAGACTGTGTTGACCAGCAAGTGAAAAGTCTTTAGAATGTAAGACTTTCTGTCTCATCAAGTCTGACCTCTGTTCCATGCTCCACATACCACAGATACCATCCTTATGTAACTTCATTCATAACGTGACTGGATTCCTTCCTAAAATAAGTTGTTTATGTCCCTCTTACTCCTGTGGAAAGGCTTCTTTAGAATCTCACTGGAAATCTACTTTTTGGCTTAGTCAATTTACATCCCTTTTTGGTGTACTTTAATTTTAATGGTTATGTTGTCTTTTTAACAGAAATGGGTTTTCTCTTTCGCAAGAGAATATATTTATAGCCTTTCGAAGATTCTCACAGAAAAGAAAACAAGGCTAGAAGAGATCGCTTTGTTCCCACTGCCTCTTGCTCAGTTACCGGGCATTACCAACAAGCATCTGGCTCTGTCTACGTCCCTCCCATTAGATATTTATATACATTGAGATCTTACTCACTTAGCCTTCTCTTCTCCAGGCTCAACAATTTCAGCTCTATCAGCCTGTCCTCATATGGGAGATGCTCCAGTCCCTTAGTCACCTTTTGGGCCCTTTGCTGGACTTGCTGCAGTAAATCTGCATCTTTGTTGCACTGATGAGATCAGACACAGCCCCAGCACTTCCAGTGTGGCCTCATCAGTGCTTTAGCTTCCTTGAAAATAAGTACTTCAAGGACGGCATGCATTATAGCTATCTTATGACTGACCAGTGAATTCAATTCTTGTGTATAACAGAAGCTCTGTTACCAG
>JAUBNY010000557.1:2374344-2388079 GCA_032275445.1 Crypturellus soui | reverse complement strand
ACCTTTGGGCAGTCCAAGGCTTACACAGACCTAGGCTTCCCTTGAGGCCTATAAAGATCTCCCCATGTCCCCCAACACCAGATGTTATGCATTCAGTGCTATTTCATTTTCTACCTGTTATTGCAGTTCATCTAACTCCTCACATTTCACAATTCCTGTGGGATGACAGTGCCTTTCTCTGTAGCTTTGACTTAGTGTCTAGGGACAATGACTCCTGAGATATGAGTACAGCTTTACCTCACTAGATATCTTCTGGCAAATAGGATCTTGGTCTATCAGAAACTACATTCATTTGCTAGACTTTATAAAGTGCTTCTGACAATCTGGTGTGAACTTCTGAAATACAAAGTGTTATTAAAGGGATACCAATTAAGATTAGAAGGTGCTATTTTTTTCCTTCTATTTAAAGACTGAGATTCAGCTAGATATAATAATAACTGAAATTACTGAAATATTTTTGTCACAGAAGGCTGTAGTGATACATAATATCAACATACTCAATAAGAGACTAGATAAATTCTAGGACACCAGATTCATAAACAAGATACTAAAGGGGTTTGACAGGGTTATATTTTCTACCATTCCTCATACAAGAAGTGTGAATACCGGGAAATACAAAGAAAATAGACTGCAGTAACTGTCTAGACCTGTTTGCTCTCCCTAAATATTATCTTCTGCTGCCACTCTCAGAGACAGAATACTAGATCAATCAGTGGTCTTATCTAGTAGAGGTGTTCTTATGTTTTCAGGTTGACTTGCAGAGGTACAGATCTTAGTAACAGTTATCAAAAGAACTATTCCTAATCCTTGTTAACACTTCTCTCAGTCATGACTACTTTTGACTAAAAAAAAAGCAAAATAGCTATGCATATTGTGTGCAATAAAAGAATGAAAAGCAGAAATGGAGAAAACTGTTGTGATATGTAGCCTGTGGAATGGGACATATATATTTAGCATATAGGAAGTTATATGTGGAATAAGAAATATCCTCCAAATCTCAAGGTAAGCTGATCATTTTGCTCCATTATTTTGATTCTTATGCTGCAGACTTTATCAGAGCAATTTATCATAGTTATCACCAGCCAAGACATAGACTTTCCATCTTGAACTTTAACTACACTTTTGGAATCTGCTTTTAGGATTTGAATGCAGCAGGGCTAGTGTCATTATGGTTCCAGTAAGAAAGCCATTCAGATTCCATCTCCATGAGATACTACTTAAACCCAAGTTGCGCATCAATGGACAAGCTAAAGACAAGGACAATAGACAAGGACTTTGAGATAGGGACAAGGTGATGTAATTGCTGATGTTAAGTGGAACTGCCTACAGGCTCCTCCATTACACCTAGCTAGATAAGTTTATCATGCAGCCAAGCCATACACGTGGCACAGCATGGGCCTGAAGGTCAAACTATACGTGCAGCGTAGGCCTACTCCTCCTCATGGTAACTGTTTTGTGATTCAACAATTCCTCAATATACAGTAGTCTTTTGGTTAGGACCACTCAAAGAAGCTGCCAAAAAACTTATGTGTCTGGAATAAAAGTTAGTCTTCCATTCTCCTTGGAAACAATATGCTTATGCAATACTCTTTCACTCTTTTTTATTATCCGTAAAATTGACTGTTGATGCATAATTTATCAGTACTTAACCGCGTGACCTCCAGTAGCCAAGACAGCTCTGATGTGCCTGCTCTAGCAGTTCTCGATCATACAAATCAAAAGATGTTCTGAACTCAATCACGTTCTCCTGTTCTATTATTTAATACTGCCTTCCCTTTAGCACCATGAAGTAATTAACCTTTCATCTCCAAAAGTTAAGGAGAAGGCTACTGTTCAGCTAAATGTACAAGCCTACTTTGCCCATGGATTTTTTTAAATCTCATCTAGATATATAAAAACATGCCATAAGCTAAGAAATAATAAAATGAATTGGATATGAGAAATAGGTTGATATGTTATGATGTGGGGGATCATAGTGGGCATTGGTGGACATTTCATAACACCAAACACATCAGTTTCAGTACCTAGTGCTAAAATCATGATTAACAATTTTAAGCAAAAGGCCTACAAAGAAGCACTTAATTTAAAATAAATCAGAGAAATTGTAAGTAAATTAAACATTGATCATAAAAAGACACTAATGAAGATGTACTAATGATATAAAACTAAATTGCTGTACAATTTATGCACAATTATCCCAGAACAAATATGTAATTGTATTCCTTATAATACTTTAAAACAGTCTTGCCTCTCTCTCATTCTTTTTATTTCAAGTTGTTAGATAGCAATATGTGTGCTTTTAATTGGTACAGAGTAGGAATGAGAGTTAAGTGAATTCAGTGCGCTTATATTTTTAGTTTTTAAAAGTAGGAAGGGATTTTTTTTCTGCATGAACAATTTGAGTGTGTAGTGTTTCTACAGACTAATTGTTCTAATTAATTGAATTAATTAGTGGATGTTTTCAAAGAGCTTTGAAGATATAAAATGTATTGTAAGCATTCTGTTCGAATTATTATTTTTATTATTATTATTATATGCTGCAGAAGTTTCATCTCAGATGCCAAGACAGAAGTAGCTTTAATAGTAGTGGTTCAAGAGGGTCCTGGGGATGAGATATATTACTTTAAGTTTTATTTAAGTAAAAAAAATGCAAAATGGAACCTGCAATGTTAAATGCAAACTCTAAATATTAGCCTGGAGTGAAGCTGTTCCAGTAAAATAAAACCAAGTTACTATTTTGTTCAAAACTTAAATCTGAAATTCAAATGTTTCCTGAGATTCTGGAAGTTCTGCTTACTTCTTTCCCTATTCTTCAAACTTTTCATGTGCTTAATAATTGCATACATTTACAGAATTTAGGTCCTGACTAAACTGTAACTGGTACAATCATCTGAAATCCACTTGATACAGGCTAAAAAATGGCATGGTCTCTGAGCTGTTATCAGAGAGAGAAAAAAGTAGCTATTTTCAATTTGAATCCTTTAAGTGATGTAAAATCTATCATCACTTTAGGCAATATCACTTAGTGCTTATCTATCCACTGCTGCACACCAAAGCCCTTTCAGATGAGCTTCAGGCTCCAGCCTCTGGCCAGCTGGTTATGTGTGTGTGACTGTACATATTGGCTCTCATTAATGAAGTCCATACCATTTCTTGTCATTTGAGTCTGGATTCTCTTTTTATACTGTGTTTTGTTCTTTCCTTTCCATTTACCATTTTTAAGACAACATAATTTTCATTTAAGTTCAGAGCCATTTTGTTTGGTAATTCTTTCTCATCTGAATAGCATCTATTTTTCCTGGCAGTCAATCATTATCTGCTTCATATTCCATGTGAAATGATGGATAATTTGCTCCTTCCATGATCACATGACTCAATGTCAACAGGGAAGGGGAGTTATTCAGATGTATTTATACATCTCTGTGAAGGAAGGTTCACAAACACAGATCCTCTTTCTTCTGCATTAAGAAACCTAGGTTTTCATGGCCATATTTTGGAAATATGCAATAGATAAAGGGCAAGCCTTCTCACTCAAAGAGATGAAAAGGACCAGAAAACCTGCAGTTTGTAATAAAGCATTTTTTTTTATGAATAGCTTTACAGAGTGTCCTAGACCAAGATGTTATGTAGATTTTAGTTGAGTCTGAGGACTCTCAGCTGAAAGAAATTTTTTTAAAGTGTATCCAAATTATTAATCCATATGCAACATGACCTAACTCAGCTGGGTATTTCTCATCCTTCATCCAAGTGATTTTCTTTCATGTTTTTTTATGTATCAGTGTTAATGCGTAAAGAATCTAAATGATGCCCTTGGATCATAAAACTTCTTTACTGCCAAGGATATAGATTATTCAGATTTCTCAAAAGTTTCTATGAAATCACTTCAGCTCAGTGGTTGAAATCTGAGATCACTAACTAGCAAAAACTGCTCTTATAGTAACTTGTGGGAAATAAGTTGGAGTAGCATAAACATGTTCTTATCTTATTATGTACTTAACTGGTCACTCTGTGACCAGTTCAGAGATAAAGTAAAGAGTTCAAAGATAAAGTACAGAAATGAAAGTACAGGAGAACTTCTCCTGTACTTTCTGTACAGTCTTTTCCCGTACAGAAAGCACAGGAGAAGACTAAAAACTATGTACTATGGCAGGGATCTTCAGGTTGAGTAGTGTGCAGAAATTCAAGAGACAAAAATGAATTGCCATATTGGAGAATAACAATATATATATCAATTTTATATTGGAGAATAAAAATTTTGTATTTTATTCTTAATAGAAAAATATTTTTTTAGCACTATTTTAAGAAAATAATTCCTGGATATACTAAATAATATGTGTATGTATATATTTTTGGGAGGAAAGTGGAGATGATAGATTTTTATTTATTCAAGAGAACGAATTTTGATATGTAAGTGCTACTTGAAAAAACAGGAAAGAAGGAAAGTAAAAGTAGGAAAAATCACTTTCCCATATGGAAGGAAGCTTTGTTTACATACAGCAAAAGAAATCAGAATGGGCAGAAGAAATAGAAAACTATGGAAATCTGATCTTTCCAGCAGGAGAATTCAAACAGGTGGTATATGATCTTGGAAGGTGAGATCAACTTTTTCCCTCCCAGGTAGTGTTTGCAATTGTTAATATATTTATTCCTATGATGACCCAAGCTCTGCCTATTTACTCTTGGAGTAATGGTTACATAGAATGGCCTTATAATTTTAATATTTTAACATTAACACCTGTCCTGAAGGTGCTCAGTGTAGACCTTGAAGGAGTCTTAATATTATGCAGAAGAATTAATACTGCAGTGCAGCAATTCCCTGTAGACATAATTTGTAATGGAATTTTCAAAAGCATGAGTGTCCTGTAGATGGTTTTCAAAATTTCCATCATAAGGTCTCTCTGGGCAGGAAATAGTTCTTCTAAAAACACACGTTGCCAAGAGAGTAGGATGCTTGTACCAGCTAAGCATTAAACTGTGTGATTTTTATGTCACCTTAGCCATTTTGCAAGAAGTGACATTTGAGGAAGCACAAGATTGCATCAATTTGCAGGGAAATGTTTCCTCTGGATATTTTTTTGTCTCAGCTCCTGAAGATAATGCCTGTAATAGGTAAGAGGGATAGTCAGCTATAACTCTAGCTCAGGACTCTGAGCTCATGTACATAAATGGGCAAACCTTTCAGACATTTTGTACTTCAGTGTCCTGTCTGCAATACGTGCAGTTTTTTTCTCTGTGAAAAGCTTCCTCATGAAAGTGTATCATCAACTTCTATTCCAGGAAGCCTCTGAGTTCCTCATACGGAATAGTTGTGGTATATCCACACAAGGTAAGAGAGAACAGAGCAAACAGAACAACAGAATGAAGACAGTTTTTTTCAGTCAACCTCTGGGCATAGGTTTAATCTAGACAAACCTTAATATTTGCAGTGTAGGTACCTGTATTTGAGCTAGTCATTGCAGTTACCTCCATCCTCATTTGTGCTCAGTGACTGCAGGGAGGGAGCATAGGGTGACCATCTTCAGTGTGGCTCTCCATATTGCAGATGCTGGACATTAGGTGAGATGAACACTGCTCCAGGTGCCTAATTTAAGTCCTTGTAAAACTCAGACACTTGGTGCAGTGGGGGAGAAAGTACATACAGAATCATAACAAAGCACATTTAGCAAAACAGAAAGTAAGAACGGAACATCTACAGAGGTATAAGAAGTTCATGGCCTGAGACTGAGTAAAGATAGGCTCTTTAATGATCAGTAAGGAGATCTGTTTACCCTCCACCTTTAATTTCAGGTCTGCTGAGGTGTACTTATTTTTGTTTCTCCGCTTTTTTTCAGTGCAGAGCTTTAATAAACTTCTTGGCAGTGGTAGCCAGGAAGCACACTGACTAAATAGGCCCCCAAAATAATTTTTCTCTAAACTCAGCTAGTTTTGGAAAAAAAATGCATCTAGCTCTGCTGACAGTAATGTGCTCCTGAGTCTGGAAGGTGACAAAGAGTCAGAGAAAATGTGAAAAGCGATAAAACTGAAAAGATTATAGGACATTTTTTCCCCAGCTGTTCTAAAATATTTTAAATATCACCAATAAACTGTGACTTTCTAGGGTATTTGATTTGGAAGGTGGAAAAAGGGATGGAGGTGGTGGTGCTAGAAAGGTTTGTGTATAAAACAATCATCTCAGCTGCTACTTTTAAAGATGCATTTTGAAAATGGAACATTTTCAAAACAAGCCGCATCATTTTGGAAAAACAGCGACCAAAAAAAAAGGTGTCGTGTAAAGCAATGTATTTGGCCAGATTGTTTCCACATCTCAAATTTTCACATGTTTTTTTCTCTTTCCACATACATTTGTAAAGCTTTCTACAAGCTCTTTTAAAGCTTTATCCTGTATACTTTAAAGTGCACTCTGAATATTTAACCACTGGATTTCTGAAAGAAATGTGTTTTTTTGGTAGCAAGACATGATTGCTTTTCTTCATATTATAAAGAGTTCATGATAGAATATAAGGGGAAGCTTGATTCTAACATACACGACATGGCTGCAAAAGGACATTTACTTGTTCTGGTGAAAATATACCCTTTTGCAAAATATAATGGCCATAACTGTGTAGTTATGTTAACCCAAAATTTCTTGCCGTTCAATTTGGTGCTGTATCACTGCTTATAAACTGTAGAACATAAGGCTGAAAATCTACTAGTAAATGCAAGAGTAAAATCAAAACAAACAAACAAAAAAACAACCAACCAGCTGAACAAACAAACAAAACAAGAAGAGAACTGGAAAGGAAGCTATTCAGAAGCCAAAGAGAATCACTGAATCTCTCTGACATATTCTTTATAACCTTCTATCCTTCAACACTACAAATCCTAATTGTAACTCTCTTCCTCAATAAGAGCCTGTAACTATGTTGTCTTACTCTTCTACAAGCAAAAAGGAGCTTTAGAGAGTGTTGAAACCTCTACAGAATTGCCACATTCAGATATGCAGCATGGCTAAAGCTTGTGTCATCTGGCTAAAGGACTGACAGGATCAGCAAAGTCCTGTATAAAAATAAGATGGATAGAAGTGAGGAAATTCTTCAGAGGTAGAGATAGGAATGATGTAGAACTATGAATAAATTTAACTGTGGCAGAGTAAATCTGATCAGCTGCTGAACCACAAGATGCTATTGATATTGGAAATGTATATGGATAGCTAAAGCTGTATCTGCATGAAATGTTAACTCCCACAGTGAAACCACTTCAGAGGAAATTTGCATTACATCACATTAAAATTCTGCCAGTTCTGTGTGACATCCATGCAGTATAAATGGTCAGAAGCACTGGCTTAGTGCTGAAGCTGAAGGAATAGCAGAAAATCACAACTCACGGTTTTAATAACCTTGACAATAATATTTTCAAAGGTGACATGTTTACTATTAGAGTAACTTTTCACAAAGCACATTTTCTAAGGAAGAAATCTCAAAGGCAACCTACTAAATATAGTTTCTGATTAAGCACAAAAATCAAAGAAGGAACCCCTCAAATAATGCTATTGTTAATAATATCACATATCTTCTTAAACACAGTGTGCTCACTGGCATCAATACGGTTTGCAGGAGGAATGTGGCTCTTTATTGATAATGTCCGAACAGCTAAGGCAATTGTAGTTAATAATGAGAAATCACTGGGCCTTTTCCAATAAAATCCTTAAGGGAGATGGAGTTCATCTGCTTTATGTATGCAAGAAATGGCTTTTCAGAAGGAAACTCGTGCTGCGTTTGTTAATTGCTTTTGCACTTGCTCTAGAAAGGAGGAACTTAATGGCTTGCTCACTGCACATTCTGCATATATGATGTCTGTCTGTCTCTGATCACTCATAGATAGGCTGCTAGCTAGATTTAAAATCAGTGTGACAGTCTCCTCATGGAGAGACAATGTGCCATGCCATGCAAGAAGGAAGTGGTGTTTTAAAAATGTTTTCCTTATTTTTTCGTATAAATCAGAGTCCACGTTATGGTCTGTCTCTGAAAAGCTGCATCTATGACTTAGTATTGGTCTATCCTTCTGTCAACTGGCAATTTTACTCCCCAGAGTCCAGACTTTCACCAGGAATGTTCCCACCAGAATAAGAAGGCAGAGAGGGGAAGTCTTAGCAGTGCAGGTACAAAAGATGCAATTAGAAAGTCTGGCATCTCTGTTTAACACTTCCATTGCCTGTGGTGAATATGGATCAATGGCATCATTTTTCATTTTCTGTATCTAAAAGCAATAATACTTTCCCATAGCGAAGGTGTATTGGGATGATCCATCTGTCGTTGCTCTAAGGGCTCAAATATTACACTAGTGAGAAGGCAGGTCCAGATTCTCCAATGCTGAAGTAGTAATTTCATTGCTATTCTTCTGGTCAATTCAGGCTAGTTGCTTCTTCCACAGTGGTTTTGTCTGGTGCTAATGTATAGCCCTTCCTAGACTTGTTTCATTGTTTTCACGTTGTTTTGTTTCCATTGTATTTCTTTTCAGCTTGGAGGTTTTCATAGTAGATTCATAGACTTCCCTGTTTATCAGTTGGCAGAAATATACTGTCTCATCTTGCAAATCTCTGGAAGAATATCTCTTCCTAGCTGGATTTTTGCACAATTCAATCTCAGGCAATTTTCAGGGGTACTACGCTATGCTGCAACCTCTTCTGAACAAGAGCAAGCATGAACTAGAGTAGTAACTACTAAGTAAAGTAGCACTATGAGCACTCATTCAAGTGACTGGGACCTCTTACATCATTCCTTAATCCCTTCCTGAATGATGCCAGAATCCCGTATTTTTTTCTACTTTCCGCTGTCCTTTCCTCTACCACAAATGCTCCAGTCCTTCTTCCTTTCCATTTTCAGATGTGCACCACTGTTAGGATCTCTCATGCAGCACATGTTTGAGAGTAGTTTGATTTAGGCCACAAGAATATTTAATAATTGCTATAGTTGCTGATAACTGGCTCTTGTCTTCAGCTAGGAGCTTTGAAGTCAGACCTGCAGTGAGGTCTGACTGTCACCATGATCACATCATGGCATCTGTCTGAACTGATGTCTAGAAGAAGATATTCTGGTTTGAAGAATCAGGGGTCACTGTAGCTGCAATATTACTGACAGAGAAAGAACAACATAAGTTATTTTAAAGTGCTTTCTTGACTGTGAATACACTTGGTTCTTATACAGTCCCATCCTCTTTACTTGACAATCAGAAATTAATTTCACACTTTAATGCTCACTTAGTCCTGTGCTTAGTGCCACTCTGTGCAAGGAAAAAAGTAATCAAATAAGAGAAAGCCACTTTTTAGCTTCCCCTGAGATTAACATATTTGCCACCTCCTCCCACTGGGATCTACAGAAGCAATAAAGAATAACATCAGAGACAAGAAGCATGATAATATAAGTTTATGTTAGTGTCTATGTGTGATCCCAACAAAATAGGTCCCTAATCTAGAAACAACTATAATCTAAATAAAAAGAGAGAATTCATTTGATTTTGGTTTGATGTTGTCCATCACACCACATTCCATACCTCTCAGCACAGATTATGACTTTCCATTGCTGTTTAGTGGACTAATTATACCTATGATTATGCATTCTCCTGCATAATCATATGCATACAGGCGGATTACACTACCACATGTTTAATTGTCAAGATTTTTTTTTCTCCTTTGGGACTTGGATTCTTTTCAGTGATTTGTGTTTAAAATGCCAGTGGCCAAAAGCTATCCTCTGCTAACCCAGTGGAAGAAAATCAACAGAATGCAGCTGGCAAATGCTGGGCTTTGGAGCACACAGTGAATAATTCTGTTTATTCTTAGGGATACAAGTCCTTAAAGCAGCCCAAAATGTGGCAATAAGCAACACTAAAATTCACAGGTGTGAGAGAATGCAGCAGCTGGCTAACAGTAGCAAGAAAAAAAAAAGGAATAACACACCTACCATTTTCAAATTTGGCTGGGGCATGGAAGTTTAGTAGATAAAGTACTCTACTCAAGCATGACTGTTTTGGGCAGGACCTACACCTTTTGTAAGTTGCACTAACTTCTCTAGCAGCCAATGCCTATGCAAATAACATTAGTATGGCTCCCTTCTTTCTGGAATACACCCTCCCAGTCACATACAGGGGTTAGCCTAAGGTCTTACTGAGTAGGAGTGTCTAGATCATGATGGTTAATAGCCTCCAGCTGACTTAATTCACTAACTGTCCTTTTCAATAGCTTGCAGCACTATGTTCTGTAGCTTTATTTTGAAGTGTGTGAAAAGGACCTGCTTTTGTTTGATTTAAAATTGTTGTTTGGCTACTTTCTTGGTAGACCATAGTTCCTTTGCAAGAGAATTTATGGAATAATTATTCCTTAATCATCTGTTAGGGATTTACTAGCAGGAAGGCCTTTGCAGATATCTACATTTGCATATCTCAATGACATGAGGTGAAACCCTGCTCCTAGTGGCTCTCATACTCCTCTTTGGGCAGCAAAGTATGTATGCATGATACGAACACACAGAGACTGGAGTTTGGCTTGTAAGCACCTTGTGCTATTTAGGCATTTAGGGAGAGGATTAGCATGACTCATTTTCTTCAAAAACAAATGGAATAGCTTTACTTTTGAATGTCAGCTCGTTCTGCTTCCCTGTAGTTGCTCCAAGGTGCTTAGGGTTTTTTTTCTTTTTTTTTTGTTTGTTTGTTTTTTTTCTCTTTTCCTGAGGCAGGCATTTAAAAGCACCAACAAAACTGCTGAAAAAAATAGTGATGCCCCATCATCTCAAGGGTATAATTAGAGCTAATACACAGATTTCAATTGACAATAGGAATCATGCACAAACAATGCATTTACACTTTCAAGCTATGGACAGGTGTCTCATTTATATTCTGTTCCCCATACCACAACAGCCATAGAACAAATCTGCAGCCATTTAGCTTGATTACTGATTTAAACACAAAAAGTTTTCCTCAAAAACATTTAAAACCAGGGATGTTACAGGCTCATAAAAAAGTTTGGAGTTCTCCATGATGCAGATCTAGGTAGCAGGTACAGTTATAGCTGCATAGTTCCCAGGCAGTTTTGGAAGTTGAGAGATTAACTAAATCTTGTGTTTACAAAGGTGCTCTTTTGTTCAATAATTCTAGTGACACCTTTTCTGTCATCATTTATGATGTCTACTTAAGATGTTTACTTCTTGTAGCATCCCTTGAAATCATGTTGAATTAAAGTAGGAGTGGTTGCATTATGGAATGATACTGGGAACATAAAGTGTACAACACCTCTTAAGATTGAACTTTAAGTTCTTTGCAAAGTATGCCTGAGCTGTGTGAAATATCATACCCACCTCAGGAAGTTTCTACTGCTTAATGGCAAAAAAAATGATAGAAATGCTTAACCCTGCTCTTATATCACTGGACACCATTCCACCTCAGAATATCACGTGATGGGTGCTGTAGAAAGAAGAAAATAAAGTCCACATTTCCAGCTAACTGTAAATAGGGTATTGAACCCTGTCCCATGTACTCTTTGTCTAATTAGAACTTGTTTCTCCCCAGTTCTATGAATAGGGAAAAATGTTACTGTCACTACTGCTCATTTCTTTGATCCAGGCAAAAAGTCAGTGATTTAGAGGAATTTGCAATATAAGAGAATATTGTTTCCTCCTCTCTTCTGAAGACAATCTGGTAAGCATGCACTGTGTGTATCACCAATACCCTTATTTCCAAACGTTGGCTAGGTTTCCAGCCTACCACTAGGAGCTAGTAGCTTCTGTGGAGAAACAAAACCTTATCACAGTATCAGAAAATGGTTGAGATTGGAAGGGACCTCTAGAGATCATCTAATCCAACCCTGCTGCTCAAGCAGAGACACCTAGAGCACATGGCACAGGGTGGCATCCAGGCAGGTTTTGAAGATCTCTAGAAAAGGAGACTCCACAACTTCTGTAGGCAACCTGTTCCAGATCTCTGTCATCCTCACAGTAAAGAAGTTCTTCCTTTTATAAAGATGGAATTTCTTATGTTTTAATTTATACTCATTACCCCTTTTTCTGTCACTGGCCACCACCAAGAAGAGTTTGGCCCTATCCTCTTTACATTCTCTCCTCAGGCATTTGCACATGTTGAGAAGATCCCCTCTCAATTTTTGCTAGGCTGTCTTCTGAATTCTTCCTTCTGCTTGTACAAGAAGAATTGGGCCAAAGGCATCTATTCTTTCCTACCATTCATTAAATGCTTGAAAGTCACCGTATCAGCTCTGTAGATCACACAGAGGGGGGCAGGCATAGGAAAGGATGCAAATAGCCATGGTGAGCTTTCTCAATAGCTTCAGTGTTTGCAAGGAACACTGTTTCATGAATGCTCATTTCAACAGCAAAAGCAGCACATTTCCAAAGGGAAACCTGCAAAACTGAAAGGCTTTCGTCTCATCTTGGTATTGATGTCCTTGTATTGATTCCTCCCTCAGTGCTGCTGCCCTGAGCTACTTCACATTCAGCACAAAGCTGAATCCCTCTCTTCAGTTATATTTCTTGGGGAAAGGAATCTGTTCCAGATCGTCAGATTTAGACACTAATGGAAGCTGAAAGTGAAAAGGAGAAGCTTTGCTTTTTTTTTAAGGATAATGTTTATTTCTATAAGGTAAAAGTATTATCCGAAGACTTCCTGCAAAGACTTAGTTCCTAATTTGCTAGTGGCATTATATGAGCTCAGAGCATATCAGAAAGACAATAAACATGTTCCATGAAAGTGATATGGTTGAAAATGTCTCTTCAGGAATCAAAATGGATAGTAAACTTTGTAACCACTAGCCTGTAAGACGTGAAAGCAGCTCTCCTGTCTAACTCAAGGAATGCAAACCAGGCAATACAGTCAACTCTGTGAGTATGTATAAGAGTGAGAATGGAAGAGACAGAACGGTTTTCCTGCTATTGCAGTGATTTTTTGATGCCTTAAAGCACAAGACTGAATTTTATACAGATCCATAGCTATGTGTGCTACCATTCACAGCATCTCAAGCATTTTAAGAATCAGTATGTCACAGAGGATTAATTGTCCATTAACTTGGCTGTGTATACCCATTTGTTTCTCAAAAACTTGAGTCTGTCTCCCTTTGAAACACTAGTACATTAAAATGGGATGACACGGAAGGTGAGCACAGGTAAATTTTCGGTAGATCCTCATGTTCCTTCTTAGCACTGCATCTTGACCATACCTCGTTATCCGTTTCTGGGTGTATCCCATGCCTGTCCTCCTGCCCACCAAATTTCAAGCCCCATGCTCAACCTATGTCCTTTTAATATACTCCTTTGGATGAGACTGGCAATTAAGCAGAGGCCTCCTTAGGTTGTAGAAACCTACTAATATGGTCTTCAGTCTTCAGCAGCAATTCCCAGGCCAGGTGAAAAGAGGGTTAGGTGAACCTTTTATTTGTTATAATAACAAACTCTGTGTGAAAATCCTCTGGAGGACCATCGTGAAAGAGATTCATGGAACAGCAGTAATTGTATTGGCTGCTCACTGATAAGTTGCACCCTTGGGTAGATATTAGGCCATAAATCGTGTGGGAAGGTCATTTGCTTGATGCAATCACTTGATGCCATCAAGTGCTAGCTTCCATTAGGTAGATGACTGAGCTCTTCAGTAGTATCTTTGCCCCATGGACTTCAAGACTTTTTGGAAATATTCAGGAATTTAGGTACTGAACCCTTCTGCCTGCTTCGTATGCTGATTATCACAGGATCATAGCAGAATG
>JAUBNY010000557.1:2360560-2371792 GCA_032275445.1 Crypturellus soui | reverse complement strand
AGTTAGTTTGCTTTGTAATGACCCACCACTTCCAATAATTCACAGTAATTAAAAGGTACTACAGATGATAGTAAAGGGTACTAAGAGGAGATTTCGTAGAAGTGCTTTCTGAATCACCAGCTCAAACAACAAAAGCTCATGAGAAAAGTCAGAGAATATCACACTGATTGTCTGGGAGCATATAAGAGTGGAGGGCAGGGTCACAGTATCACCGCTTGACAAACAATCTTGCTGCATGGCCAATACCTATTTTATGGCTGAGTCGAAGTGTGGAAAGGCTCTACAGAATGTCATCTTCTCACTGTGGTTAGTAAATCTAAGAAAGTCATCCAGAGCAGCAGAAGGGTGGAAAGCGTATATCTCAGATTTGCACATAACTGAATGCAGTCCAGAACTCTATCTTTAGGGAATGCTAAGAAAGTTTACACCCTATTGGAAGTTTCCAGTAGGGGAAATTTCTAATAGGGGAAATTTTCAATTAGGGAAATTTGGCTTCCAAATTCACATCTCAGATTTCCCCAGATTCAGGAAGTTCAAAATCAAGGACCATTCCCTTCTTTCTATAGCTCATCTTACAGTATTTTTGGCAAAATAAATCTTATTTGCTATTTAATACAGGCAGAAAATAAAACATATTAGCTTGGTATATAAAACTTCAAACAAGAGATCCTGTTCCTTACATTTTTTTTTGCTTTTCAAAATCCAGAAAGACATTATTCCTTGCTCATACATGCAATGACAATTCTATTCACTATTCATGTGCCTTTAGTAGTTCGCAATAAGTAAAATTCCCTTGTAAATTGCCTTACAATCTTATTGAAATAACCTGATACAAACTGCACTCTAATTGTTAAATTAGGACTGTGTTCTTTGCTGAGCTAATTTCCTTGCTAAATGGGCACGTGGTGTGGCCATTAAGGGCTTTTTATCAGGTTATTACAATGAGGGATTATACGGTTTCAATGTAATTGAATTTTAACGAGGAAAGCTCTTAAGCAAATACACCTCCATAAATGATGCAGCATTGATGCCATATTGAAAAACAGAATATGACAATTCAGTGGAGTCAGCTGGACCGTGGGGAGCCTTTAAGGTTTTAATTAAAAGTAGTGAGAAATCTTTTTACATTAGTCTAGGCCCTGTCTCCTTTCCTGTACAGCCATAGAGCCCAATGGATCTGAAAGAGATTCCTGCCTTCCCACTCACTTATTTCTGAATTACTGAGTGGGATTTTTGGCTCCAAAAGTCCAGTGTAGGTTTTCCTTGTTCTTTCTTAGATACACTAGTAAAAAAATGCAACAATAAAAGCAATCCATGTCCAGCAGTCTTAATGGCTTTCAGCAGATAAAGAAAAGCATGGACTATGTTGCATGCCTGAGTTCTTTCCCTTGTGTAATTAGAGCTAGTTTTCTGTCAGAAAATTCACGGTGATTTCTAGTAGTGGGTTTTAGATGCTAAACATTTCCATGATGAAAAATAATTGTGATTTTTATACATTTCATTAGAAGATTCATCTAAAAATCAGCTCAGACAAAATCTGCCTTACATGATGTTTTAATTAAGAATAAAATAGGTATCTCTCAGCTACGTTGGTTACGGAGAAGGAAGAAGAAGATAGATAAGGTGTTACACAATATCTATGGAAGGATGGCAAAAAGCCAAGCTGATACTAGCCAGTTATCCTCATGTCCAGCAATGCAAATTCCAGCAGGCTGGATATACAACAACAATACATAGCTGTTCTTTCCTTGTAGTGGATAGGACAGATATAAACCAAATAAATGGCATACGACTGATTTCTGACAAGAAGAGATATGGCTGAAATCTTGTGAAGCTGTTGATTTGATAATGCAAGAGCCAAGACACTTTACGAAATGCAAGACAAAACAAAATCCCAAACCCCAAGGTGCAAGATAACCAATGTTTGTCAGCAAGGATTGCAGCTATTTATTGTTCTGAATATAGAAATAACAAAGTAATCCTCCAAAAAAAAGGAAAAAAAGCCTTGAAAATTCTACACCTATTGCATTTTAATTGCTGGTGAATGCCAACCATGATAATGGCATCGCTGTGTACCTATGCAATTCCAGTGCATTGGAGTGAGCTAATAATGACTGCTGAATAAAAGGTTGACCCAAAACCGTGCAGGTGCATGTATTAATGAGGGTCTCATGGGGATAGATGTGCAAGAAATAAAAGAATTCTGGGTCTCCTGAAGCTGCTGGATTGGAGAGGGAATTGGTGTGAGCCCTTTTAACCCACAGGAAGATGCACATACATTAAGGATGTTTGCTTGGCAGCTGGTCTGCTTCACGTGCATGCAGACGTAAAATTGCCTATAATTCCCTGATACTCTCAGATGCAGAAATATGTCTGGTAACAGTTACCATAATGAGGGCATTAGGCACTACTCATTGCATCCTTGAAAAGCAACCCAGGCCCAGCTCTCAGTGAAGCACAGTGAGCGCTGATACTAGAGAAAATGTGCTGATGGCTGTCCTTACATTCCCCTTAGTAAGAGGCTTGCTGAGAGCAAAGTATTACTCCATCCTGCCCTTCCCTAGCCCCGTGGCTGAGGGACTGCCTCAGAAAACAGCTGTGGAGAACAACAGTAAAAGAACTGCTGCACAGGAAATACAAATGTGCTCAGTGTTGTTTCATGTGCCGACTATCTTGTGATGGCTTCAAACCTTAAGATATTTTGGGGCATTTTGAACTCTTAATCAAGAAATCAAAGATTTATATTCCAGACCAGGTGGCAGCACTGCTTAGAGGTGAAGACACTGGGAAGTCTGGATAATTTTTGTGCTGCTACTGAGTTGTGTGCCCCAGTGCAAGTTCCCTCTCTCCTCACTGTCCCTCTTTTCCTTCCTACTTTTCCACTCAGGCACATGCTAAGAAGTGATAATGTGCTCAGGGATAAAAAGGAATGAGGACCTTCTCTTCTCCCAGCATCTCACATGCTACTTGTTACAAAGGAAAAGTACTTCTAAAACTAACAATTGCCTGCATTACATTTAGAAAATAATCTTTTCTAGGTTCGCCAGAACCTTCTTAAGAGATAATTTCACTACTCCTACTATTATTTACAGTCTTTTTTGGCACACTGGCTTTCTTCAGTTATTCTGCCAGGTTGAATTATTGCTTATCTGCTTCTAATATTTAATACAGTTACCATAATGTGTGTTGATTGAGCTCTTTCTAGCTCTCTGGGGAGATCAGTATTTTTGATTCTTGAACTTCACTATGGAATTATAGAGAGTAATTCCGACAGAGAAAGGTAAATATGGTAGGTCTGATCTGCTTTGAAGCTAGTTCTGTTTTGGTTCCCTCTCTCTGATGGTGCTTAAAAACTGACACTGAGCAAATACATAAGCCAGAGAGAAAAGTAGGCTCAACATATGGTGAGGGTTGTTTCTCTAAATCAGTGTTTCAGATCAAGACAATGTCTATAAAACACATTGCTATCAGCATCTTGGTGAAGTGGATTGATAATTCCCCTTAAAAAGTCTAGAAAATATCTGTTACAATTCTACCAAATGTTTCTAGAAGGACTTGGACCTGACTCTTGCCATTGTGATTCACTACTACCAAATGGTGCTTTAGCAGAAGGGCCTGTGAGTTGTCCGGTATAGATAGTTAGTTTCTGGTGATGCAGTGGCTAGAGAAGGATACCACACTGCGACCTACTCTGATTTACCGCTGACAATTTCATCAGAGAAGCAAACGACTGGCTATGTGTCAAGACTGAAATTACCTTTTAACCCTAAGAGTGTTCTTTTCAGAGGCGGAATTTTGCATTCTGATTCAAAGTTTTGTGGGGAAAGTGTGTATTTTTCTTTGTGGGTATGCCAAACTGACACTCCAAATTAGAGATGCAGTAGTTAATAATAACAGCAATCTCCTACAAATCCATTAAGCCTACAAACTCACTCCCCAAAGCTACATATGTCTCACCTTATTTCCTACTCCGTGCAAGTGCCATCTCACCAAACACATTGCCTGTGTTATGTAGCTGTGCAAATACACTGCCTTCTTTTTTGACAATTCGATTACACACACATTTACACTGGTATTATTCTGAGTCTTGTTCCAGTCAGTCGTTCAGTTGAACTGTTATGCTGCAGAGACAGAGCAGAAGTTGACAGCAGAGCTGTGCAACTCTGTGCGACTGCGCTCTTCTCGGTGATCTGAGTCTGAGGGGATCTAGTCCATGCTCTTTGGGTGATAGCGATACTAATCAATAACAGCATGTTTCCTGGACATAACAGCATTTGCTGCGCTTTGACCGGTCCTTTTCTATCTAGATAGACGTAGACATCTCTACTAGTTGATAATTTACTTCATGTCATTTTTTAATTTATAGTTTGTGTCTGGAGACAGTTACAACTGAAGGAATAAAGGCAATTTTTTTTTCATTCACTATCTCAGTCTCTTAGTAAGTTTAATCCTACGAGTATTTTATGTTTACCATCTTGCAGATGACCTAGGCTATGATTAATACCATCCATCATTATTCCTTATATTCATGGCCAAGTTTCAGTTGAGAATTTTCTGTCTTTTTATTTTATGTTTTTTTTTCTCTAATTTTTGCCAGTAGTTGTATTTATTAGAAGATGAAATTAAGCTTTTACTCCAGTTCTTTCTTTCACTTCAGGTGATTCCTGGTCAGCTTATCAGGTTCTTCATTTGCGGGATATTCAGGACCCACTGCTCCAGGTTTTATTAAGGACCTGAGCGATGTACTGATTAATGAGTGCTTGTAGGGAAGGCAACTGCAGTTCTAATGCAAGCAATATTTCCTTTTTAAAACAAATGGTCCTAAAATGAATGTCACTTTGTTTCTTTTTTTTTTCCTATTTCATTTTTAGTATACAGAAGCTCCCCAACAGTTGCAAACTGACTGATGGAAACACTTGTTGCTCTCCATGAAACCTTTTCCCTGTGCTAGTCCTTACTGTTCTGTGCAGGACCCAAGAGCCAGGACTCAAAATAGATTTTAAAGTTTGTTTCTTGTTCAGAGTTGTCAAACTTGAGGAATACAATCACACTGCAACATGCAACAGTAGTTACCAGATTAACTCTTCCCAGAATCTCTGGCCCATGGGGGAACAGACCTATGTCTCTGACTAAGAGGTTTGACATTTTGGGTGAAATTGAAGAGCTCACACATGAGTGAACATGAGCAAGCATAAAACAGAGAGCTGTTCACCCTCAGACTGGGAAGAATGTCACAAATGCAGATCTCAAATTCATTTTGTCATAGACATCCAAACTTCATATATCTCATGTCAGGCTCCCTCATCAAACAAAAGAGAGTGGTTTCTGTAGTGGAATAACAATGTGAGAAAAGCAATAAAGAAGTCTGAGCTCATGCTCCTTTTATCTGATTCCCTAACCCAAGGACAAGCAAGCACTTGAAATGCAAAAAATAGAATGGAGAAGAAACCTTCTTTGATGAGATGGGAAATGCAAGGAATTAATTTCTTCAGGGTACTATTGAAATGAAAACATGTATTTCAAAAAGACACAAGACAGTCTCCAAAAGTAATGTGAACTTACTATTAATGTATGAAGAATGGAAGTTATTACCGTAAGCCAGAATAAAATTGTAAGTTATCAATCCTTGTGCTTCATTGTAAAAATAGTTCACTTATTGTTGAATGAAACATGAGAAAATTGCTTCCTTCTCCAGTGTTGTCTTAATAAGGAAAGTACACACCACAAGAGTGTTAAAGTACCTTTTGCACAAGGTTACCTTTTCCTTGTATAGAAAGAAGTAATTTCATGTGAAAGAGTGATTTCAGATGACTTGAAAGAATAAGGAATATAAAGTGTAAAGACTGGAAAGGGAAAGAAGTTTATTTCAAACCTTTCAGAAAAGCTTGGAATGAGTGGGATATAAAAATGGAATTTGGGGTCAGGTCTGAACATCTTTGGTCAGCTCCAACAATTTAATTTGGGTAACTTCAAATGGGCTTCATTAATGGCTTAATATGAATGCCTAAATCTGCATTTTAGCACACTAGTGAAGTGTCACGAAACAAGAGGTGTCGCTGTCTAGACATTAAGGGAAAGGGTCTGTTATCTATGAAGACCACCAGAGGGCTTTCCTTGAAATTAAATACTTAAAATTTGGCACACTAATGCTCCTTGTCTCAAATGAAAAAGTTGGCCAGTTCCTAGATGTGCAGTTTCCAAAGACACCTCCAATACAGAAATAAATGGCTAGGTGGGCTGGACACTACCTACTGTTTGATACAAGAGGTGAGGCTCAAAAAGATTGAAGATTTGTCTTAAAGAAACTTCAGAGAGCCTTTTTATTTTTTGGTAAAATAGTATTTTGTTTTGAAAGACATCACTTTCAAAAGTGGTTATAAATCTCATTTTATATTGATAATAATCACCAGAGTACTGAAAATAGATAAGGTCGCTGTCATCAGAGGAGATAAGTTACCCTGTTCTTTGCAGCTAGGGGAAAAACGGAGGTCTTCAGAAGACCTTATGGTGCGGCAGATTTTCATCTGAAGATGGCTCTATCTCTCCATCAAGAGAAAAAGAGGCTCCTAGTTATGAATGTGCTTTCTTTAGTACTCTAAAGAAGTCAGGCATGGCTAGAGTGTATACCTGTTTCTGGTGTGTGAATCATTTCAAGAACCAGTGCTGTACAGATGGCCAAGACAGGCTCTGTCACCATCAGCTGCAAACATTTGACAGCAAAAAGCACGAGTCACACCTTTCCTTTGAGTTTTACTGTACAGAAGGTATAAAGTAAGACAGTGATAATTTGGGCCATCCTTACTTATTATAAAGCAACAGAAAATGCTTATGTAGGATTGTTTAGTAATACAATGATCATGTGGCAGTAGAGGAAAAGTGAATCTTATTATTCACTATTCACTTTGTTCTGAAATTTTTCACCTGAATCTGTCAACTATGCTTTACCAAGATGGCCAGAGATCTTCCTAGTAGGAGAAAGAAGTACCAACCTGTGACATGGTTTCTTTTCAGTGTTTGATTCAAGCCTCCCGGATGAGCAGCACTAGCCACGCTCAATCAGAATAGCTGGCTTGAAGTGCCCTGCGGCTGCAACAGAGATGTTTAGCACTCTGGGCAGGACTATGCAGTGAAAAGCACAGCACTTTTGGCAAAAGTAAAATAAATCCCAAAGTCTTCCAGTAGATATTGTTTGTATATATAGTTTCCCATGGCTGGCTCCCAGAAGGAATAAAATATATAGAAGATAGTGTTTTTATCTAAGGGAATGTAGATTGGCTAAGATGATAATGGGTGGTGATACAGGATCTGGAGCAATTAGCATTATATTTTAATGAATATTTTTATGAAATAACATAATGCAGAGTCATTACAAGGGTTATCTCTTTCCATCAGCAGTCTGTTTTGTTTGTGTCAGTAACCTCTGCCTGGATTTGTTTACATTATCATTATGTCAGGAGCTTCTAGGTGGGCTATAGCTGGCTTGTAATCCAAACACATCTGGAAAGTGGGTGCTTAGTACCTTTACAAGTGAAAGGTGAAAAAGGAATAATCAGGAAGCTAATATGTTGGAAGGGACAGTTAAACTCCACTTTCTCTGGTTTCTTGTGGTGAGAGGAATGGCTTAAGAAACAGTGTAGCATGAACTAAATTAGGATTTATTTTTTTGCTCCTGCCTGAAACTGTAAGACCATTCAGTGGTAGCTTATAGTAATATGGTGAGTAGTTCTAGCCTGTTCTGTGGAACAATGTACAGACTTTAACTTTTTTATTCAAGCTTATTTTGATAGGATTTGTTTGAGGATCAGTGCTTATTACTAAAAGATCTCCTGGTCAGTCATGATAATTTAAAAAGTTCATTTGCTTTCTTGAGAGGGTGTTGCAGTTCTCTGCAGCTGCTGAACTTCATAGAATTCTTTAAAACAGACTTACACTATTTTTTTTTTCCCAAGAGTTGCCAGAAACTATTGCTGCTGAATTAAGAATGAGAAATTTTGAACAGCAGGAGTCAGTCACTGTTGTTCTTACAGCATGCAGCTTCTCAGTTCCTTTAATGTACAGGTCTAATCTTCCTCTAAGATTGCCAGATTGGGGAGGGGAAAGAGATGCTGATGTTGTCTACTCTCTCAGTTTAGGATGAGTCCTGGATCTTGTCAAGAAGGGAGAGTGCTCTCCTTGCCTCATAAGGGCCTTAGTTTTTCCCTTGGTCTTGGCACAAGTTGTTTTTGATGTCAGGTATGTGGGGCGGGGGAAAAAAAGGAGAGTATTCTGTGTTTTCATAGGCTTATATTTAAGGAGAGTTCTTAAATTTATGATCTTATTATCACCCCACATACATCCTTGCAAAGTAAAGCATAGAGCAAGCATGTGCAATGTAGAAACAGTGACTTTGTCTTGAGTTCAGCCCTGCTCGACCAGTATGCAAAATACAGAACCTGGTCTGTTGAATTGAAGCCTCTTTTAATTTCAGTTTTCTTCTCACACAATAACAGAAAAAAAAAATGGAAATCAGTATTAAGAGGGTCGAGAGAGGGGAAAGCTTTCCCTTCTGACCCTTGATGATCTCTAGGAAGGATGGGGTGTTTTTCTTGAGGGGAGCGGGAGACAGGAAGAGGTGAACTTTTTATATACATAAATATTAAAGGACAATCTATTCCTTCTTCCAGACCCATTAGCTCTCAATCCATCCTGAGTGTGGGGGTGATAATGGAGAGCTTTCACATGCAAATATGTCAATTTACTTCCACAATGGCAAAACACTGAGAGTTGAAAGGGAAACTGTAATGCTGACAGTTGTTTCCCAAATACTGGGGCTCCTCAAATTCAGTAGGAGAAGTCTAATCAAAAACCATTCAAGTCTGAAAACCACAGGACTTGCCTTCCTTATCCTGTTCGTGGTGTTTCTCTTAAATCCTCCTTTACAGCAGAATCTATCATGTGCTCACCTGCTCAGCTTTGAGTCAACATATTACATAAATCTGGCTGGCAGATTGGGGGATGCTTCTTCATGGCCCGAGAAATCCCTTTGATGACTTCTAGCCCTCGTTTGATGACCCCTAGTTTGCAATTAATTGTGGTGAGTGGCCCAGATGGGTGGCCCAGAAGCAGGGAGAAATGGAGGGCAGGGATATAGATTTGTCTACATGGCTTCTGATCTCCAGATGCAGGGAAATACAACTAAGAAAAGCATCTTGGATGTTTTACAGTCTTGCCAGAACTGGTTGCTCCAGTCTGAGACATGGTCTTTCCAGATTAAACACAGGGCACTTCGCTTCTCATATCTAAATAGATGGCTATACCTAACATCTTACTCAAACAAACTGGCATTATAAAGTTTTGGGGTACTTTCCCAAAAATATGTATCAATAGGCTTGTGAAAATAAGTTAGAAAACTTACAAATCTTTATACCATTTATTTTGGCAATACTAGGCAAGTGGAGATAAGCAAGACTTGGTACTGTACTGACTTTTTTGTATTTTTTTAACTGCCCCAAAAGAAATTACTTATTAAAGACTAAAAGCAGCTAGGAGCATGTATGTGGCACTCAAGCTATACCCTGCATGCTAGGATGATCGTGTCTCTAGGTCTGAGACAGCGGGGAGGGTCTGTGCACTGCACCTGTATTGGAGATGAGCCGGACAGGGCTTTGTCTTTCCTGATCCATCCAATAGAAACATAATAGGAGAGAGTGGGAATGGGGAATCATAAAATGGAGCTCCTGGGGAACCACCGCACAATGCTGCACTTGTGTGGTGAGTCTTTTTGTATTTCAAGAAGCTTTGCATACACAGACAAATTCTTTCCTAATTGCAAATGGTAGAGTTAAAAGACATGCAAGGTGTAGCTGAGATTACTGTGAAGCCAGTTAAACGGTCCTTCTCTGGAGATCTTCAGAACCCACCTGGATGGGACCCTGTGCCACATGCTCTAGATGTCCCCACTGGAGCAGGGTGGGCTGGATTACGGGGTCTCTAGAGGTCCCTTCCAACCTCAAACATTCTATGATTCTGTGGCTAAAATGAACTTAAGTAGTAATAAACAAAATACAATGTAAATAATCCTCACTCTATTAAACGGTTTAAAGCAATCTCTGAGGATTCATTCTGCCTGTGTCTTGAATGTGTCTTTGTGGATGCCCCTTGCAGCTTAGATCAGCCTCCCTCTGAGAGATTTGGTTAACATGCCTCAATAAACTCAAGAGGACCCTTGTGTATTTTAGCTATGGCCTTTTCTTTATGCATTTTAAAGCAAATACAAAGATTTCAAAGACTTGAGTTTAGCCCTGGGGACTTCTTTTTGAGCAACTGCAACAAGTGAGTGTACAAACATCTCAGTCAGATCTGTAAGTCTCTCTGGAGTGTGTGTGCTTGAAGACAATTGAAGAAGGCTTAAGGCAACTTTAAGTTACCTTTTCCCTTTCCTAGTCATCCTTCCCAGAGTCCTGGTAGTTCGAGAAAGCAGGAAGTTATTAGGTTATGTCAGATCTTGGTAAGCAGACTTAGACAGGTGCTTCCTAAAGAGACAGCTGCTAAATGGGGTTGAATTCCATATATAGCCCTATTTTAGCTAATGAATGTATTCTTTCTATGTATTGAGACATTTTCAGCAAGAAAGAAGTACTGTAAACAAAAAGAGATCTAGGCTGTGGCTTCTTAGTGATCTTTCTTAACAGTTGTCTGCCTACCATCTATCATGCACTTGTGGTTTTTTTGTATTACAAAAGTTGACAAGTAAGCGTATTTAAAATTAAAACTCTGACTTGAAAACCCTTTTTTTTTTAAATGCAGCACAGTGTATCTGCTATCCAGACATAGGAAAATGTGGTCTGATAAACTTGGTAACTGTTCTTGATTAAGCCAAATTCTATTTCTAAACAATATATAATTTATTTAATTCATAAATACTTCTCAATCCAAACTCCCTGACCATTCCGTACTCTTGGTCTGAATCTGCAGAATGTCAGATTCTTTGTGTAGAGCTCCATTTCGAGGAGCATGTCAACGACGCAGTAAAAGGCAGTTCTCCAGCCCAATGGCACTGGCAAAGAGAGGCCAGCCGGACAAGGCCCTGCGTGGTGGGCAGCACCAAGCACTGCATTGGAGGTCCACTCCTCAAGTACAGCCTGCCGGGCAGAAGAGAGGCTCCTCAAGAGCGCCTTGTGCAGGAAGGGGCCCCGTGGCAGGCGCAGGTGGCACCGGGCAGCCTCTTCCCCCTGCACGCACCTGGGGCTTTGC
>JAUBNY010000557.1:2341653-2360460 GCA_032275445.1 Crypturellus soui | reverse complement strand
TCAGCGTCTATGTGTTTCTCTTGCTTTTGTCTCTATGTTTGGTTCAGCACGAGCACGTATTTCCCCACTTGAGGTCTGCTTTGGAGAAGAGCTCCTGCACTGCTGGGTAGTTGGTGCGAGGAGCTGTGTGCTGGCAGGCACCCTCAAGAAGAGCTTCCTTAAGAGCAGCGCGGCTCTTGCATCAGTGCAGGGAGGCGCTTGGGCGTTTTCTCTGACATGCGCGCACGCGGCTGCTGCTCACGGGCAGCGCTCGCACACCAAGGCCCTCTCCTGCCATAGCCCAGGGAGCATTTGCCTCGCCAGCCACCAGTAGGACAGTGACAAAAGTATGTAGAACTAGAGTCACTCAAGCTCCATCTAAATGTAAAAGAAAATGCAGAATAGCTGAACTAAGGAGGGAAGGAGAAAGGAAGAGGAAAGAAGTAAAGGGCAGAGGAATCCAGGAGGAAGGAAAGAAGGAAGAATGAATAGGGAAGAAGGAACAGAGAAGTAGAAAGTTACTCCATCCTAACTCCTTGATCAGTCAATAGGCTGAGCTGCCTTCCTCCCCTCCAGTCAGGAGACTCCTCGTGACTGAGTTCTCTCTCACATCTTCTGGTATGAGTGATGTCTGCACATTTGTACACTAGCCACCAGCTAAAAATCCCATGTTCCAGTACAGAATTTCCTATACTGACTTCCAAAACCTGCTTTTTAAGCATTGCGTTTTAATGGATCGTGCCATTTTTCAATTCTACTGCTTGTTTGGAAGGCGATCGGATCTACTGTCCTACTGTATATTCCTTTGAGGATAAACTTCTTCATTAAACTTTTTTGATCTCTGCAGACAACTCTGTGAAAAATGATACTTACTTGGGACCAATGTATTTGATTCTGGGTCAATTCAGATTACACTTTGTGTGGATGAGAATAATCACATGTAGCTGGCCTGACCTGGCCAATCCCTCTTATCCACTTGCTCAAGAGACTTCTCAGAGTTTGATTGAAGAGATAAAGTCTGTAAGCTCGTGTTGATGTTTCCTGATGAACCTTCAGTGACCTGATATTTTAGGATCAGTCACTGTTAGAATTAACCCAGTGTAATTCATAGAGCTTTAAAGGTATCATATGTCATATGCCATTACCTTCAAACAAGTCTTCCTTCTCTCCCCTATCCAAAATGAACTCTACCATCTCTCTTTTTCACAACTGCAAATTGAATATTGCAAACTACCTTGCTTACTCCAAGATACTACACTGCCAACAGAAATGTTCTGCTCATCCAAAAATGACTTTGTTTCCTTATTTCATATTTCAGAGGAAATAGCAGACTTCTCTTCAGTCTGGAAATAGCAGTGTGTTGAAACTTGTGTTTTTTATACTAAATGTTCTGAAAATCACTTTCTCTATTATCCTAAAAGGTGTGTCCGGTCTATTTACTTATACCACACTACAATACACTACAGCCGCAACACTAATCATATGAGTGTCATACACAGACTATTCAGGGAACAAAGAGAGAAATTAAGAATAACTTTTGAATAACAAACATAATTTATGTTTTGGTCTAGAGCAGGAGAGATTAACAAATGGGGCATAATGTCAAAAGCAATGAATATAGAAATGGTTTTTTAGCCTGCTGAAATTCAGAAAATCAGGCGATAACTTCTGATTTAGACTTTGGTATCTTCACTTGTGAAATATTTTCTAATATGTAAAGGCAGGTATATTGAAATCTATTCACTTTTCTATATTTAAAGAGTCAGTAGAAAACGTGTACATCTTTTTTTTTCCCTATAAAAATCATATTGTACCTAGGGACCATATTCCTATTCTAGCTGTATCTGAAAGATGTTATCTTCTTATACTGCAGTAAGTCCAGTAACCTTGTATTGTACTAAGTAACAGAAAGTAATAAAAGGTATAATAAAGGTAAAAGAGAAGGATAATGATAAATAAAAGTAATAAAAAGCTAACAAACATTTTGTTTTTACAAGATACTCTGGCAAAAGAGTTGTTCCTTTGACTCATCTTGGTAAGTTTCACTCCAGGAGCAATACTTCCCCTTCTTAGCCTCAGTAGCTGAGTTCTCCACATCAGCTGATAAGGTTACTAGGGTTCATTTGCCTATAATTTATTGTTCCTCTAATCCTCACTGGGTCTTTATGTTTGCCATAATTAATCTTTGATCACATAAACTAACAATCAGCAGCAAGAATAACCATGGTATCAACAAAACAATGACAGCAAGAGGAAAAGTCAGTCAAATTGTTCAGCTATGGGAAATGAAATAAATGCATATAAAGTAAAAATCATTTTTAAATAAAATGATTAGCATGAGACAATTGTAATAAAATATCAGTTAGGACTGCTTTTATTAAAGAAGCATGGGCAAAGGTAGACACTGCCCTGAACTAAAGAGGCTAAAGTAGCTTCTAACCAATCACTTCTACCTTCTACTGTCAAGTAATCTGCACTCTGTTGAGGTGAAGATTTCAAGTCGACTTGGAACGTGTGGAAATCACATACGCAGGTGCAGCAGGCTTTTGGGAACTCAGGTGGAAGAGGGTCTATGTGAGCATTCATGTGCTGTAGGGCCAGCAATGATGTATTTAAAATGATCATTTGAGTAAGTACCCCCTTGAAGTAGTACTTCGCTTTCAACTGTAGCAGAAGACAATTTTTTGAAGACAAACACAAACCATTTCTATGAAAATGTTCCAATCTGCACTCTTTCAAAGGGCAGTGCTCTGCAGGACATTGTCTTTCTCACTGGACTGACACAAAATCAGAGATTTACACACCTTTCAAGTGGTCTCCTTAGCTATTGTAATGCAGCTCTGCATGCTGGGAAGAAGAACTCTTGTTGAACTTGGCTCTTTTCATTTATTAGAACTTGACAGCAAAATCTCAGTGATAATTGTGACAGTTCTAGACATAGAATTGAACCCTGCTCAACAATTTATTTATTTGCTTATTTATTTATTTTTCTGACAAGAAAACTGTGAACTGGTGAGCTATCATGTTTAGATATAACAGTTTTCCTTATAATGCCTCAGTGACTTCAGGGTTTCATGACTATCCTCATGAAGTTTTGACTTTATTCTGCTGATTTTTACCATTCTCTATGAATGTTGCAGCTAGCTGGAAAATTCTGACTGGAAGATGGCAGTCCAAATTTGCAAAATTCTGGGGAAATCAGAAGTTGAGATATTCTGACTGGAAATTTTGATTGGAAGTGAAAAAAGAATTTTATTTTGAGATGGGAGCAAAGAGGGAGGGTATTTGGCAGAACTTTATTTTATCTGGGAATAAAATGAAATACAGAATCCTGAACCAGAAAATGAGAATAGTTGCTTGCTTTTATTATATTTTGACTTGAGCAAAGTTATTTGAGTTCCTGAAAGCATCTTCTCCTTTTAGAAAACTCCTTGTTGGTAGTTAGTAGTGATTGTGAAATTTCTCCAAACTTTGTTTCTTTTTTTTTTTTATTTAAAAAATGGGTTACTTAAAAAAAAAATCATTCAGTGCCAGTTAATTGCTAAGAAATGGGGAAGCATGTGCTTCCTGACACAGCTAATTAGTCCATTGGCAGTTTCCAAGCTTGCATTAGCCAGAGTTCTAATTATGTGGAGTGACGTTTCTGCCATGAAGCATTAGCATCTGAGCACCAAGGTACACATGCATTTCCACGGATCTCATCTGCTGGGTCAGCTGTCAAGAACAAAGATGGTGAAGACTCATTAAACTGTCTTGTTCCATTCTGTGGTTCAGTAATGCTTTTTTCCCCACTTTTTAAGAATTCTTCATCCAATCTATACTTAGCTGGTTAAGTGGAATGTGAGGGGGGAGAGAAAAGCCTTCGTCTGTTTCTCATGGTAAAACTGCATCTTAACCTGTGGGCTGTGGCTTTGTAAATAGGCAGTTGATGGGCAAACAGGCAACTTTGAGCATTATAATAATCTTATAGTAAAGCAAATATTCACCATAGAATTTCGAATACACAAAACTCTCTAAGTATGCTGAAATGTGGCAGTAGATATTTCAGTCAAACATATTGATCTTGCAGTTAATATAAAAAGAATTATAATATATGTAAGAGACGAAGGAAAAATCATTATTTTATACCTGAGAAGGGAGACAAATACAACTATGAGGGATGTTATCTCTTCTACAGCCTCTATCTAACTACTACACTCTTCACTTCTATTTGCTCCGTGTCTTTTTTGTATGATAGAAAGTCAGTTCTATCATAGATTCACAAAGGCTCTGAGGTACACGGACTCTGTCTGGCTAAGGGCTAGAAATTGCACTGTGAAGACTGGTAGCTAAAAATTATCCTCAGATGGAGGAGTGAGGAGAACTGTATATATGAAAGGCTTGTACTGAGCTATTATTTTGTAAATACTATGCCAGGCTGGTTGATAGGTACTCAGACGGTAAGCTTTGAATAAACCCTGGAGAGAGGATCTTCCTGGAGCTGCCTTTGGAGACCTGAGGCTCACAGTGTTCAGCTTTGCTTTCTCCCAAACAATGTGTTTCACTATTTCTCTTCCTCCCTCACTCCAAGGTTCCTAATTTGCTTTCAGTTCATAGAGAAAATGTCTGACAGACAATGTTTAAAACTTTGGCATCTAGGCAGTTAGAATCAGTCTGTTTCTCTTTTATAATTATATATCTTACAGAATAACATGTATCACTTCCTTGATTATATGGCTAGAGCAGGGGCAACAATGCCTTTCCCTCCCTAAGTGGAAAAGAGCCTCTACAAGAATGAAATCTTTGTTTATTTGCCATCCCTTTTCATTTGCTTGAGGAAATCAATGGCTGCAGAAAACATTAACTTTATTCATGGAGCACTAGGGGTTGTATGGAGAAATTCCTAGTTCTGGTTTTGTAGTATAGTTTTACCATGACAGATAAGACTCAGAGAAAGAACAACAAAATTACTGTTCTTTGTTTGTTTGTTTGTTTTTCTTTTAAACTGGGTATATTCATTAGCTATACTTTATTTGCCCCTGTGGTCTACTGGTAGAAAGCTGCTGTGAAAGATAGCAGTGAGAAGTGCATTATATGCCCAAACATGACAGCAGACTGAGATATATGGTACTGGCTAACTACTCAAGGAATCAAGACCCAGGAAGTCAGGTTAGCTCTTGACCATCTCAGTTTAGAAGTCTTGCAAGCAAGAAAGAGATATAGTTTCCATAAGGCATGGAGACAGTATGAAACAGTGCTTCATAATTTCAAAATATTCTAACTAAGCAAAGCCTAAGACACACACAAAGAATGTTCCCATTAAAAATAATCTAAGTGTGCAATATAACTTATATTATTTTAAATATCAAAATAGCAAATACTTTTTTGAGAAGATTAGGTAGTGATACTCAACACAAATATTTACGATGAGTAAACTATGTAAGCTGCATGTCTGTTGAAATAGGACATGAAACGAGCTGGCAGCATGAATTATTACTTCCCAATGGAAGTAGCCTTCTCCTAAGAACAATCTGCAACTAGATGCCATGTCCTTTCTTGAACCATACATCTTGTAAGAATTGACACTTTAATATACATATTTCACCAGATCACTATAGTTAACATCTTGTCAGAGATTTTATGTTTGACATGAGACTTTAATTACGTCCATTATTATTCCTGAGAAGGTACCTAGTCAGGAGCCTAAGACTTTGAATAGAGAAGTAGGAAACCAAACAGCCTCTGAAAAGACACATTTTTTTTTAATAGTATATTATTTATGGTACCAATTACAAGGTGTTTAATCATGTGTAGAAATCTCACTCGGTTTCAATTCTCATGCATTTCTATGAATGCAAGTTTAGTTTATGTACCTCTCTGTTCCCCAGTTTTACAGAAGAATGGAAGAACTTTTCTGCTCTGAATGTATGCCCTAGAGGTGGTATCTCTGTGCTGCAGGAGGTCACTGAACTATCCACAGTTGCAGCAATAACTCATTAAACTTCAGCTAAGGAAAGCAACAACAAAGATTAGGTACCAAAAGGGTGTCATGATGTCACTGCTTGTGTTTCCTATATTGCTTGAGGATATGACACCTGGAAATATGTGATTAAATATGTTTTCCTTTATTTTTATAACAAATAAATGCAGCTGAAGAAAAGGAAAACTTGAAGATGGGATTAGTGTATTGGCTTTAGGCACAGGATGCTGAAGACAAAAATAAATGCTTTATGATTTATTTTTGAGATTTCAGTCTCTAATTAAAGTGTCATGATTTTGAGGAAGGTGGAATCATGCATCTTCCAAGGGTTGGGATATTAAACTCCAAAGATAAATGAATAAACTTGAGGTCTAAAAATAAAATCAAAAGCTTGCTTCATAGCAGAGATTGTATTATGCTGTTTTTCTTCCTCTTATCTCACCTGATCAGTTGATTTTACTGCTGGGCTCTGAGTTGGGGACGACTAACCATCCTCTAAGTGGTCATAATTACGACAAACAGCTAAAGAAGTTTGTTGAGAGTTTTGAGGGACTTGAACTATCTGCATAACTGTAAGACACAACCACTAATTCTTTCTGCCAACACAAATGCATTCTCTCCCCACTTCTGGTAAACTGAATTAACGGGTGTAAGTTGAAACACAGGAAATTCCACCTCCATATGAGGAAGAACTTCTTTCCTGTGAGGGTGATAGAGCCCTGGAACAGGCTGCACAGAGAGGTTTTGGAGTCTCCTTTTCTGGAGATTTTCAAAACCCGCCTGGATGCCACCCTGTGCCACGTGCCCTAGGTGTCCCTGCTTGATCAGCAGGGTTGGACTAGATGATCTCTGGAGGTCCCTTCCAACCTGAAGCATTCTGTGATTCTGTGGAGAAACAATAAGAATGCATCAAGCAAAAACTCTCATATTACCTAATGTCTTTGGATCTACTTAACTGAATCAAAACACTTTGGAAAGGGTCAGCTGCCGCAGTTCTGGGGAATGCACACAGTAGCACCAAGACTAGAAAAATCTATCTGCAATAAGCTGAGCAGTCTCAGCTGAGCTTGTTTGCTTTGCTTTCAAGTGACACTACTCCATACAGCTACTGGTCATAATGGGTCCTGGCTAAGACTGATGGCCAGTAGAGCATTTCAGCAGAAGAGGTAGAATGAGTTTAGTTTTGTTACTTACTGCCTAATATGAGCATCTGTGTTTATGACTCTTTTCAATAAAATCTTCCTAAATATTCACTTTAGTCTTGCTAACTTTATTTCTACTAGTTCAAGGAACCCATGCTGGGCCTTAATGAACACCAAGTACTCTTACACCAGTCACATCACCTCCAAAGACCAGCTGATGTGAGTGCAACAAACAACAGCAGCCTGTATAGGTTATCTGTTTTTGAGCACTCTATGTCACATCTATTTTGTTTGCCACTTCTCATTAATGTCTCATTTTTAATCTCTTGAATGTCTGTAATGAGTATGTCTCACATACTTCCCTTGAGAATATAATCTGCTGCCCTCTTCTTCCCTCTTCTTCTGACTGTTAAGACCCTTCACTTGATACCTGGACTGATCTCTACCTTCCTTCATCTCTGTCTATTTCTTTCTGTCCTGCTGTCTTCTGAAGCTATGAATTAATTTCATGCCTTCACTTATTTTTATATTACTTTTAAGGTATTAGACTCTGATCTTGCTCCCTGTTGATTTACTTTTTAACTCTTTCACTTGCTCTTTGTGTGAGTTATACTTTTGCCCTTACAGCGCTCTGTGGTTATTTCTGATCATATTCCAATCTTTCTGCCTTTTTTTCTAAGTCTAAAAGAAGAAAATATAAAGGTGTTAACAATTTTGAAGGTTCACTTGTTTTGCGGCTGTGTAGATTGGTGTTTTCACCTCCCTGCTTTTCTGGGTGTTCCTCCTCTCTGTGTTTCTGAGAATAACCTAGGAGTATGCAGCTGTTAGCCCACACCTACTGTCAGCTATGCCAAGAAAATGAAGATGAGGAGTGAATGAAATAAAACCCCTCCAACTATCCAGAGCTGCCTTTATTTTTATACTGAAGACTGTTAGAAGAAAATAAAGCAAAGATCTCAAAGGTAGATAAAGATTTAAATCAGGGGAAATACAGAGGAATACAGACTTGGAAAGTTATGATGTTTTTGTTAAGGATCTCAAGAGTGACTGGTGCTGTTCTTGGAGAGCTGGAAGGATGATGATGATAGTCTGATTTCACCAAGGCACTGAGATACTGCTCAGATTCATTTGTAATATTTCTAAAGTACTTAAGTACCTTAGCTTAAGCCTCCAGTGATAATTCAAGTATATAGAGGTAGGAGCCCTCACATGCCCCAGTTGTTCTATTAGAGCTCCTTAATTCAGATAGTGGAAGCTCTCCTCAAATGTACCTGTGTTAAGACAGTCATTTGGTTCTCATTTACCTCTGAAACAAACTCAGCTGAAGATGAGCTGTCCTCACACAATTCATCTTACTGGCTAAACTATTGAGCTGATAATTTTGAGCTATAGAAAGGAAGGGAATACTGATGAATTCGTTTCTGCAGTGAAATGTCTGTTAGGCTTATTAAATGTGCTTTGCAATGTATGCAGGTAGTGAGTTCAGACAGCAAGGAATAACCCTGTTCAATGCTAAAAGCACTCTTAAAGTATCCGTATCGGGGGAATGGTACAGACTGAGAAGTGCTTGGGCTTCATCTGTGAGGGAAGTTGTTGGCCTGGGCCAACAACATGTCAAGACTATTCCCACAAATTCTCGATGAAGTCAACTGTATTCCCCAACCCTGGCCCCCTGTCTGCTGCATTGTGGATTTTTGCTGTTGTTGTTATATGTGCACCTTGTGTGTTATAAACCGAGGCTATCATTCAAAGAATTATTTCTGCATAGTATTTCATTTAAACACATGCTTACCCACAATTATGTTAAATTCTCACTAAGTTCCTGGGCTTTGTGTGAGACTTTTGTTACTAACTTCTCCACTCTAAAATAATTAGTTTAGTAAGGCCATGCACATATCAAAATGAAAATGATTGAAGTAGGATCTCTTGGCACTCTTGGCATAGCTGTTCTTAGGCTTTTGGCCATTTGGAATCACTTTCAAAAAAAAGTTATTTGTGATTAATGTCTCTTCTTCTCTCACCCCTCCTCTGCCTTATACCCCTTGTTCATTTAATCTTGTTCAGTGCTTAGACTTTGGAACAGGTTGACAGGACTAATTAGAAACTTGTCAGCAAATAATTTACCTCTCATCAAGGGCTCTTTCATGCCTACTTGGAAGAGGCTCACTGGCCATGAATAGCTCCTGCCACTGCAGGGATGTTAAACTGATCAAATATTACTAGATGAAGGGAAGAACAGTAACCACTGTAAATAAAACAGCATTAAAGTTCAATGTTGTTAGGTAAATTTTTATGATGCCAAGGCACTCACTGCATACTGTTCTGCTTAAATATTCAATTTTTGTAGATGTAAGAGATAGAAATTGTTGTATAAGTCACCCAAGATATGCCCAGGGGAAAATTTAAGATTATTTCCTGTAATATATTCTCAAATCCTGTTCAGTCTTGTTTGGAAGGACTCAGTCTCAAAACTGAAGCACAGACTTATGTTTCCATAATATTTACTATGTACAAAGCTTCATTCACAAGCTTGTCTAGTTAGATTGACAGTCCCTTTAGATGAGGAACTTATTATGACTGTTAAACAACTAACAACAGCAAAAACAACAGGAAAAAAATCTGCCTGTAATAGAGGTAATCAAGGGCTTGTTCAACCTGTAGCTCCTCTGCCAACAAGAGGAATGCATCAAACAGCTGACTACATATAGGGCAGTCTTCTGCAGGGAAGTTGCTCACTGCTGGCAATCATCAAGGTGCTAGCTGGCTCATTTCAGTGAGGCTTCCTGAACAGATGAATGCTTTACTAGACCTGTCACAAGGGAGACATGAAAGATGGAAAGAATCAAAGGGAAATGGAGATGGGAGAGCAGAATTAGGAAGAGGAGAGGCAGAACAGCAGAGTGTAAAGCTTGTTTCAAGATTTGAACTTTCTCAAAGATGGAACCTATTTTTGCCCCTTGCTTTGATTCAGAGTCATATTTAAAATTGATTTTGATTCTGTTTTCAAAGAAACCTGAAGGTCCCAGTCACTCAAAACAACCCTTGAAACTTGGGCATGATGCATTTAATCATCTCTCCTAGAGTTTACTAGCCAGGTGTTTGTAAATGTATCCCTACACACATACATCAGAGATTGGATCAAGGATCCAGCCTTTCTCATTTGAACTATTCAGAAGATCGTAGTTTTCAAAATATCAAGTTATTTGAATTATATCATTAGAATATTTTCTAACTAATCAGTAAAAAATACTTCTTATACAACATTAATCTCTTGTTCGTATGTACTCAGACTGCTGACTATTGTGTGTGCTCTTGGCCTGATCAAATAAATGATTTTTTGGTGAAGAAAAGAAGAGATTGGAATTAAAAAATTCAGTCATTTTACCAAAAGAAAATATTCTGACACTTCAAGGTTTTGTACACTTTCACCACAACTGTGCCTAGCCTACTCTTCTTCCTCTCTTCCAGCTGCATGTGTTCTTCTGGATACAGCCTGGAAGTGCCATTCTCTTGCCAATTGCTCCTGCCAATTCTACAGCCCTGGCAGGAGTGGGAGGCAATTCATTACACAGCTACCATTTGTATCTATACAATACATCATAGAACTGAGATGCAGCTCATGCCATTTGAACTACACCCACTGATATTACTGTGCTCCTAACACAATGCAACTTGGCTTATTATTCAGGTTCTATTGATAATTTTATGATTTGGCAGTAAACATGGTTTTAAAAATGACCTTGGATGTGTGACTCCTTTGCACTTCAAGTGTTGTGATCATTAACTTTTTTCCCCCCTTTCTCCCTTAAAGATCTGCTATTGGTCACTTAAAAAGAAAACAAAAATACTCTGGCTCAGGAAGGTGGTAATACCACATGCTGTTTTATTGCAGAGGGTCAGCAGTTCAAGTCCACCACAGCTCGCCGTCTAAACACATTAAATAAAATATCCTATGTCCTCTCTGCCAGCAAGCTCATAAAATATTCATCTACCTTACCATAGCTGCTAATTGTCTCCCTTGGTTGTCAAACTCAGTAGAGAGGCCAAGAGGTGAGGGACACTATGAAAAATGAATTACACTCCCTTCCTGGTAACAATCCCATTAAGACACCTTAGTAGGAAAGTAGGTGTACATAATAAAGAGGAAACCTACCCAATCCCTTGCTTTACATCCACAGTCAATATAGGTTTTCTGAGCTGTCAGACCAGTTTTCCTGTAGGAGTACTATGTTAAATATATTTATATTTCTT
Organism: Crypturellus soui; assembly: GCA_032275445.1. Taxonomy (NCBI): domain Eukaryota; kingdom Metazoa; phylum Chordata; class Aves; order Tinamiformes; family Tinamidae; genus Crypturellus; species Crypturellus soui. The sequence continues at coordinate 2,349,129 of JAUBNY010000557.1, read as the reverse complement.
TTTTCATGGAAGAGAATTATTTAGTGTGAGGCAGATACCAGTAGCTTACGCAGGTCAATTTATTTTAATATTAATTAAAGAATAAAAGAAAAAGAGAAAGGGAGGGGAAAAATCCCTGAGTTGATAAATTCTATTTGGCAGAACATAATTATGGTATTACATATACATATGCCTACATTTTTTAGTTTGCATACAGAGTTGGATTGTCAGGTTCATGAACAAAATGTGTGCTTTCTGCATGAGACTTGAATTGAAAGATACTCTATTTTCATTGATTGAACAGGTCCTTGAATCTCATGCTCACTGTTTCAGCTCATTTCAGAAGGCAGAGTGCATGCTACCACAGCAAAACTAGTTATTGTGAACAAGCTAGTTATTGTGGCAAAATTGGGAAGTAAAACTTTTGTTGTGATAAGAACAAAACAGAATGGCTGTATTGACTTAAACAAGGGCTTGTCTTATCAGCATTCTGTTTATAACTGTGGCCATAAGGAAAGGTTTGGTAATAATAAACAGCAGCAATATTTAGCATTTTTTACAGGTAGTACTTTCCAAACCTTTGATCTGATTATTTCTAGAACTCCCTGAGCTAGAGGATTTTTTGTTCATTTCATAATCCCCAGTAGCTTCTTTTCTGAACAGCTGCAGTCTGCTATTTGTCTCATGCAAAAGTCTACCTTTCTTTGGCAAAGAATTCCAGATCTACCAGTAGAATGAAGAACCACCTCAGTGTTTACTTTAAACTTGCTTGATAAGTACATTTGTTTGCTTGTTACTTCTTGAACTGGAAGAGACAATGAGCAATCAGTGTTAATCTACCTTCTCTAGGTAATCTTGCAGCGGGTCTCTTCACATATTTGTTTCTTCTGTCTCTAAGCCCTTAGAGACAAGGTGTGGTATGGGATCTGAGACTTGATTTGATTTCCTGGTCTTTGTCTAATGCAGCCATTTTTACTCTGTTATATGCAGTTGATGCTTATCTGTCTCTCTGACTGCTTCCTGTAAGAATAAATGGGATGGTTTGAAGCATACTTCAAATAACATCTTTGACTTTTGCATCACTGCTGAGGAGTACAGCTGTGAAGGACCGACTGAGCAGCCCTTTACTGAATGCCTGAAGGCGCTCCTCCCGGGGCAGATGGGTTATGACATTAATATGACAAACAGGCTAGTGGCTTTTTTCTCTCTTTTTTACTGACAGTACCTCTGCATATATTTCCATAACTGAATAGTTACAAAGACTAGTTTGGAAAGCAGTGCCTTCAGATCCAGATGCGACTGCTAAGCTAAACCCAAGTGAGCTGATGCCAAGGTTCCTGAGTTTTCAGTCACAAGTAGGTTTGTGGGATTTGGCACTAAAGGAAGCAATGAGAAGAATGAAAAAGCCTGGGTGGTACTTGGACAGCCAAGGTCCCTACCTAGTTCAGTGCGAAATTACCCAAATGCAGCCATCTGTTTGGCAGAAGCTTTGAAGGCAGGAACAGCTTTCCTTTCGGATGACGAAGAAAATCAGGGGGATGGAAGTTAGTGTTCCTCACTTGTTCTGCAACTTTCTTGTCATTGCCTTGAATAACTTGGGATAAGTCACTTCTTTCTGCAACTTATTTTCACTGACTAGTTGGTGAGTATTTATAAACACTCTAGAGAATGACTTCTTGATAAGTTTGCTGATTGACAAGCAGAAAAAGTGACACGCCAGATTGCTAAACAAAATGAGAAAATTGATTTATTAGGGGCAGAGCACCTATGCGTGCTGTTCCCCTACTCTTAACATCATGTGGCTATTGCATAGATTTCCTCCTCCTTAAATGGAAAGAAAGAACAGATGATGTTAGAGGCCAGAAAAGCTTCTGGCTCTGGCAAGGAAAAAAAATTGCTGGTGATTCCCTCCTCAGACATCAGAACTTAAGAGACAAGACCTAGAAACACAAAGGGACAAGGCTGATTCACGTCAACATAGTTTGTGTCGATATTTTGTATAGCAAACAAGATCTAAAGGAGGATGATTTCTCTCATCAATGGAATCTCTCATTTCTTTTGTAAGTGTTCTAACTATGATTAATCTCTAAAAGAGACCGCTAAAAGAGATTATCACCTACAATGTCATAAGAAATAAAACTAATCTTTTTTTTTTTTTAGAAGAATAATTTTGGGTGTTTAAATCCAGAAAAGGACCTCTGTGTACAGTTTACATACCTGTGTGAGTCTGCAATCAGGCAGACATGGAAAGTAGGAGGCAAAGTACAGGCTTCAAACAACCTTTATCACCAACCTCTGCACTCTAGCTACAGGGCATCCAATTCCCAGCTGCATCCTAACTATGCAACAAAGTGACAATGATCTAAATTGGATTTTTGAGTTCCAGAAGCCAATTATCCTTTTCTTTTTCTTTTTTTTTTTCCTCCTTATTGCTCAGAGTCAATGTTACTTTAGTTGGCACATAAGCACATTTCAGTTATCTCAGGGTGTAAAAATAATCTCTCTCTTTCTTCAACTTATTTATAACCCAGGGAATTTATCTTTTGAAGAAAAAAGGGCAGGAAGGAAATGGGAAAATGAAATCCATCAGAACTATTTTTGTAAACCCCCTCCCCCCCAAAAAAATTAAGAATCAGAATCTCCTGAAAACACCTACTACCTTATATGAAATGGTAGTTCAAAGGGTGACTTTCTGAGTAAGGTTACTATTGTGAGGCTACTACCTAGAGAAACTAGAGATTTGGAAAGCAGTCAGGATTCAGGTCAAACAAGTGACTTTCTACCAGGTTACAGACAGTTTTTGGTCTTTAAGCATGAAAAGAAACAAACACAGAACACAAAATATAGGTTTCATTCATGTCTTGTATTCCTGTCTTCCAGCAGGGACTTCAGAGGATCTATTTTTCATCAGCCTTGGGTTTTTTAACAAGCAAAACAAAAGACTTAATTCTCTACTTATCCCAGGGGGGAGTTTGTTTTTTAAATAAAGAATTGAGGAAAAATAATCAGCCTTTTAATTTAAACTATGAAGTAACAAATCTGTTGTTGCTGAAGGAAGGAAGAAGCTCTGGCACTACTGTTTGAATGCATAATGATTCTTAACCTTTGCTACTTGGCTCTCAGTCACTCATCAGGACCTTCTATATTGTAATCTGGTACTCTTTTAACCAGAAATGGTGCATTTAACCACAAGCCATTAGACATAAAATGAAGAGGAGAACTTGAAATCCGTCTGAATGGCGTTAGGCTTAGAGAATCATCTATGATTCTCTCCAGGCCTCATCAACAGGATGGGTATCACCTCTATATGTATATTTGTGAGGGGTTCTTCTTTGTTTGTTTGCTTGTTTGTTTATTTTAGTGTGTTTGATTCATGTTGAAAGGAGAAAAAAGCTGCCCCCATCGCCCTTCATGAACTAGAAGTGAGCAGCACTGCTAGTGAAATTCACGGTGCTGCTACATGCTCTGCCAGCTGTCAGCAAACCCAAGAGCAGACTTGGGCAGTTAGTGAAGTTCCTTCTAACTCATCTCCTCAGTTCTCCCACATCCAGCATCTGGTATCTCTGACTTTGCATGTTACTGCAGCTGCAAGGGCAGCCCAGGATTGTCTGCCAAATAGGACAAGCTGCAAAGGAACTGCAACTTGTTCATTCCTGGAGAAGTGATTCTGGATGTCTTGTATGAAAGTCCGTTGGCAAAAAGCTTCACTTTTCCCTCCTTCTTTGAAGAAGTGGTGGCTACTTGGCATATTTTCTTCTATGTATGTTCAAATGACTGTGTGGGTGTTGGATCTATTATTGTGACTTCCCACACAATAGCAGCAAAACCTTTGTCATCTTGTGGCAATATCAAAAAATCAAAATCAAAACACAAGCCTTTGGCAGGGGAGCATGGAGCTGCCAGCAGGTCTAACTGCTATCTGTATATATGTATCTCAGCCTAATTTATGTTGTTCTAGAAAGTAGTTTCCTTTGCTCTGCTGAACATACTAGTGATACTTTGAGTTCTGTCAGCTGAGGATTTTCTAGAAGTCTGGAGCAAAGTTTGAAATAAGAAAGATTTGGATACGATTTTTATTTGTATCTTTGTACCTTTTCTCTGTGATTGCATGGTGGGTGGGTGGAAGGCTTTTATCATGTGCATATGGAAACCTGGCAACAACAGCCCCTACTGTAGTAAGTGCACCTATAAATATTCCAGCATCTGAAATATTGGAAAGACATATAGTAGAGAAGCTTTGTCTCTCTGGAGGCCATGCACAGCATGGTGGTAGTGATAGTGGTCTTGAGGTTTTCTCGTATGACAATCATGCAGTTTAATATATTGAAAAGTAAAATAATTTCCTGAGGATTTTTTTTTTCTGAATACTGCCAGAGAGCATGCCTGGAAAATACTATGTTATTTTTACCCAATTTCTCTTCATTAGAATTAACAATTCCTACATGATTCTTCCAAAAATATACATTTTGTCGATACAGTAGCAGTCATCAGAACTTTCTTTACTTTGCTTTCTAGATCTGATACTTAGATTTCTGTGTAAAAAAGTGTGTTGCAAATGCTAACTTACTATGGAAGTTAGCTTCCATAGCTAACTAGCATGGATTTGGAAGAAAAAAACATAAGAAAAGGGATGACTTACTCCTGTAAGCCGTGGCTAGGTGAATGAGGTGGGCATTGCACGGTGAGTCTTCAAGAGACTGTTTGCATACATTAATATGTCCCTTACAGAGGCACTTTGTGAACAACACAAGTGAAAGGTTCCAATGAGGAAAGGTCCAAAAGATGTTGCTCTTCAGTCAGCCTGCTGCTCACGCATGTTCAGTCTAACAAGCATCTGCTTTCAAGGGTAACTGTCTTTGCAGAGAGCTGCCTAACAATTTGCCAACTGAAGATGAGATAATAGTTTTCTATTTCCAGATTTTCAGAAGATCCCTTGGCAAACTGAACGAAACACTTAGACATCTTGCTCCTTGACTTGATCCCTCTGGTAATATCAGTCACAAGAAAACACAATATGGTTGGTATAAGCCATCTTTGTTCAAGGCTTCAGGCCAGTGTGCATTTGTGTGCAAGGGTGTGTGTGAAGAACCTTCTAAGAAGGTCTTGATCCCTTAAAGAGTCTAGAATCTGCTCATGAGCAAAAATTTTCAGCTTAGGTGGTATCATTAAGATGCTTAGAAGCGTAAAAGGAGCCAGAGCAGCATCGCTGGCAGCTCTGCTAGGATATATGGAAAATTATTTTGTGGACAAAATTTGTTTTGAGGGCAGGGGAAGCTGTAGGCAAATGAAACCAAATCCTCTAACTTCTGAAATAGTTTTTTGAGCTAATATGAGATTGACCTTTTTTCATCTAGAGCTACTTTGGCCACTGATGTGGAGTTTCTATTGTTTTATTTTGTTTTTCATTCAATATTTAAGAATTGCAGGTACCTTTGAGCTCACTATTTAGCCACATACTGATACATCTGCATAAGACTTTGTTAAAATACCTGCATATGCAGTTGGTACAGACATGATTAAATTTTCCCTTCATAGCTTCTACTTTATGTAACCTGTAGGCATTGAGTAGTGCCTGTTAGCTATGGCTACCAAACTGAAATATATTTGACTTCAACTCTCATGTCTTATCAAAGCAATAGGAATTTAAAGGCCATTCTATTATTGTGCTCAAGGTCCAGTGGGCATGTAGCCATGGTAAAGATCAGTTTTAAAACAATCTAATTCTCCACCTGATTGCTCTTCATGCTCAATTTGTTCACATAGCACAATAATGTTATTAGGGATAATCAGTACTGCCATACTTATTCAGGCAAAGAAAGGGTATCGCAGAACTGAACAACTCTTCACATTTGAATTATGTGAAATAGCACAGCTCATATAAGATGGCTATGATGTTACCTACTCTGGGGAAAATCCCAGCCAAAGCTGCTAGGATTGTGGTGTTTTTAATTAAAAGATATGGTAGATAGAACTTGGTCATGGACGAACTCCTGCCTGAGAAAGCAGCATCTTGCAATTGGAGACACTTCTACATAATTGGTGCTGTATGTTCCTGACATATACCAATACTGGTATTGATTGAGAATGTAAAAGTGAAAAGAGAGAGCAAAGTAAATCTCCTGGGAATAAAGAACCTTGTGGGAAATCCATATGTAATGTCATTTGCTTCTGCTGTGGTGCTTTCTGTCTAAGCTCTCAATGGATTTTACGTCAACTGAAAACACTAGCATACAGCACAGTGACAACACAGGAAAATAATACGAACAGGATGAGTCAAAAAGAACTTTCTTCATTTGAAATATTGCCAAAAAGATTTTCAATACGTCTTTTTTTTTTTTTTTGGTAGCAATTAATTTTCTAGGTTTGTGTCTAAAATTGCCTGTCTCCCTCAAACTTATTTTCTGTTTCCTGTAAAGCTCTTTGTTTTGACAAGTTTTTTGGTATTAGATTTCTTCAGTTAAAAAAGGCAGTGGGATTGAAAAGATATTTAAATACCATGTTAAAAATAAAATGTGATTATTACCTGTATCATACAGAAAGTGAGGGACAGAACCTGACAAAGTACTTGGACAAACATCTTGTTCCATGGCTTCTCATCTGTACTTACAACTTAGAGAAAAGGGAACTTAGCTATATGGTGCAAGGTGCAGAAGTACAACTATCTGTAGGTCCATATTTTCTTTACTGGCTTTATCAGAACAAGAGAAACTAATAGTTGTGGTAAGACCTCTTTCCTAATGGTGTTTGATATAACAAATAGCTTGGAATTGTTGAAATTCATGGTTCTATAATTCCTTTTAAAATAAAATATCTTTTTTATCCAGCTTTAGTTGTGATAATTCTTGAATTAATACAAGAAGAAAGACTCTTACTCAGCAAGGTAAAGCAGCATCCAGTTTACTTTAAATTTAAATTTCTTGGGCAGACAGACAAGTTTCCTTTCCCCATTATCACAAGTGTCTGATTTAAGTAAACTTTCTGATCTTGAATTTTGCAGCCTTCTCTGATTCTGAAGGACTATTACAGTCTAATTCACTGATGCAATCTCCTCTTACTGATATTCTTTTCCATAGCCCTTTGCTTTAGGTATTTTCATTCAATCTCCAAATAAGGGTGGAGATTTCTCCTGTAAGCATATCTTTCATTTCTCCTGTAAGCATATCTTCCATTTGAAAACTGCTTCTTAGTGTGATTCACGCTATGTCTTGCTCTAATAGGGAACATCTACTTTGTGTTTACCCCCTAAGTCCACTGATCTCAGTGAGGATGCATCTACCACCTTCAGTGTCCTTAGTGTCCTTAACTGATTGCAGAGTGCCTTGAACACATAGACACGGAACTGACTTCATGGCAGCCCTGCGAGTTAGAAATTGCTACCCCTGTTCCTGATAAGGAAACAGAAGTCCACAGATCTTAACTGAATTGTAGGGAGTCATAAACGGGGAGTGGAGCCACCCAGCTAAAAATAGAAGGGTGATATGTGGGGGTTGGTTCACC
>JAUBNY010000557.1:2331312-2341553 GCA_032275445.1 Crypturellus soui | reverse complement strand
GAGTTACAAGAGGGAGCCTCGCCTCTTGGGGGTGGAAGGGGAATCCGGCACCACAGTGTGGAGGACGGAAAAAGATCGGAGGACGGAAAAAGATCACGCAGCCCGCAGACGCCTTGCTGGGACGGCCAGCGATGGGCGTCTTCACTGAATTGTGATCATGGAAATACTGAGAAGCAAATTGTCTCCAGTCCCCATTCTGGAAGGCCAGTCTGCCACTGTGGCATCACGCTAACAACTATTGACTTGCTTCCTTGGACCTTCACAAATGGAATAGTAGCCCCTGTAATGTCTCCCTGTGCACATTTATTCATAACTTGCTTTTGCAATGCTCCTGCCTTGCTCATGGTGTATATTATTTGCATCTCAAAGACCCACCTGGAAAGACTCAGTACTTCTGAGCTCTCAGGGACCGCTTGTTCCACAATCCTCTTGCTGTGCTAGGGTTGAGGCAGTGTGAGAAGGGTGGCATACTGAAATGCTGGGCTGAAAGGCAGCTGTTCAGTGAGTAAAATTGGTGAGTCTGGCTGTAGTTGCTCTATAGCGGCACACACAGCAGAGGGCATTAGTGTTGTTAGCACCGTAGAGTTTCTGTGATAGCCGAAGTACCAGCATAAACCACAGAACATCTAATTCATGAACAATAAAAACTGGTTTATTGTTCATATATATGGGCCTTTCCCTGTTGATCTCAAGGTCAGGCAAACATACATCTCCCTAGGGGGAAGGGCAGGGGAGTAATTTGAGTATCAGTGCGAAAGGAAGTTGGAAAATAAGATTTACCTGGCTGATGTAATGTACACTTAACCGCAATTAAACATGGGCAAACTGTTGCTCCTTGAGCAACTTCTGAAGTGGCAGGGCATGACCAACAAGCTTGTGTTTTCTGAATGCCAAAAATCCTGCCCAGGGAGTCTCTACCATTTTACATGTACTTTTGTGTAAGCATTAAGGTCAAGCAATGAGCAATTAATACACTGGTCCCAACACCTGAAGTGCCATGAGGGATTAAAAAGAAAGAAGATTAAGTGATTAAAAAAATAGAGATCTTCCACTGGACTATCCTTAACAAGCTGCAATATCCTCATGAGACAGAAATCAATACACCCATCAAACAGGCACAAGCCTCATGGTACTATTAAAAGAATAGGAAAGAATCCTGAATTTCCTGTGTTTAGCAGTTGCCCAATAAAGCACTCCAGGGAAGCATTTCCACAAACAAGAAGGCTGCAAGGCGTCATTTTACAGTCAGACCCTGCTGCTTAGCTATGCCTGGTAATTTGGAGCAAGAGAGTAGCCGTATTTGGAGTGACCACCCTTGTGGGACCAGCCAGAACACTCTGGGCTGCCTATTATGGGAAATGTGCTTAGGAGACTCAATGTCACATGCTTGCTGGTCTGCAGGGATTAAAAATTCTGCCTTTTAGGGAACAGGCTGGAACACTGCTTCCTTCTCCTCCTGGTTTTTTAGATTTTGATTTCTCAATACCTGACCTGTCCAGGTCAAGTTTAAATTTGATAAATCCAAAAGTTGGAAACCTTGCTAAGTGCTGTATCTTATCTTGCTATTGCAGGGTTTGAGTCCAAACCTTTGAGTCCAAAATGAAAAGAGTAGAAAGTGGGTGAGGGTGAATGAATCCACTTATCCTGAAAAAGAACAAGATGTCAAGATAATAGTAAACAGTAGTTTTAAAAGACGATCACAAGGTAATCTTCTGGAGACTGTATCGTGACATACTCAATGATAACAATCTGAACTTCTTACTTATTCAAGTTCTTACTCTTCTATTTGGACATCAGCTGTCTCCAGTGGCAAGCTCACTGCTCTGGATTCTTGTGCTCCTGGGAAGGACCTCTGATTTGCTAGACTATTCTGGGGATGTAACAGAATGTTCAAAGTACACTCAAAGCATCTGCTGTGGCTTTGGGGTTCCCAGGTAGGAATTTGCTGCGATCTCTTAAATTTTGGGTTGTGCATAAATTCAGACATAGTTTTACCAGGAGAATTAAGAGACAAGGCCTCTATCTACAGTCTGCCTTTGTAGCTTTAATCTATGAGTTAATTGCAAAATGTAGCTTTATTTATATCTCTTGTCAATGTAATGTTTGAAAAGCAGGAATCCTCTTTGAGTTTGCATTATGCTTGGCTCTTTGAGGGAGAGTATGGGTTCGTTTTGTCTCATGGCTGAGTCCCACTGAAGGAGCTCCTATTACTACTGTAAATTAAAAAACACTGTTGTGGATACTACTTTCTTCTTGTTTCATTTTGAAGTCACTCTTCCTGGAATGAAGTCAAGGTGTCTGAGCTATCAGACTGTCAACATCAACTAGCTGACTTTTGGTTGAGAAAGGAGTCCTGTATATACTGGTTAATGGCCTCCTAGAGAGGGATGAAGATAGATAAGGTTCCTTTGAAAATCCACTGGTCTTTTTCCATAGCATTCATCATAAGGTATTGATACCTTCTGAAAGCTGAGTCTGTTGCAATAGATCTCCAGCAACAGTGAGGTCAATGGAAAATATATCATCTGGGTACAATATGAGACTAATATCTTGCCCAGTTTTGGTTTCTGGTGATGGAAATCTGAGTTCATTCTCCAGCTTAAAACTGGGGAAAATACTGGTTAATTTTATGAAGGCTGAGACCTGCTATTGCTAATTTCCCTATTGCTAGATAATTCAGTGTATTCTGTTCTAACATTCTCATGTGTCTGACAGGTACTTTTGATTTCAATTTCAAACTGTACCTCCACAAATACCTATTCATTTATGATTACTCAATCTTGTGAGAGCATGTGTTAACCTAAAAAGACCATTTTTCCCTAGCAAGTAATTATATCTGTTAGCAAAAATAGACAATCCCTTATAATAGTTATGGATTAAGAATAAAATAAATTAGGTGTTCATGACTAGAGCAGAGAAAACTGCTTTTGTCTGCCCACAGAGATTTTTCTCTTGTTTAGAGAGGTAGACTAAGACTTCTCCAGTGGATTTTCTGGTGTGTGGGGGGAGGAGAAGGAAAGGGATGTAGACAGTGTGTGTGAACAATAAATAGCATTTTTTTGAAAGAAGAAACAAACACGTACATAGCCCACCTCAAGCAAAAGAACCACTCATCTGTGACTAAAGACTTGCTTGAGCACATGGAATCCTGAACTCAAGATTTTTGCTATGCCCTTGACCCAGCAGGGGTCAGCAGGTTTTTTTGGGTAGTGCTCAGGACACACTGGTTGCATTTTTGACTTTCTCTGAGCTTTCAGAGAAATATTTAGTTAATTTGCATTTCTTTTTCTGAGTGCAATCACTACCAGTATAGCTCTGTCTCCACAGGATGTTATGAGGATAAAACACATTAATAGCTTTGAGATGGTCAATTGCTTGGGTGGTGATAGCCTTATGATTATCTAGACAGAAATTCAGCTGCCTCAGTTCACCCACTTTGAAGTTTAATTCAGGTGACAATTCACTTGTCTGAATTTTTTGATTTTTATTAGATCATGATACAAAAACTAATAGACTAGGTCATTCCTCCACCCACCCCCAGCTTTGTTTTCCACTGCTGTCTTCTGACTGACAAAAGGTGTTCATGAATATTCATTAGTTAGTTTTAGTAAGTGATTTAATAATCATGCTGTTTCAATCAATGCTAAAGAAAAAGAAAACCTTCCCACTTTTTTATATCTTCTTGAAAAAGGGGAAATCTACATTTTAGTATTCTTGTCTTGCAACCTTTTGATTTGAGATTAAGATCATGTATTAGATATAACCTGACTTGTACTGTCAAATAACTCTGGTCTAAGATTCAATCCAATATATTCATATAATAAAAGGTGGGAGAACACTAAATAATTTAAACTCATTATTCTACTAATCCTTCCATTCTCCCAGGAGATATATTAGGAGGTAATTGAAAACACTTTTTCACACGCTGAAAAGACATTTAAGACTAATGTAGTCAGCCCTTGGTAGCTCTTTGCTGGCTACTTAAGGGTAAGAAAGAAGAGTTCACTTAAAATCAATAAATAAAACAAAACCATCTAGACCTACTACTTATATATCGTGCTGTGCACATTATTAAGCAGACAATGTTCTCATTATAATGCGGATTTTCAGAGCATTCAAAAGAGTGCAGGTAGGACTGGGGAGGATGACATCTGATACTTGATGGAGGTTACTAAGACTGATGGCTCCAACGATCCAGTTTCCAGCTCTGTTTCTTGCTCAATGCACAGCCCTGCATGTCTTCTCCAGCTGTCTGTTAATGTATAAAATCCTAGTAACAATAACTGCTTATTTCAGTAAATCTCTTGCACTGACAGGTCCAGCAGGTCAGCAAGGAAGAGCAGGGAGTAATTTATCTCCATATATATCCCTTTGTCATCATCACTAACTAACAGTGATGGTTTTAAAAGTCTGCCACTTAATGTTGCCTAAGGTAAAACATTTGAGTTATTTATAGTGACGGGCCTGTAAACTTATTTGTCCTGGGTCCTTGTGTTTCTGGTTATTTAGAGGCATTATTATTCAATATTAAGTGCATTAAAATAGTTTTTTTTTTATTTTTTTTTTAAAGCAAACTTTTTCTGCTTATGCTGACATTCAGAATAGTTGAGTTCCTATCAGGAAACTCCTTACTTAAGAAACTAATCAGAGCTGCCACTGGGGGAAATGCTGAATGCTTTAGGGTGCAGAGTTAGAAGAGGGAGAGAAGTGAAGTATCACCTCAACATCACAAATAGAAAAGAGATGGGAACTCTAATGCTGAGTGGCTGCTCTTCTGTCCACAGGATTTTTGCTCTCAAATGTAGTTTGAACACATGCTCAGGACCTTCAGAACCTGTTGTGTGTCCTGAATGTGACAACAGGAATGAAAAGCACAGTGACCTCCTTTTACAGGTATGAACTGCATTATTTTTGGTATCAATCACTTGATCGTATTTTAACAGTCAAATCTTACTGCCCTCAAAAATCCCAGATGAGTATCCTTTTCCTTAGTAATCTACAGCTACATATTTCTGAAAATGAAGCTCGAAGACCAGTGAAAGGGAACTCAGTCAGCAGGTTATGTTCTACCAATGTTGTCCAAAATAGTAGTTATGTAAAATATAAATGACAATATTAGGCCTCAAAACCTGCATACACCTTGTCTGTTCTGGGGAAAATGGGATCCAGTAGTTGATTTCTGTTCACTTCCTTACAAAGATTTTTCTTTTGCAGTTACTATCATTAGACTCAACCTTTTCTTTGATACATTTGAAGCTTCATTCTTCACAGGTCACTGCCCCACTCATTTTATCTTATTTTAGAGATTGAAGCCCATGGTGTGGTGTAAAAGGTGGAAAAGTTACCAGGCTTAGTTTGGATTTAGGAATGAATTTAGCTGTGGTGGTTTGTCTAGAGCCTACCTTGGCCTTCCTGTTTCCCTGAACATGATTTGCCTTGTCTCACAGATTGCTACCTTTGCAATGTAGGTATGGTAGGTAGGTATGTAGGTAGGTAGGTATGAGTAATTTTATTCAAGCCATGCTGGGCAGGAATGTTTCATCCAGAATAGCTAACGGGAAGAAAACACATACCCTATGGAAAAAAGAGTAAAAGCAATCTATTGGAAAATGCCTTAAATAGAAGGAAGGGTAGATCATAACTGAATGAAGCCAGGGAGCAAAGACTGATGGAATGGTCCCATTCTCATTGGAAACCACTTTTTAGTGGGTGCATTCTCTCAGACACTTCTGTATTGGTTCAGTTATTTTCTCAACCCCATTAAATGACAAAGGAGTGACCTAGCAGTGTGGCTGAAATTAGGTGATATACTAGGCTCCTTGTCTCAGAAAATGAGATGGAGGATGTAGCAGAGCACAGGGACTCAGCATATTGTAGCAGCAGGCAGTCCTACATACCATCTCTGTGGCAACTGTAGCTGCTCCTTCTATTGGGAAATATTTAAGTATTATTTGTTTTTGAATGTAATTTAGTAGATGTATACAGGAAAGGTTTTAATCCACAGTTCATATGTTCTCTGTTAACTCCCTATCTCCTAATAAAATTATCCACAATGATAGTTAGGGGAGTCATCTCGCAAGTGCAGCCTCTCACGTGATATGAGATTTTCATTGTTTCGATTTCCATGGTGTTAGCAAGTTTTACTCAACAGAAAATGTACCCTCCACACTGCAATGCTGACAAAGGCTGATCAAACTTTCTCTACTACAACTGTAGAAAAAGAAGGCGATAATAATAATATTGACTTGTATACCTTAGAGGGATTTGGAAGGGATCATAATATTTGTAATGTGATCTGAAGTCAATGCTCTAAGGGATATTAGGAAGCTGCTTTCCTGACAGCTTGACATATTTTCAGACAGCAACAGTGCAGCTGTGCTAAACCATAGCAACTCCATATAAAACATCTAAATAATAGAACTAACCAAAAATAACTTCAGAAATCCCTCTCTTTTTTTTCTGTGACACGCAGAAAAACAGTGATTCATTTTATGTATCTAATTACATCATTCATCAGTTTGGACTTTTAGCTGAAACTTGGTGGTGGAGGACTGAGAAACATCAGCCCTATCAATGCTAAGTTTTGCTACTACGCTCAGTTGCAGCGTCACTGAGATCCTGGCTGAGGTATTTCCAAACTTTTTTGAAAACAGTGGGCCTATTTCTGTGTAAATTTGTGCTGGCATTATACAAGTGTTCTGCATTGGATAAGTGTGACTGAGATATGACCCAGATTCCTACATCTGCTTTGCAGAGATTGAATAGCACGAAGTAGACAGGTTGTCTCTGATCACACTTGGCCAGTGAAGAACTACTGTCATGGGAGAATGAGAGGGAGGTGAAAATCTGAGCACCTTGCCAGGTCTATTACCAGGAAAGTGATATCCCGTGCTGTTGTCCAGCAGCATTGTCCTCTTGCTAATGAACCTCCAGCATTTGCAAGTTTGCATGTGTTTCTCATTAAACTAAAGAAACATTTTGTTTCATTTCTAGTTGGTTATTCCAATTTTAACTGAAACTTGAAGAGCGAACACAGTTGCTTGGGACAGAGTTTAAAAAAGCATTTACATTTTTCACACACTCATCCTTGGACTTGCACGCTCTTGCAAACACATGCTCTCTCATGTACTTTCTCACACTCACGTTCTTACTTCTTCACCTTCTTGCTCTTTTGCTCACTTGTGCTCTCCCTCACACTCGCTCTGTCATATCTTGTGCTTCCTCATGCCCACTTGCTCACTCAGACTCACTCTTTTTTACATTCTTGCTTTTCATTGATCACTTAAGATGTATTTCTCTCTTGGAGAGCTGTTTATAGTGTTTCTTTTGCAGAAAGAGGCTCCCTGAAAATCAGTATTTCACAGGTGCTGTCTTACATATCTAAGCTGTGCTGTAGGGGACACATCCCACATCTCACCAAAATGTCCTTTCCAGGAGACCACCTACACTGTGAAGTGCTTTATTTATTCATTTAGGGATTCTAGGTTTAACAATACAATCTTCTTTTATAACAGCCCTGCTGTGGGATGCTCACGGGGCTACCACAGAGAAATGTTAAAGAGTGCAGGGAATAGCTGTAAACTTCTGCTCACTTTCACATCCCATGGGGAATATACAATAAATCAACTCTGTATATTGCATAACTTCCCAAACATTTTCTGAAGCTTTTGGAGCTTGAATGTGTCAATTTGGAAATAGTGGGGTTTTTTTGTTTGTTTGTTTGTTTTAGTTTTTTTTCCTTCCTCCCTTCCTTTCTTTCTTTCCTTCATCCTTTCTCCATGAAGATGTTCTTTCTGGTTTGTTTGGAATTTGAAATTTGTAGTATCTGGACCAACATTTTTTTCTGTCAAGACACTGTTAGTTTGGGTTTTCCCTTGAGGAGAAGCCTGATCTTTGTCTCTAGAAGCGGTCTGTCCAAGCCAGTAGTGTTTGGCCTTCCAGGTGTGCAGTAGCGATATGGAAGGATTTCTATAAAACTAATGACAAGATCACAACATGGTACTCTGTCTTTTTGGCGAGAGCATGAGAGGTTCTAGTTTCAGGAAGAATGCATCAAAATATATGGCCAAGTAGATAGCTGAAGACAGAATGCAATAAAAAGTCTTTAACAGACAAGATTGTTCCTAAAACTTGCCTACATTTGATGTGTTCAACACTTTGAAAAATCATTAATATACCTTTTCTTTTGTATGTTTGTGTGTTTTCTTTCTTTCTTTCTTTTTTAAGTATGGGTCTAAAGGGAGCTTTCAGATTGTGGTTATTAAAATATTTGTTTACTTAAAGCAGGTTTTCTGAAGATCAATTTATCACCCTAAGGGTTTTTAAAGGATGTTGTTAGCTGCCTTTTGCCTTCCAGTTAACTAGAGACAAAAGTTTAGTTTTGGATTGGGTTTTACAGAATCTACTAGAGACTCTAGTGTATTTTGTCTTTTTCTTTCAATAAAGGGGTTGTGTGCCACTTAACTTGTTTTGTTGTGTCTGTCTGAAACCCAAATATAATTTATTAGACATTATTGTAGCAATGAAATAAAGATGCAAATGACGCTACCCAGCATTTTTATTGTTTATGAAAGGTGAGAGTTGTATCATGCTCGTGCTATCTTTGTCACCCTAAAGGAGCAAAAGGCAGAGTAGGAACTAAGAGCAGAAGTGATGAAAAGTCAGAACTAGATTGTAAGTATTCTGTCTGTTTTGAAGCCTAAGCTTCATTATTTTTGTTTTAACAGAAAAACTATGGGGATAAAATCCTATCCTGCTGAAATAGAGCATGTGGTTATATACTTCAGGAAACAATTGAGCTTTTGCAAGAGGAATGTACCAGATAAATGCTATTAATAGATTTTATTGACTAATGATCTTAATATAAAGCATCCCAATTAATCCCTCTTGTAAGAATGCACAGTTCCAGAAAAAAAAATCCCCAAGCTCATCACAGTTGTCATCCATTGTTTATTTATATTCTGATTCTGAGCTCATAAGAGTTAAATAATAAACTTTGATGTTAAACTCTGTTTAACAGTGGTGGATAATAGAGGTTTTCATTTAATATACAGAAAACTTACAAATGATGTTTCTCACAGATCAGGCTAGATGCAAAATAAGAACAACTTTATGCTTTTACAAGTGCCCAGTCTGATTTCAGATGCAGCTCTGCACATGAAAGCGGAGACAGGGATTTTTTCAAAAATGCCTGCTTTTCTTGAAATGGGATGCCACACACTGCTATGTACTGTAGGCAAAGTCCCACTGAATTCACTGGCAGAATTACAATTAACTTCAGTGGCATTAATCTGTTAGTTGGGATCAATGAATCCTGTTTGTCCTCTGTGTTTGATATCTTTGATTAAAATCTGGGCATTGGTAACTTATACTGCCAGGACTTGTAAGTGTATACAGCTTTAAGACAGAAAATATCCAGACTAACAGTTGCAAGCTGCACAATGTCTGACAGATACTATAATAGTAATAATCTTCATGCTTGCTAACTTTGTGTTATGTATCTGCCCCAGCTTTGCATTGCAAAGATGTAAGTATATGGGTTTCTTGTCTCCAAAGTTGTCTATATATTTGTTTTCAAAATGCCATGCACAGACAGCGGAAAATGAATACTTTCATCTTTTTGATTAACACTCCCTCCCTCAATTTTATAGCATCTCAGTAACTTGTTGCTAATTTTGACGGTGTCTACATTACCAAGAAATGCAGTGCAATGGGATTAGCTGGGTAGGTTGAAGCAGCTGGTGCTAAAGACCTTACACTTAAAAAATGTGAAGATTAAGGTGTCCAGATCAGACTAAATTTAGTCTGATACCCTGGACCAGGCCATGGCCATGGCCAGTCTTTGGAATGTGCAAGGTTTGAAGCTCTTTGGGACCATTCCTTGTGTTGCTATCAATCAGATTTGGAGTCCATCTACACTGGAATAGAGCTTGTGGTTCAATGCCTTCTGAAAGAACCCAATTTGTGTGTGCCAAAAAAAGCTCTTCAAATGCAATCTGTGTATGGTGAATTGTCACACTCTAAAACATTCTAAAAACAAACTGCCTGGAAACATAATGATAATATTATAGGTACCTGGACCGTAGGTGCACCCCATGGTTGCTCTGCTTGTCTATACAAAACCAAAGCTGGCAGTGTTCACCAGTCAGGACTTTTTATTTAGTTCTCCGTAGATGCCAAACATCCACAGGGATACCTATGAAAATAATGCTTGGCAACGGTTAAAGTGGTTCTAGTCTCTA
>JAUBNY010000557.1:2285325-2304691 GCA_032275445.1 Crypturellus soui | reverse complement strand
AGCACTTCAGACATTTGTGCACACAGATGTGTGTCATCATTCACTGATCCCCTATCCTTAAACACACAAAACAGAGCTTATCTACTCCTGTTTAATTGATCTGAGCCATACAAAGGCTAAGTGATTTGACCAAGGATCCTCAATGAAATTTGTGATAGAGCAAACAACGAAATCCACCATTCTTATCCCAGAACATCTTGCCTCCCTTCAAACAACTACTCCATGGTGAATGGTTTAAGAAGCAGAATTCTGTTTCATACCTGATCCTATGAATAGCAGCTTTAAGTAACAACATACATTGCCAATCTTACCAAATGACTTACAGGGCAGAGCTCCACCTGTTTTTTTTAATGTCAGTAATCCCAGGCCCTAGGAAGTAAAATATATCTCCATAATTATATCTACTGATACTGGAAGATTTGTCAAGGCAAAACTCCTATTATCTGTAAATCTTGGACAAAAAAAAAAAAAAATATGTGCTTGGCAGAGGACTTTTCTACAATTCTTGTTTGCTGTTGTCATAAAGGTGTGACACGGAGGACTAGGGTGAGAATGAACTGAATTTGCTGTCCCTCATCTCCTAACATAGTCAATGTGATGGAGGTTAATTAAAACTGCTGTCACCTAGCTCAGGTCACGTCACAATAACTAACTTCCATAGTTAATACAAAAACCACCTGATTAAAGGAAAATACATCAGGGAGTTGGTAATCCTTATTTGCTAGAGGTATACTTTACTTTTGGGAGAAGAAAGAATTTAAAAAATAGCAACAAAAGAGAATGCCTGTGAAGTGAAAGTCTGTGACAAAGACTGGAAGAGCTCTGTGTATCTCCTAGCTGAACTGCATGGTGACTAGTGTGAAGCTGAGATAAGGTTTGTTTTTGCAGGAGCCCCGTTCTCTGAGAGACAGGATCTTGCTCAAAGAAGCACACAAACATCGAGTGCCTACTTAAAAGCAAGAGCCCAGGAAGACAAGCTGTTATTTTATAAAAAAATGTGAAACCTCGAGAAAAGATGGGGAGCTTTCAGTTGATGCAAGTCAAACTCTGACAGCAGTTCCACAGGGTGAGAGTTACAAATTCAAATTACTGTGGATCCTTTTACTTCTGCACTGACGTGGTTATGTTTAAGTAGAATAGTAGAATACCTGTGTAGGTAGAAGAGGAAATATCAGATTATACCTTGACACTGAAATTATTCCGGTGTTACCATGATCAATTATTACATTAACATATGTGAGATACTTGGCATCATTTGCATGATATGAAGATATTCTTCTCCCTCAAGAGCTTAACATCTTTAAAATCTCTTTCATTCTGATCACTCTTCACAATTCCTGCGTAATTTCAGGAAGTGTTTTGGGATACAGAATTAAGCCCAAGTTTGGCAAATCAGGGGGAACTGGAGATCCTCATCATTTTACAGAACTACCTATCAATCAGAATTGTTTTTTGTTTGTTTGTTTTTTAACAAACAAACTTTGAAACTCCATGCAGATGTCAGGTTTCAGTTAGTGGGGATTCCTTCAGAATAAGCATGTGAAGGAATTTCCTTCTGAGGGAATTTTGTTCTTCTCCACCTTCCTGTTGTATCCCAGAAGAAACAGACCCTTACACAACTGTAACCTGTGCATCTCTGAGGATCTGGGATGCAACCAGTGGACCAACAGTGGTGGTGAACATATCTGTCCCCACAAAGAACAGTCAGTCCTCTTCATTCTGCAGGATGTGGCTAACTTTCATTGATCTGGGGCAGAGAATGGGATCCTGAGATGTAATAAAAGCCAAGAGTGTTTTTCTATGATGACCATCTGTGAAATAAGAAATAGTTAAATGTCCTCACAAGTATGTCAGAAACAGTGTGCAGTGTTAGGGACTGATGTAGTATTGAATTTTCTCTCTTCCATGTGCTCTTGTTCACTCGCACTTTTCCTCTCTGGGGGGATCAATGCAATCTTTTAACAAGGTGAACTTTGAAATAGAAATCACAAAATGATATTCTACAGTGCTTCAAAAAGATAAAAAAAATCTTTAACACGTCGGAGAAAAGGCAAGTTACAGTTGCCTAAAGCCTTGGGGGTTTGATGAAAAAATTTCACATGCATATGGTTAGAGAAACACACTTTATTTAAGACGGCAAGAGTGTCAGCACACAGTAATCCACATGCCAAGTAAGTACTTGGTTGCATATGCATCACATAATAAAAGTTAAGCTGTATCTTTTTTCCTTAAGTTACTGATTCAGAATGAGACCAGAGTTACAGGTCAAGCAGCCTTATTTCAACTCCGTTTCCACAATTTGGTGCTTATTTTATGGCTATCAAATCTTTGTTCTGTTCATATGGTGTCCTTTTCACCGTGAAAGCTGAGCTTTTCTCTGCAGTGCATTGTGCTGTGTCAATCTCAGTTGATCTTCTTAATCTCACCTCAGCTGAATTTGTCTTCTGTTCTTTCTTCTTTTCTCACACTGTCCAGCCAAATACTATTTTTCTTACTCAAACTTGCTCTTAAGCCTTCAAAATGAAAATATAATAATAATAATAATTTATTATTATTTAATTAATCATTTTCCAGATGGTATCTAATTTTAAACCTTACCTAACTCATGCACCAGGAAACACATTCTTCTGCTGGATACTCATTCGTTTAGTGCACTGTGAAATTCCAGTTTCATAAGTGTATCAAACATAACTGGGCAAAATCAATTACTTGGCCAAGCTGCAGAGTACCATGGTAACATCTAAGTGACCTACCTTTATCTCTTGGCTTAGCAAAACATTTCCTTCCTTGCTTTACTCTGCCCACTGCTGCCCTTCTGCAAAAGACAATGCTATTGCCAAAGGTTCACTACCTTCCTCGGATACTGTAAACATAAAATGCATCAATAAGCATGAGACTTTCTACTTTTTATGAGGAGAGGGACAACATAATTGGGTAGATGATTGAATTAATAATAATTTTCAAACACAAACAATGACATAGTAAGACTTCTGGTGATTTCATAGCTCACAACCTCACAAAAAAACATACTGAAGTCTCACGGTGAGCCAGGGTGAGTCTATGATTCTGTGTCCTGCTGGTTTCAGAGAGTCATCCTTCTTGCCATTGCTTGATTTAAAAGAAAAAAAATCTGATACATATCATGACTGCTTTGAATAAGAATGTGTTAATCATTGGCTGTTTTCAGTTTATGAAGGCTGCTGAATTGTTAGAAATGTCATCCATGGAAGCAATGGAAGCCGAGCTGGTTTAATTGCAGGTGGGCCACAGAAACACTGATGGAAAAAAAAAAAGCAGTCTAAAGGAGCAAGGGACAAATTATGGAGGACTTTTTTTTTTTTTTTCCCAGCAGATGTGGTCATCATTAACAGCAAGATGACTCTGAGAGCATGGTGACTGCAGGAATAGATCAGGGGTTTATTCAGTTGCCGAGCTGCAGCACTTGGCATTTTTGAAGTGAAAAGAATGTGTGAGGTGTTTGTCTAGACATGGAAGGAGAAACCAGGCCCTCAATGAATCAAGCCGGTACAATGTTTAGTGAAATAAACCTAGCTCTGCTGAGATGCTGGGACTTCAGTTTTTGCCTATGAAAGCTCTCCTCCAGCCGTATAGTTCTGATGAGTCCTAAGGTAAGAGCATCTAAAAATAGTGGAGCGAGGTGAAAGGAAAGGGGGAAACAACCTCTTCTGTTAAAGATCTTGTCCTTCTGCGTTCTTTAAGGCAGGAACTGTTTCTTGCACGGTATATATTATCAGGACAAATCAAATGCTACTGCTTCTATTATTAATGATATTAACATCCTCGAATAACAGCTAAGAATGAAAACTCTTTCTCAGTCTCTCATTGAAAAAATACTTATTGCAAATGCTATTGTATATATATATATAAATATTGTGCTTGGGCTGATTTGTGGAGTTTTTTGTGTGCAAAAGTTAACCTGCATATATTATTTACATGCAATAAACTCACTGCAGGAAGTTGAGAAGATTTTTCCACTGCTATCTTTGACTGAGACAGGTTCTTTACTTAGCCAAAATTGCTGTTTTTTTACCGGTTGAAATCTTACAGGTCAATTTGATTCTTAGTAAGCAGTAGCCTGACCTGCTTAATCACATCCCCAAAGTGCTGTCAGGCACAGATGTTACTGAGTTGCTTAAAAATACCCCCCCAAAATGCTCCTGGAGATTTTTGTGAGTTTTGCAGGCTACACTTTCTTGTCTGCCTGTCTAATCCCTGAGGAGAAGCTGCTCTTTCGATGACCCATCCCTTTCCTAGCACTGTGGCTGGGAGCTGACACCTCTAAGACCAACTTGAGAGAGGCAGCAACTTAGGGATCCTGGGTTCTTTTCCCAAGCTTTCATGTCTGCTATGGCCTTCTTCACTTCCATATGCTCTTCTGTTCAGCAGGTTTTAAATGCGCATAAAATGTCTGTCTTTGTAAAACATTGAATGCTACAGATGAAAAATATTTTGTCATGATCTAAATAGTTATTTTGCAATTCTCTGCTCCTGGTCCCTAGCAGGTGAATATGATTTCTGCATTTATTATTATATCTTTCTTTCTATTGCTGAGGAGCCATGTTATTCTTATAAACCATTTCCTGTTCTTTAAGAAATTAGAATGAATGAGGGTATTACTGCATATATGTATTTGTACATGCATGTGGCTGAAGATGTCATGCAGGCATACAGCACCAACAGACATGAAGGTTTAAGCCTGTTTCAGAAATGAGACTGACTTTAGGTGAGAGAGAGAAAAATTGTATTTTAAAATGACAGAGCTTAACATTGTGCACATGTGGGTCTGCAAATGCATCTGTAAATGGAAGAGTTCAGAAGTCAACTTTATGACTGTACAAGCTGTTCTTCTGCACCCTTTCTGCACTTAAACCTTAATTTGTACTATGGTCATCTGTTTGAGATAGTATCAGTACTGAGATAAATTTTGAAAAAGAAAAAGAGATTGCTAAATCAGCTGTTCAACAGCTATGAAATGGTAAAATTGAAGCTGCGTCTGCATTCTTAATAGCTATCCCTGGAATAGCTATCTGACAGACTTTTTTTGCTCTTGCATCTTTGGGTCAGTACATCTTCTGCCTTAAACTTCCAGCCTGAAACTCACCTTTTGGCTTCTAATCCCAATCTTTTCATCACATCAATATGTGAGCTTCCCTACTCTGCCTGAACTCTCCATTCCCAGATGTGCAGAGATCTGCCCCACTCTCAGCCCTCTGAACCAGCATTACCTCTCATGGTACTCAGGTCCCTCACCTCTGCATTTATGCCAGGCTGCTTTACCCTCCCCAACATTGCAAAGCTGGCTGGGACATCCCTGAGAACACACATCTTGCTTACCATGTCTTATGTCTGTTTGCAGTAGCCTAGAGATTCACATGGGGAAGTCTGGCTCATCATCGGTTCATTAACTCACCATGCTCTAGTGAACCTCTACTGACCATGCTCACATCAAGGTTTTCTAAAGGCTGATAACTTCCCAATTCCAGTTAGGTTTTCTTTGCATTTTGTAGATCTTCACAGTTGAAAATTTGAATACTTCAAATTTGAAATTGTAAAGTATTGTGCCAAAGTCAGTGCGAGGGAAGGAATTCATGAAAGCATACGAGAAAGCAGCAATATATTTTATCTTGTGGTTAAGCAGACTCTTTGACCTAAATTCTCTAAAATAATCAAACTACAGTCTATGCTCAGCATAGAAAAGTTCAGACCAAAGTCAAAGCAAAAAAAATACTGGCCAAACCTGGAAATGTCTGTCTTGGGTAATTTATATATATATGTAGTCTCTTTCATCTCTAACTGCAGATAAGTGCTTCTAAGATTCAGATAAAAAGCAAATTCTAAAAAGATTTTGTTTCAGAAATGTCCAAATGACCTTATTGAAGTGCTTCATTTTGATAACATGAAAGTGATGAATTTCCACTTTGTCATTAGCTTTTATATGATATATTTCCATGACCTTTGTCACTAATCCATCTCCCCTAAGGGAATTCATGTTAGCTTTCCTGTGCCCACGGCAACAGTGAATGCTTGTTATAAATGGTCTAATTGTGTGGGTTTTTTTTTTAGAGGAGATGATATGACTTTACAGAGGTTTCAGCGACAATGGTAGCTTATGTATTCCTGTGTAATGATTTATGACTAGAGGTAGCATACGATTGGTTAAGGAGAGGTTTTGGCAAAGCTATTATGCTATTGTTCATAATTTTGGCAGAATTCCAGTAAAATAGCAATTTTCATGTTGATGAGAACTCTTTTCACAAACAGACTATTTCTTTGTTAATAAGGAATTGTCTTTCAGTCCTGTCTGCAGTCCCCATAGGGAACAGCTCTGGAGTGGAGGCTTGTGCCGGAGGAACCTTTCTGAGAGGAGCTCAACCAGTGGCCAAAACCCACATAGTGAAGCGCAGGCACCAGAGCAGGGAGAGCAAGGCACCACTGAGCCAGCGGGAGCAGTGCCAGCTGGGAAGGAGACCCAACCCCCGTGAGTGACCAGGAGGGTGGCATGTCAGTTGGTGCAGGCAGGGCATGCAGCAGTGAGCTCCCTGGAGCACCCACTATGTCAGTTATTTCTTGGAAGGCTGTGTCAGCACTTACTAAAAAGGAGACAGGGACTCAGACTGATCCAGACTGACTAATGAACCAACCAATCATGTAGCCATCCAGGTGTCTGAAACTTCCTTTGAATAGCTACAGGTAGAGCAAATGTGTGAAATGTGAGCAGGTGGAAGATCTGCTCAACATGGTAGTTGAACTAAAAGGGAAGGTTGAAAAGCTGAGGAGTATCTGGAAGTCAGAGAGAGAGAAAGAGGAGCAGGCACCAGGAAGTCCAAAAAATACATAGATTCCATCCCTCACCTAACACAAGAGAGAAGAAACCAGGATGACAATGTATGGATAAAAGTCCAGGCTTGAGGTGGCAGGATAAATCCTTCTCCCATCTCACCCTACCAAATACCCCTATACAACAGATGCAAGGCCCTGGAGGCTGAAGGGCAATCAATGGATGGTGAAGGCAAGAGTCCCTCTCCTCCAAAAACATCAATGCAGTTTGAAAGGCAAACTTCCTGTATCATAACCACCATCAGGAGGAAGAAAAGGTGGGTTATAGTCATGGGGGATTCCTTAATACAGGGTACAGAGGGTCCTCTTCTAAGGAAAGTCTGCTTCCTTCCTGGGATGCATGTTAAGGATGTCACCAGGAAACTTCCCAGCCTGGTTTGACACAAAGACCATTATCCATTGATGGTCCTGTAATTGGGAGGAGAAGAAATGGCAACACGTAGCTCGAGGGGAATCAAAAGGAGACTTCCGGGAGTTGGGTCAGACGATGAGGAATTCAGCTGTGCCAATCATCTTTTCTTCCATTCTCCCCGGTGCTGGCAACAATATAGAAAGAAACAAGTCCATCAACACATGGCTCTGTGGCTGGTGTCATCACCACAGCTTTGAGTTTTTCAGCAACAGGAAGCTTTACATGGCATTAGGCATACTACTGAAGGCTCACATAGTCAAGTTACAGCTGCCTCGGGTAGAAAGAGAGGCATATTGGGTGTCCAATTCAAACGTCTCGATGTAAATGCACACAACATGGGGATAAACAAGGGAAACTGGAGATGCATGTGAGATTGAAGGGCCATGATCTTGTTGCAATTACTGAGACATGGTGGGACAGCTGTCATGCCTGGAATGCAGCGATGGATGGCTTTAGGTTTTTTAGGAAGGACAGACCAGGAAGGCAAAGTGGTGGAGTTGCTCTTCAATGTGAGAGCAACTGGAATGTATGGAGCTCAGCAAAGGGGAGGACGAAGCATGAACCGAGAGCGTGTGTGTGAGGATTAAAGGACAGGCCAATGGAGGTGACACTGTGATGGATGTTTACTACAGGCCCCCTGTAGTATGTATGAGGCCTGCAAGAAGCCCCACAATTACAGGCCCTGGTCCTTACTGGGGGACTTCAACCACCCTAATGTCTGCTGGGATAACCACACAGTGAGGAACAAACAGTCCAAAAGGTTCCTGCAGAACATTGAGTAATTTCTTGATGCAGGTGATAATGAAACAACAAGGAGAAGGGCACTGCTAGACCTGATATTAACAGAATTGATCTAAATGGGCTTTTGAAGGTTGGGGGCAGTCTTGGCTGCAGTGAGCATGAGATGTTAAAACTGGCTGGATGGCAGAGCTCAGAGGGTCGTGATAAATGGGGCAGAGAAATGGGGCCACAGGCCTCCAACCTGTGGTGCCCTGCAGGGGTTAGTACTGGGCCCAGTGCTCTTCAACTTGTTCATCAGTGACTTGGATGAGGGCACAGAGTGCACTCTCAGCAAGTTTGCAGATGATACCAAACAGGGTGAAGTGGCCAACACTGCAGAGGGCTGTGCTAACATCCAGAGGGACCTAGGCATGTTGGAGAGTTGGACAGAGGAACCTCATGAAGTTCAAGAAGGACAAGTGCAGGGTCCCGTACCTGGGGAGGAGTAATCCCAGGCACCAGTACAAATTAGGGGTTGACCTTCTGGAAAGCAGCTCCATGGAGAAGGGTTTGGTAGTCCTGGTTGACAAGTTAACCATGATTCAGCAATGTGCCCTCGTGGACAAGAAGGCCAATGGGATCCTGGCCTGCACCAGGAGGAGCATTGCCAACAGATCGAGGGAGGTGATCCTGCCCCTCTACTCAACTCTGGTGAGGCCACATCTGGAATATTGTGTGCAGTTCTGGGTTCCCCAGTACAAGAGGGACATGGAACTTTTAGGGAGGGTCGGGCATAGAGCAAAAAATACGGTTAAAAAGACTGGAGCATCTATCTTATGAGGAAAGAGTAATCAAGCTAGGCCTGTTTGGCCTGGAGAAGAGAAGATTGATAAGGGCTCTTATCAATATGTATAAATACCTGAGGGGAGAATGTAGGGAGAATGAGACTAAACTCTTTTCGGTGGTGACCAGTAACAAGACAAGAGTTAAGGAGCATAAATTAAAACACAGGAAGTTCCATCTCCATGTGAAGAAGAACTTCTTTACTCTGAGGGTGACAGAGCACTGGAAGAGGCTGTGTGGAGAGGTTGTGGAGTATTCTTCTTTGGAGATCTTCGAAATCCACCTGAATGCAACCCTGTGCCCCTGTACTTGAGCAGGGGGGTTGGACTAGAGGATCTCTAGAGGTCCCTTCTAACTGTAACCATTCTGTGATTCAGGTGCTCAGGATAACCCTTTCAGCAATGTTTAGTCTGAGTGAGTTGTGACTCTGTCTGTAGCTATCAGTGTGGGAAAAATGGAAGGATGAAAATGTCACATTCTCTTCCATAAGAGATACTTTGCATATTCCAATTTAATTCAGAGAAGATTGCCACAAGTACAATCTTTCACAAAAAAAAAAGAAAAAAAGAAGAAAAATCAATATATTTTAATCTTGGGTCATACTTTGTTATATAATAATCAGAATCCAATAAGAAAAAGAAACCTACCACTCAAGAACAGAATCACAGAATCACTGTGGTTCAAAGGGACCTCTAAAGATTGTCTATTCCAACTTTAATTTCCAGCAGAGTCAGCTGGAGCAAGCTGACCAGGATCATGCCCAATTGGACTATGAATATCTTTAAAATTGGAGACTCTGCAACCCCTCTCTTTTGGGTAATTTCTTCCAGTGTTTGATGACCCTTAGAGTATTTTTTTCTTATATTTAAATATATTTCATGTGTTTCACGTACACATTGCCTTTTGCAATGTTACTGGAAAATAACTGAATCTGAATCTGTCTTTTTTGCTTTTTCTCATCAGGAATTTATACACACTGCTAAGATTTTCCTGAGCTTTCTCTTCTCCAGACTAAACAGTCCCAGGTCTCTCCACCTTTCTTCATGTGAGAGATTCTCTAGTGCCTTTATCATCTTTCTGTTCCTTTGCTGGACTTTCTCCAGTATGACTGTGTCAGCCTAACACACTGGAATATTAACCACTCCTCCCAGTTTTGTGGTGTATGCCTCAGAAGACGAAATTCCAGTGGAATGATTGGGTTGGAAAATTCCTTTAATAACTCTGTGAGTCAACTTTGAATGATATGGAACAAGTTCAGTGGTGGTCTGAATTAAAAATTCAATCTCTCTGATATGGCGGACGTCTTTCCCACTTGTTCTTTCTCTTTGCACAAAGATTATACATGACACAAATTTTTCTGCGGAGATCAAACAAAACTTCAGGCTTCAATGTAAGTAAGAAAAGGGAAGAAGTTTGAAAAAAAAAAAGGAGAGAGAAACATGAAGAAGCAAGAAAGGGCAGAAAAATGCCACCAAACCATTGTATTCAGGTGGCCCAAGATAATAAACTAATGAAAATATACCAGCAAGGTGATATTTCTTGCTATAGTGCTGTGATTATTTACTTTTTCCTTTACATTGTTGACATGACATGATAGTTAAATATCTATATCTCATGCTGGAGATTATAAGGGGAAGAAATATGTCAAAAATGAGGACAGGAAGAAATAAAATCAGAGAAAGATAAATACTTGTTATAAAGGGAAAATTTTGAAAAAAGCGGAATCAGTAATTCTAGGTAGTGATAAAACTATGCATTTTAGACACTTCTGCAAACACAGTTTTTGTTCCCTCCTCCCCACTTTTTAATTAGTATCTTTAACGTTAAAAATATGATTGGAACCACTCTTCTCCATGTTCTTTTTTTTTTTCTTTCCTGGAAAATTGAAGGAGGTCTTGGACCCTGAAGAGGGGACAGTGGTCAGTAGTGGAATAATGTGAGTTGTCCTTACTGGAGACCCAGGAGCAATGTTAACATGCTCCTACCTCACTGTCCATCACAAAGGATTAATTACTGTTTTTACAGCTATTCACTGCAGTGTTAGCCAGGGTTCCAAGTGCCTACAGAGACCTGTGTGTACCAGACAGAACTTGGCAGCAATGAACTATTGACAAAGGTGACCATGAGGAAATAATTTAGTTTCATGCTAGACACTGTTCGCCTGGAAACAACGAATGCATTTTAGCCTCCAGCAGCTGCCTGACTGCCTATCCTACTGCTGCTCCCCAAAGCTGCATCTCCCCTGTTTGAACTGTTTCCAGCTATTGGTCTATAAGCTCAGCTGCACCAGGCTGGGCTCTCACTCCAGTTTGTCTGAACACACAGTGTGTTCAAATGTTCACTGTTCATCTGCAGATCAAGGAGATCTTCCCAGTACCTAAATTTCCCCCCCCAGACCTCTTCATAACAATGAAAGAATAATGTGTCTGTCTTATATGAAACCTTCTCATCAGTCAGCTGGATCTATGGAGACACCCCAAACCAGAGCAGCTTCTTGCCACCACCTATTCCCTGATAATCTCTGGATGGCAATGTAGTAGAGCTGTGTTGTTGTGTTTACTTCTTTCAACTTTTCCATGTATATTTGGCCAAAATCAATATCTCTAATTGGGAGCTGACTGGATAGTTGCCATTTGTTTGTCTGCAGAATTGTCTCTCCTCTGCTTAATATATTCAGCTTCACATTTCTCATATGCTGCTATTTCCCCCACAGATACAGAGGTTTATTCATGTGTCTGGGAACTGTGTTTCCTTTTGATTTATTAGTGAAGCACAATGGGTTTTGTCCTCTTATTGCTTTCTTTACTCACATAAGTCTTTGGCACGTTTCAGCAATTCCAGCTCTGCATGGTCTATTATGGCTACAGCTCATTTAGGGCTATTCTCTTTTGAGCCTTGTTTGTTTAGTCTAATCACTTTTGCAATAACTATTTTTAGGTTTTTGCCATTAGTTTTTACTGAGGTAGTTTATTCTTTATGTGCTTTTATATCCTGGTTGATCTCCCAAGTGTAGTTTCTTGGTTGTGTGTATTTAGTTTGTTCTTGAGTAATTACAGGAGACCTTCATGAAAGGAATGCAAATATAAACATATGGCTGATGTGTGAGTGGCATTTGAATGCTGTGAGTGAGTGGGCAACGAAGACAGATATATGTGCATCCATACTTTTAGGAAGCATTCTCTCTCCTAGTTGCTACAAAAACTCTTAGTCCCTCATCATTGCACCAGGTTGGAATAGTGACCCATTATTTGTTGGTCTTCTAATCCTATCCCCAAAAGATGCCTCACAGCTTACTTTCCTAATGGGCATATACAGTGAATTCTGTTATTGGCGCTCAGGTCCATTACTCTTAGTTTTCAGAACTTCCCACTTTCATGTCAGGAATAAATTAACTGAAAAAAA
This sequence comes from Crypturellus soui, assembly GCA_032275445.1. Lineage (NCBI taxonomy): Eukaryota > Metazoa > Chordata > Aves > Tinamiformes > Tinamidae > Crypturellus > Crypturellus soui. Next base: position 2,292,456 of record JAUBNY010000557.1, on the reverse strand, counting down.
AATCCATGATGCTCACAGCTAGCCAAAGATCAGAATCATTTTCTCACACCTCCCTTGAAATGGCAGTAATGATGTTTAGGTCCTAGAGATCCTGTAGGTTTCATTTGTTAATGTCAATAAAGCAGTTTAAGAAATCTGTGCAGTGAATGACAGATATGATATCTGAAGGCAGATACAAAGCATTTTTGCTTCAGCAACATGATTTGGATCCAGATTCTGAGCCCCGTTTACTCCAATAAAGTTCAGGGTGTTTATGGCAAAACATTCATTCAGACCTATCCTTCTAATCAACTGAATATCAGGGAAATATTATTTACTGCATTTGTGCCTTGCTTCTGTGGGCCTACAGTTACTCTGAACCTTGGTGGCTGAGGGAAGCTAGTGAATCAAGACAGTAATGAACCCTTAGGCAATACCTGCTGTCTTGTATATACTGAATGCAAGGGGCTATAAATCATTATTTGGGTGAGAAAAATATATTGGCTTGGAGATATAAAATTCTAGATAGCTAAACACCTGTCTCTTATCAGCCCAACTGCTGGTTTTGAACGTATATCACTCTAATCACAATTCATACATTAATCCATTTTTTTCAGAGGGTTATTCCTTCTTCATGTTTCTATAGCTTCCACTATCTGCTAGATATTTTCTGAATATGAAATATGTACCCCCCAAAACTTGAGTATAAAAACATGGAAAGCTCTGGAAGGAAAAAGCTTTATGTACAGGGAAGAAGATCTTAAACTTTCCAGACTTTCTTTTGGCTGAAATTGGCCTAAGTATAGTTTAGTGTCTGCCAATAGCCCTAAGTCTCTGAGAGGCAGAATGACCCAGGTGCTTCTTCTTTAGAGCAATGAGGAGAGCACCAGGCTTTCTGTAAAGAGCAGCCCTTTAATGTTTGCTTAGCAGCTTCCTAATAAAGAGTAATAAAGCATGGGGCTTTGTTATTACCTGAACAAGTTAATAAAAAATACTTTCCACGACTTGGTCTACATTTTGTAGTGATAGGCCAAACTGCTAATTGTGCCTTAATCTGTTTTACAGTGTAGCAGGCAAGAAGAAAATGGGAATGATTCAGAGAAATAATTGACAAGGAAAGCTTTTTATAGATGATTAACCTAAGGAACACCAGGATTTTCACATGGACTACTGGCTTCTTCCAGTGTTAACAGCTGGAGCTCATGAGTCTGATTCTTTCAGTTCTGCTTCAAGATCTCACAGTTCTTCCCTTTTCAATGCTAAGGCAACTCCTTGACTTCTGTGTGGCTTGGCATACTTCATTTTAAAATGACGGCAGTATTGCAGAGCTATTGTGAGCCTTAATTAAGCACCTCCGGAGCAGCTTAGAGAGTGCTGGACAAAAGCTGTCGTTGAGGTAACAGCAATTATCTGGGACAGAACCGCATGAAGCAGGCTGGGACGTTTAATATGCCACCTCTTTCCTGCTGTTGTGCCAGACAAAGGGATGAGATATCAGCCCAGAAGATGAGAAAGTAGATAGTAGGACTGGACACATTTTCATTTTTCTTTGATAAAGATAAACTTTACAAAAATCATTTGGAGAGATTGAAACTGCATGTTTTTAATTCAGAAAAAAGTCAGATATGAAAAAATTAAAGAGGGCAAGTCCATTTGAAAGAAAAGTCAAGAACATATCCTTTAGTCCTTTTTACAAATGAATTATCTTATCTTGTAAATGCCAATTTGTTTTATTTCAGCATTTTGCAAAAACATTTTTTGACTTTTGAATTTGGAATGTCATTTTTCATTATAACATAGCATTGTCTGACTTGTACATGGTTCAAAACTGTATCAGTTGTATATTATATTGATTATATATGTATATGAAATGAACACAATTTATGAAATGAATACCATAGTGTCCTGAATTCGGAGTATGAGAATGGCACACCTTCAGGTCTACATATTCCTTCCAGCAGGTGGAAATAAAAGCAACCTCACAAGAGTCTAATAACTTATTCATATCCTAGATAAACCCAATCTCTAGTTAGATAAAAGCTAAAGCAGTGCTTACATGACCATGTTAATCCAGCACAGCTCCAATAAGTGCAGGCTCAACCTGCAGGCTCAATTGATTGAAATCAGTTTTATTTTTTTTTCTATCTGGCCACTTAATGATAAAAAAAAAAACCCTCCAGATTCCATAGTATAGTGGGGATATGACTAGTGTTGGATGAATCACTGTGATCAGTGTCCCCAATAGCATCACCAGCTGTCATCTTTTATGTATTCCCATCGGCTCTAGCATTGGGTCTTATTTATAGATCATGCAAATGCCTGAACTTAACAACACTTGGAGTCTTTTGTGATGGGTGTGTGGAGCCCAGCAAGATAAAGAAACATGCAGTGACATATTGCTCTTCCAACTCAATTGCCAAAGAATATGATCTTGAGGGAAAGAACTAAAATGTAAAGGATTCTGAGTTTCTGAATCTAAATTATTTTTGCCTCAGTTTAGCTCAACTCTTTGTGTAGCAGACCAGTAGCTTTCCACAAGCTTGCTAAGGTACATTAGTAGTGAAAGAAATAACAGCACTCAACCTTCCCTTTCTTGAAAAATTGCAGCTGGATTTACTGTTATTAAGAATCAGTAGCAATGTAGGGGAACAAAGTGACTGAATGCTTTGCTAGAAAACAGAGATTTAAATTCAGAAGTGCCTTTTGTCTTGAGCCCTGCAAAGTGTATTGAGTCACTGAGATTTAAATTCTTTTTTTTGTTGGCTGAAGGTCTTTTGATCCTCCTGTGACAGGAAAGTTTGTCCTAGAAGTGAGAGACAGATGTAGAAAGAGAAAAGACAAAATGGAAGCAACACCATTAAGTGAATGAATTTATATAATTTAATGGAAATGTCAGAATTAATCAAAAGAAGATAGAAAATATGCACAAAGTTAGAGAAACTCTCTAGCAGTTAGATAATGAAGAATTACAAAGCATTTCTTAATAAAGAAAAAGATACTCACTTTTCTGAAAAAGAAAAACTGAGTTCCAAAAGCTGAGGAAGATAAACTTTCATCTAAGCAATTTGAAAGCCACCATGTAAAAAGAATGACTACATATTTTGATGAGAAAAAATCCAGTAGTTGTGCAAACTGCTTTGTGGGTTTAGAATTAGATTTTCAAAAGAGCTCAAGTTTAACTAAGCCCCCAGTTCACACTCTTTTCGATAGGGGAATGGCATTTTTAGTCATATATAGGTGTCTCTGGGAGCTAAGGGCTACTAAAGGGCTAAACATGGTCTGTTGATTTTTTTGCTCATTTTTTCTCCACTCCCAGCACAGTTTGTCATGAGTCCTCTGACAAGTACTAGGGAAGCGTTTCAGATATTACCTTTATGTGGCCACAGTGTACCAAAGGGAGGATAAGCTGGAAAGAGTAGCATATGACATCCCAGTGCCTTTCTCATCCTTCCTATTGCCTGAGAAACAATTTACAGTATTCTGCATAAGAGCAAAGCGTGCTGTAGCTCTGGTAACTCAGGTAATTTTATCATAGGTCTTGAGCACACAAGTAGGATTACATTCCTTATATAATACTATTAGTCAGTGAGAAGCACAGGAAACAGGTTTGTTGAAATGCATCAGTCTTTGCAAGACTATCTCCAGAAAGCAAAAATATGGGTATACATGGATAGTGTCAACTGGAAGGGACTAGGAACTCTAGAATGAGTAAATCTGATTTGTGCTCTAGCAATCAGCGAGACAGGTGGCACCACTAATGTAGAATGGAGAACTTCCATAAAGCAAAAATGTCCAAAAAGGAAGGCAGGAATGAAGGCTCTAAAAGAGCCTCTAGGGTCTGAAAGGGCTCTAAAAACAGATTTGCTGTACTGGCTTTACAAAGAAAGGATTTTTTGGTGGTTGTGCTCTCTCTAGATCATTAGGGAAAGTATAATCAAGGCAATAAGAATAACTTATTGATTTGCATCTTAAAAAGGTTTAAGAAATGACATCTTGTTAATAAACATAAATGCAAGCCACTAGCCCAAGAACTACTGTAGGACCTGTCCCCTGTGTTCCCTCTCTGACAGAACTGTAGTCTGTCTGGGGCAGTGGGGCAGTCCAGGAAGAAGTTTCTATTAGTGAGCATGACTGAAGTTGGTCTTTGGAAGTCAGACTTCATATGACAGTATTACTATCTTTTCTTGCAATTATAGTGAATAAAATCATTTTAATTATGTATGTTTGAAGACTGAGCTGGTAGTTTGACATGTTTAGGGAGAAAATTATTCTCTGACTTACACTTCTGTTCTTGGCAGGTTGGCCAAAATATCTTGCACTGACAGTGGTGTCAGCAATAGGAAAATAAGACTCAGAGTCTATGAGGTGTGTTTCTAGAGTATTGCTCTTGTATTAGGTTCTCGACTGCCTCAAGCTTGTGGGCAACACTTCACAAGCTTGCACAAGAAATATAAACATCAAGCTTATGTATAAACAATAGAATAGACTTCTTTGCTTATATACTACTTTTTATTTGAGGTTTTCAAAGAATTCTCCAAAATTTAAGAAGTTTCACCCCTTTATCCCCATCAACACTTGAGAAAAATAAGAAGAAAAAGATGTAAGCCAACGTACTTAAAGATGCACACTATTTTTTGCATACCAGTGGAAACATATGAAGCCTAGTTACTCTTTCCTGCTACAGAATCACCAGCAGACCTCAGTTTATTCCTGATTTCACATGTAATGATGTTTGCATGCCAGCCTGTGATCAGGACTGAATCATCTCAATGGGATTTGAGAATGCTTAATACCACCCACCTGGAATCAAGTACTATGAAGTTGTTTGTAAACTCTTCAGCTTTGGAGTAATTGCTTTTGCTTGTGTGGTTAGAATTTGAGTCAAAAAGTGAAAAAAATAAAAAAAGAGAGAGTCTACAATAAAATCTGGAAACTTAATTTAACTTAAATACTGTTAACACATGAAATCATGCAGCTTCCTGAAAGCATTATTACAAAAAAGCTACTGGAGAGCTGATAGAAGCGGATCTGAAGACAGAAGTGGATTTTGAATCTGAGGCACTGGGCAGTTTGAAGTGGTTGATAAGAATTTATTCCTAAATGAAAAATTCTTTCCAGGGATTCTGCAACATCTATTCTTGGTTCAACAGAACTTTGGTCCTACAGCTCATTTGCTCCCCACTCAAGCTCCCCACTCCTAGCACAGCCGGAGAAATAATTGTTATTGTCTGACCACTTCTGTGAGCTGCAATTTGTTTTACTGATGTTATTTCATAATTTAATTTGATGACCAGATGGCTGCTTTATGGGTAGTTACCATTATTCTCTACCTTTCACGTACAAGAAGATCTGATTTTTGATTGGTACACCACCTTGGGACAGTGTATTCATCATTCTACCTGGGCCTGTTTTATTTATTCAAGACTTTCAGATTGTTCTGGTATTGCTTGAAATGCTTACATTAGCCTTTCACCTAATTGAACTTGTCACCTTAGATCAAAAGTCGGGCAGTCATTCTCACTGTATTATGGCCACACAACATTGTCTAATGCTCTGCTGCCTAAGGGAGGGACACACAATTTCCTATTTTGCAGATATGGAGGATCCATAGGATTTGATGACTGGATGCCCTCTGGGGTCTATCTTTCTGTGTTTGTTACATACTGGGTTGCTTGTTGGTGTATGTGCCTTATCTCAGGAGGTAGCTACTAGCAATTAGCCTTCGCCTGGCTGAAATCACTAACCTTAGAAATGGAACAGTGCAATTCACTGAGCTGAGGAGAAATGAGTTTGCTGACAGCCATTCCTGATTACTGAGGCTGTGGTAACTATGGACCAGATGGAGATGCCCCAGTCCAATTAGAAAATAATTTACCTCAGGCCTTATAGGTGGCTGAGTTTTTTCAAATGTCAAAGAAAAGTGAGGAATGAATATGCTTTAGTCTACAAAGTATGCAATTATTGGGGTTGTTGTCCTTGCGAATGCTGAGTAGTTTTAGTGAGGTTGATGTGAACACCTGCTAATGTCTCGTGCTAGTACATCAGCACCAATACGTAGCTCTTAAAATTGGAGATCCTTGTACAAATTTCTGCATGGATATAAAAGATTAAACTCCCTTTTCCTTGGCAAATGTTGTTCTGGAGACATGTGCCAGTGGATGTTGCTGGTGCAATGCCATGAATAAATCCTTCTCCATAGTCCCTGCTTCTCCATGTAACAGAACTGTGACTCATGCCAAAAGATGTTGAAAGTTCAAGCAATATACATGAGCTCATGGGAAGATGGGAGAGGAACTTCGTAAAGAGACTTAGTAAACTTAGTAACTTAGTAAATTAAACTACAAAATAGTCAAGAATGCAAAGGAGTACTTGATTGTCCTATTTTTACTCTTAGGTTTCCAGTAGCAATTGCTACTGAAGAAAGAATACTCATCTAAGTGAGCTCTGAAGCCAGAATAGTCCTATATTCCTTCTAGCTCGCAACATGCCCAATTCAGTGCCCCAACCTGTTCATTAATATAGAGCTGGACACTGGTTTGGAATGTGCAGCCATGACACTGATGAATATTTGAGCTACGCAAGTAATCACACGGATGTGAGTAGCTCTTCAAAGTGAGTATTTTTTCACTGACTAGTTCTCAGGCTTATAACAACCTCACAGCATGTAGCTTTCATTCTCTGCACTTAAAATATTACCTTTGCATGTGGCCTGCTGTGTCCATTAAGATAGTGAGTTAAGGTAGATACAGCTGATGCAAATACAGCTGAAGCCAATAAGTAGAATAGAGAAGACTGAGAAGAAAAATTCTGAAGACATTGGAGGAGGTTAGCTCTACCTTTGCAGCTAACTTAAGGAGAAAACCTTTTTTTATTATTTTTTTTTCAGAGGGTTTGAGTCATCTTGCAGTCATCTCGTGCATTGTGCTGCTCCTGTCCTGAGAACTGAGCATGTGGCTGTAGAGGGCCTCACCCACCATCCCTGGGTTGGCCTTCCACACTCACCGCACACATCTATTCATCTCTGCCTGTTGTGATTTTCACATGTGCGCACCAGTCTTGCTGCATGCACACAGGTAGCAAGTCTTTATTTACAAAAATGTTTTGCTTAGCCATGTGTGCAGAGGATTACTAGTAGGTATTCTGTGTGAAATA
>JAUBNY010000557.1:2271275-2281614 GCA_032275445.1 Crypturellus soui | reverse complement strand
TCTTTTCTTCTTTTCTTCTTTTCTTCTTTTCTTCTTTTCTTCTTTTCTTCTTTTCTTCTTTTCTTCTTTTCTTCTTTCTTTTCTTCTTTTCTCTTTTCTTCTTCTCAGTTAACTTTTTTTTTTACTTTTACTTGACTTTGTTCTTGCTTTTTTCTGCTAGTCAGAAGACAAGTGAAGACCAAGCTACATGCCTGCATCTGTATTTGGATTTCAGATGCAGGTTGGTATTTCAAGTTCTTTCCAATATAAGGACATTCAGAGACGAAGACATAGTTTATGCTATTGTATCACAGGAATGACTGTCATGACCAAAAGCTAGATTAAAATTTATATCTCAGATACTGTTTCTGGAAACAAACAAACAAACAAACCAAAAAACTCCTGGTTTTGCATTTGAAATTTCTTCCTAATCACTACATATATTTGATTTAAAACTGAGTTTTAAATCTGAGTTTTAAATCAAATATATGAGAATATATGTATGTAATTTCTTTAAATGTGTCAAAGGAAATTGACAGTGAGGACTGGAGAAAAGGTAGGTAGGCTTTGAGCAACAAAGATTGGTAGAGAATTACGTTGCTTGTTCTTGATGTTAAAAAAAGAGATTGGTTCAGTTTAAAGAAATGATTTTACACCATTTTCGCTGAAGAGTGTTTTGGAGCAATGTCAAGTTTTAACCTTTTAAGTTTAGACACTGCATCCATGACTATACAAGCCCAAGTCCTCATTTTGGGTCCTTCACTTCCAACTGTTCCCTTTCAAACACTTTTGGAGTTCCATTAGCCCTACACTGGTATGGTGATCCTTATACTCTACAAGAGCTCTTTACTGTACAGATTTCTTTTACCCATTCTTTCTATGTGCGACTTTAGCCAGTTGGCCATTGCTGGCAATTTTCCTTGCAACAAGGGTTGCTCTTGGATTCTAGTTTATTACCTTTAAGAAGACAGAACTTTCCATGTTTTTCAGTTGTGTATCTTATATAATAGCTTCCATCTCTTTCTTGTCAACAACTTTCTAGTAGCCGTGTGGCATCTCATATATAAAAGTAACCATAAGTTGTTTAACATCAGTGAGGCATCTCAATGTAAAGAGATGAGACACAGTCTTCAACTGGCTCTCACTCTGTGGAGTTTCTATCAGTGTTTGTATGTCTTATCTCAGGAAATCTTACCTTGTAGATTCAGTTAAATTTCCCCAATATTTACAGCATTTTGTGGTAATGTAAATAAGACAGAAAATACTTGTAACATTTTATCATTAAAAGGTTCTTTGATTTGATAAGTGACTAATTAACCATTTGAATGAATGGGTGAACAGATGAACACATAGACAGGAGATGTTTATGGGATGGATGTGTATGGGATTGCTAAGGGAGTGATGTGAACAGACAGATGAATAGATAGAGAGAGAAATAATATTGCACATACTGAAAGATGTGATGGCTACGTAACTTTCCTAGGAAAAATTGGGAAGTTTCTCATACAATGATCTGGACTTCTGCCCTTTGTGTCAATTTGAACAACAGAACCAAAATAAGAAAAGGAAATATCTCAATTATAGGCCACAGCAGCTTTAAAAAAAATGTGCTGATTTCAGTAAAAGCAAACTGAAATACTTCCCCATGCGGAGGAGGGCTTTGGCACGAATTCAGTAAGCTGTGTGTAGAGAGTAATTGCAAGCAAACTTTTCCCCTCCACAGAAGATAGTATAAAATGTAGTTTGATCATTTAAAAATGCATTCTCTTTTAATGTTTTATGTTTAAAGAGGATGTTGACAGGTATTGAGCACCACAGAAAAAAGTCTTACCAGCACAGTCAGTGCTAAGTGGTTATGCATTTCATCTGCGGTATCTTCTTTCTCTTTTTTTTTCCCTCCCTTTCAACAGGCTAAATTGATTAGGAATATCAGCCTTGTTTCAATAAAATCCATCTTTCCCCACAAAATCAGGACTGCATTTTATACCATGATTGCAAAATAGTGTTTTTTTGTTTTGTTTTGTTTTGTTTTGCTTTATTTTTCCAAGTGTGGAACCTTGGAACATCTCTCTCCTTGAGTAAGGCTTTAAATTTTCACTTTAATGACATATGTTTTGTTATTTTTAGGGTGAAAAAAAATCCATCCTAATTTTAGTTCAAGCATGCTGTGATCACAGATGAAAAGTATCATTTTTGTCCAGGCTTGTGAATTCCTCTGAAAATTTGCTAACTTACATACTTTTTGTCATATTCAAAATTTTAGAGTAAAATTTTAGCCTCCTACACTGAGTTACGTTCCTAAAAATGATTAAATCAGTTCATCCTTAGTAATCATCATTATTTCTCCCACTCTTCTGGAACCTGATTGGAGGGGTAGCTTTAGGGTTTGCCCAGAAGGAGGTAGCATTGTGCAAGCTGGATGTGAGCGCCTGAGTGCTCAGGATAGCTCACTGAGACAGATGCCTTTAGTGATGTAGATATAGCTTGTATGGAAAAAAAGTAGACCTCGGGGAAGCTGTGGCAGAGCATGACCTTTCAGCAGATGGCAATTTTTTATAACTAAGGTCTGGGTCACGTAGGAGTAGGGAAACTCAGCTATTCCTTCTGCTGAGAACTGCTGAATAAAGCTCCATCACTGTGGAGCCCCTCTGTGGCAGCATAAGTGAAGGTCATATTTTCTTATTTAATCAGCTCAGGGACAAGGTTATAGCTGAATAGCTGGATTATCAGTGGCAGACCATTGCCACCATATTTGGAGATCCTATGTAAATCCAGACAATAGAAAGTTGAAAGAAACTTGCGGAAGGTACAGTGTATATTAAAATGTTAATAGCAAGAGAGAACAGTTTGTGTAAGATTAGGGTGAAAAATATATATGATCTTTATAAAACTTGATGTAATGAAACATGACTGGGTGGGACCCTAGGGCTGGAATAAACTAGATTCCACAGTTTAAACTACATTATGTAAGACTGAAGATATGAAAAATAGGAAAAGTAATGCAGTAATAAAAGTGTTGTGGAAGGGGAGCCACAATGAACCAACACAATCATTTCCTCCACATGAATATCCTGCAGCAAATATCTTTGAATTTAAGTTCATCCTGGTCCGTATTTTTTTAAGCTTCTTTAAATTTTGAAAGTTTTTTTTTCTCTTTTTCTTTTTTTCTTTTTATTTTCTTTCTTTCTTTCTTTTTTTTTTTTTTTTGTAAACTGAGGAGATTTTGTAAGTAATCACAACAGAGAACAAATGATCATTAACTAGAGTACCTTTGGAGAATTTGTGCTGTAGCATACACTCAGAGCTAGCCTCCTGTCACACCCCTTAGCAATCCACACAGAGATTGCTCTCTCATTCACATTCAGACATGCATGTCTGAATTCCTATATGTTTCAGGGGTGGACACGGCAGTTTGACAGCAGGAAAGGAAATGCAGAGAGGTCTCTCCTCACGTGGGATGTCAATGTGTGCTGTGGGATGAGAACGTGTGCCCTCCTCACAAGTGCTGACCACTAATCACAAAGGTCCCTTCCACCTCCCTGCTTCTTCTGCTTCACCCTATAAGCCTTTGAGATCATGGGTGTGTTTTACTTAAGGCAGGCCTCCTTATAGGCATGGCTGTGCTTATTTGCTGCCGTGGAAAATTTCTTGCCATGGAAAGGATGGAAATACTGCTGTTAGCTTGTGCTGGCCTACAGCTGGTGATGAGCTGCATCAAGTCAGTTTCAATAACATTCTGGAATCCAATACATGGATTTCAGCATGCTGTGCCAGCATTAGTGTTTATACTCCCATGAAAGAGGGACAGGCCTTTCCATCTTATTGACTGGGAAACTGAGTCAAAAGATATCAGAAGTCTGCTTCGGTTGCCATGGAAGCCTGTAGCAAAATTTCCTTTTTTTACAGCCAGAGAGAATGAAAGGCTGAGTAAGAACATGATATAGCTCAGTAGAAATGCTAAATCTGTTACCTCCCAAGCTTTCACAATTAAATCCAACTTTTTTTTCATACTCTGATAGGTATCAGTGGTCTGTTATGATCAACACTTTTTCTCACAGCTGTGCAGCTCTGATGCTTCAGAAGAAAGTGACTCTTTTATCTATAATGGACTGATACAGATTTGCAGTGCTGTATACTGGAGGAAATAAGAAAGAAGTATTCTTCTTTAGTGAACAGAGTTTATCATGAAGCACAAACCTGGGTTACCTTAGAATGCATAACTTCATGTGTTATCTGATACTTACTACTAATACAATATTTTGGACTGGTTCTGTGTTAGTTTACTATCATTTGACCTGAGAGGTCAGACAACGTTGTGTGGTAACAGGTAGAATTAGGGAAGTGAGAAGCTGTCACTATGTAGTATTTCTCTTGATCAAAAAGTTGCCTCCTGGACTTAGAAGAACTCAGATGTGTCAAAGTACATGAAACCCTTTGCTCCTTTTCCTCTGTATTCTGAGTATGGAGCCTGTACTGCACATCCAGCTGTTTGAACATAGATTAAAGTTCTCCCGCAGCAAATTACACAGCCCAGATGTCTGCTGTCACTGCAGGGTTGCCAAGGATCCTAGCCAGGGACTAATGTGGCTGGGCCCTTCTGCAATGATGGTGTCTGCTTTAATAGAGGCTGCTGGCAATTTTGAGGATTTGGATACCTAAGAGTTGGTTGTTCTGCTCTTTTAATGATTTCTGGCTGCCTATTGGAACTTTGTGTTTATGTTTGGCCGCTCTGCACTGGCAGCCTGCGTGAGTGAGCTACAGATCCTGATACAAGGGTACTTTGTTTTTTTTTTGCCACTGTGCTGTCTGTGTCAGCCTTGCTGCAGTTTGAGAAACATGCGTGTAAACAGACTAATGGAGGTTTTGTCTAAGTGTGAAGCCCTGGATCTTCAGCCTTCTCTCCAGAGTTTGAGATCTTGCAGTTCAGTGCTCTAATCAATTCCTCAACACTAGTACCCTGAGCTTGTGTATGGTGATTGTACCCATCACACTTCCTACCTTAGTGGCTTACAAATGGGAATGATAAAGGAAGAGTGATGGAGACAGGCGTTTAGTCACAGCTGTAATCTCGGAAGGTATGATTAACAGTCAACTGCTCTTCCTACTTGTAAGAGACTCTAACAATGTAATACAGAAATTTTGATCGAACATTTATCAGACAAGTCACTGCTTACAATGCAAATAGGAGATTTTGAACTGTTTGGAGAACCATCCACACCTGAGAAATATATGAACAGGAGGTGGACATTCCTGGAGAAGTTTCACTGCCTGGGTAGGCCTTCCCAAATCCTAAAACTGTGTTTTGTTGAAAAATCAGGGAGAGAGATGAGAAATATTTTTTTTTTCCCCCATCATCCCAGCTGAGAACACAGGATCATGAGTCACAAGTTCTCACAAAAATCAAAGTAGTTTTAACTCTGTTGGCAGAAGTTGTTTTTAACACAGATATTTATTCTTTGATTATCCTTTTGAAGGGGGGGAAGGAGGAGAGTGAGGAGAAAGGTAAGGAAAATGATACGCTATAAAACAGATATTTAATTATAGGAAGCAATCATTGAAAATTAGCAGGTAGCAGGTCTTAAAAGTGGTTGATTTTAGTAAAATGACCTTTGAAATGTTTTTCAGATAGATAAATTTCATAATGTTTCAGGACATGGTGAAGCATGACTATGATGTAGGCTCATAAAGAATACCTTGAGCTGCAGCCACTGCTGTAACCTTTGGAAATGTATATTAAACTTCAAGTCTATCTTTAACCAATAGAGAGCAAACTGAGACATCACAGAGGAGGTTTCACACGTTTGCTTATGTAAAGTTTCTTGCACAGTTTCCACAGAATCCTGTTAGGCAGAAGATTTGAAGAAGATAGCTCTGATTTGGTACTTCTCATCTTCTTAATTATGGCAATGACTAGACAAATAACTGAGTAAGAAATTAGGAATGATCTACATACTTGCATCTGAAGCACAAAGGAGTTATTTCCATGTGCAGAACTCTCGATCCACTTTTTTTTTTTTTCACATATTCTCTAGGCATAGCTAGTGAGCTGTTCATGTTTGTTTCTAGCATGGTTGAAAACCAGAAGTCTCTGGTTCACAGGGAATCTAGATAAAATCCAGCAGTCAGCTGGATTTGCAGTTATTTCTCTTAGCACTATGAGAAATAAGAATATGGAGTGCACCTCTGAGAATATGGGGATTGTATGCATCAATGCTCTATAAAATACAACAATTATTTTCCCACAGAAGAAAAAAAGTTCTGTGCATGGAAATTGCATCAGAAGATTTTTAAGATATTCTGTCTCAGTTTCCCTACAGTCATAAATTAAGGGTATGAATACCATTAGGTGTTATATTAGATGTTGACAGAACATTATTGATATGCAGGGGAAGAGTATTGTTATTTCTTCAGAACTGAAAGCTATTATAACTCTAGTGATGAGACACAAGAGTAGATTTAAAAGGAGAAGGCAGAGAGAGAAAGGGGAAAAAAAGAGACAAGGCAACTGAAATGCAGGTGACCAATCTTTAGAAACTGATAGGAATTTTGTCTTTCTAGTCCTGGAATTGTATATTATGAATACTTCATCTGATGCATTTAATTGGTGCTCCCATTTTCAGTTTGTGAATCAGTGGTGAAATAGTCTCAGGTTTGACATTATTCACAGATAACCTATGAAAACTAGATACACAGTGTTCAAGTTCTGTTAGAATCTTCTAACCTTCTGGACTTTTTCACCATTAACTCTCCACTGCCAGAATTTACATCCCGAATTGAAAAGATTTTCTCTTAATATACAAAATAGGCAGCCAAATAATTAAACTCTCTAACTGTCGTTTCACATACAACCATTGTACTGTGAGCATGGCCCAGTAAGTACTGTCCCAAAAAATGCTTACACACGGCTCTCTCGGGCTGCGTAGGTAATGTCATAGTTAGATGACCACCTGATTATCTATAGCCTATTTTTTCAGCTGTTTCATTATCTGTATGAAATGCTGACATTTTCTGCTAACAGAAAAATGCTAGCAGCTGTTACAAAAGTAATCATCTCTGTTGCCTGTGAATTTAATTGGTTTTGTGAAAAACAGGTACAACCTTCTACCATGCTGTGGTCCAGAATAGGTCACGAACCATCTCAGTGTCACAGATGGAGCAGAGAACTTCAGAACTTGAAAACCTGGTGCTTTGTAGTTTAGCAAGGTTTGATATTAGTATCATGTTAATATATACATGGAAAAGAACAGTGTTATCACAGAATAAACCCAGATTTACTTATAGATAAATACCCCACATTTGAGATGTATGATTCTACACTCTCATAAACCTAGCATAAAATAAAGGGTCACTTTAATAATGTGGGTAGAAATTTAGATGTGAAAATCCTAATTATTTATCTAGAATAGGACGGTCATGTTCTTAAGATGCTTTGCTGTACATATCCTGGGATAGGACATTTCCATACCTCAATGTCTGTGACATTGCTTACAATGTTGATTTACTTTATTACAACACAGATATATCCTTTAAGTCACAAAGAAAGCAATAGAATATAAACACATGTCTTGAATTTTGTGTAGATTTATGTGCTTTGCTGGACTAATGCCTTGCTCTATGAATGGAATTCCTATCCCTTTGTTCTTGTCATTTGTTGGGTTGCATTGTTCGAGCATTCCAGACAAGTGTCTATTGATTATGTTTGGAAATAACCATGGTATTATGAAGAGAAAATAATAAGATATGGAAATAATCATAATTAACAATCTAATTTATCCTAGAGGTTGCTCAATTTAAATTCAGAGAGGCTAAACAGAGCTCAGTTGAGCCTATTGCTTCTTATTAGACACTTTCTGGCAGTGCTAGGATGTCATACAAACACTTAAAAATCAAAAGAATGTTATTACCATATGGCAATTCTGTGTTCTAGAGACAATTAGGCTAATCATTCTGATTCTAGGCTTTAGCTAAGCACAGTAGAAACAGAATTACTGCAGTGGAGATTTGGGAGTTAATTTAGTAGGTAGAAGTAAAAAGCAGCCAGGTACACAAGGCTTCCACAGATTTACTACTGAATAAAAATGACTCTTGCTGCACTGGAGTGAACTGGAAGTGCAAAACTCTGGGATCAATACTGCAAAGATTTGTGAAAGTGCATATTGAGCAGACACTTGAAGGTAAAGGCCAACAGAAGCCATATAGAACACATGCTTTTTGTGTAATATGTCTGTGTTTGTATGCAGTGCATGTATACATACATTCATCTATACATACATGCAAGTGTTATATAAGTGCATATTTTGTTTGAGTTCTTTTTCTTCTAGCATTTTATACATTGCAGACCCACTCCAATATATTGTCATGTTCTGGAGGCTGGGACAAAAAAAATCAAATGCATTACAATACTGTCTTATTTCTGTGCATTTTCTTGTGGCTGTGAATACAGTCAGCAGAACAAAAGACTGCCTGAATTCATGACACATACTGCTGCTGACTGGAGCAAAAAACATCCTTGAGTAACTGCCAGTGCTGCTAAGCACAGAGTGAGCTTCCTACCCATATCTTTGGATGACTGGGATAGCTGTCAAAAGTTTTGATAGCAAATGTCTTCATTTAATTAAAACAAGGGGGGAGAATAAAAGGTCTAACTAATATAGTAGCGGCACCCTCTGCTTCCAGCATGCTCAGCTGCTCCCGCAGACAAACATAAATTCCAAATCATTTTTTTCATTAACAAAGTTTGCCTTTCCAGCTCCACTGATGTGGAGGTTTCTTCTTTCAGGCCCCTTGCTGCATTGCAGAGCTTATTATTAGTTATTATTCATCTGTCCTCAATTCAATGATCGGATCTGTCTGTTGGTGTATTAGGAAGCAGAGATTCTAACCAAGCTTACTGAGGGAAAAATATGAAGCAAGGAGGCAAACATAACTATTGTATGGATTGTTTTTCCTGTGAGCTGCCAGCCTCACCGTGACATCATTGCAGATCAGGAATAATTTTCAATAAGAAAGGACAGGGGCAGTGCAGATCAAATCTGAGACAAGGAGAATATAAAGTCACACTGTCCTCATCCTCTGCTTAGCTGATTCTGAACACTTCTCAAGATATGGGTGACTACAAAGTACCACCTCATCAGAATTCTCACTAACATCCTTAATATTTTTTATTCTCACATTACAATCAGTTAAGAAGGTGAAAATAGGAATATTATGCTCACAGCAGTGCAGGGGGAGATCAGTCACAGCATCTGCTACTTCCTGGCATGAAAAAAAAGAAAGTCATTGCTGGTTGCACTGAGAAAGAAGGAAAAAAAGAGAGAGACATGGATCAATTTCCATCCTCAAAAGCAGGGCTTCCAGTTGTGTGGTTTGCAGTGAATAAGAAAGTTCTTTGCTTATGTAGGTAATCTTGGTCCTGCTATGACTCCTTTTGTGGGGTGAGGAAGCCTAGACCCGTGTGGCTGTTGCTTCTTCTATAAAGATTGTCCTTTGTGGAAGTAAAAAGGACAGGGATGAACTGCAAATAGAGGAAGAAGCGTGACTCACAATTGCTCACAACTGCTTTTATGGGGTGTTTTCCTGAGATTGTGACTGGCCTGTAGGTTGCACCTACACCTCTTCCCTTCTCCTTTCTGGGAAGCTTTTTCAAGGTACTCCAGTGGTGCAATGAGGTGGCTTCCAAAGCAAGCAGATGGAAAGCTAAGTGACAGTCTGAAATGGGAGCTGACATAGAGTTGGCACATGCGGTAAAAATATCTTATTCTTGCACAGTCAGGCTAATTTGACAGTGCCCAGTAAAAGCGAGATCTCCCCCTGCTTGGACCACCTCCAATCTCTACCATTAGTGATACAGAAGTGCAGAGAGCTGTTATCAATGAGTAGAATCATGACCTCAGTTCACATTTGAAACAGAGGAGATAGATAATGCCAAAATTTCATCACAGAGTAAAAGTATATCCATTTCACTTGAAAAGATGACCAGGGTAATCAAAAGCAGACACAAGTTTTATGCTTCTGAGTGCCTAAAAAGTGCCTAGTTAAATATTTGTATAGTAATCACTATGCCCTTTCCAAATGCTTGCCAAGAGGAAAGATTTGTACAAAATACCAAAGGTAATACTAATCAGAGGTAACCTGCAGACTTGAGAGAGCAAACCATGGAGATCATTAGATTGCAGCATGTTGGATCACCCAGAGCCACTGAGGCCATCCATTTCAGGACATTAATAAGATTTTGTGGAGCAGACTCAGATTGATGAACCTAGCCATGATCAGTCTTGGCTCATGTGTTGCCGTCTCACGGCGTGGCGACCTGGTTCAGGAACGGCACGGCGGCCAACCACAGGCCGCCGGGTCATCTGCT
>JAUBNY010000557.1:2227780-2258349 GCA_032275445.1 Crypturellus soui | reverse complement strand
CTTTCCTTTCCTTTCCTTTCCTTTCCTTTCCTTTCCTTTCCTTTCCTTTCCTTTCCTTTCCTTTCCTTTCCTTTTCCTTCTTTTTTTTTTTAATCTTTAAACAAAATGCTAATATTTGCTCTCCATTTTATTTATATACTTCATTTTCTTTGGCTACCCGACCCAGTCCTTTTTTAAATATGCCTTCCTTTTGGACTTTCTCCCTGCCTTCACAAACATTCCTTCTTCCTTTCAGCTGTACTTTACATCATCCTTTTCTTCAGGTTTCTACCCACTACATGCTTCCCTAATCTGGCCATTCCTATGTATTTAGGTCTTCATTACAAGAAAATTGTTTGTAAGTACTGGGACAAGAATGGTTTCTACTAAAAAAAAAAAAGTGGTTTGAAAAAGAAGTTCTTTCTCCAGATGAAAAGTCTGAAACAAAATACAGCTTTCAGCTTATTTCAATTGCAAATATCATATTAGTTCAGATTTGTATATTAAAAAGCTGAATTTATAGAAAGAATTAGACATCTGGGAAAGGATTCTTCTGACCATCAGTAGATGTCTCGGCTAGACCTCCATTTGAGGTAGTCTCTGTAGGCTCACACCATAGTCAGTGGAGAAAAACAGTCATTTCAAGATTATTATTCATCTTTGCTTAAAGTAGATATTTGAAATAGGTCAGATGAATCACACTGTAAATGTGTCTATTTCTTTCCATTGACTATAAAGGAATCCTGGGGTGACTAGCTCTGCAGTTGACGCCTACACTATGAATGTCTAAAGTTAGACAAAATGAATCCCACCCTAGCTGTCATCTTAAACACTCATTGCGACATGTCATTCCTTTTCCTTTTTATTTAACTAAAAATCCAAGGCAAAACAACATTCTAAGATAAAACGAAAAATAATCTAGCTCGACATTTTCCATAGAAAGATCTTTTTTGTGTGTTGAATTTCATATTTTCCTTCAAAAACTTTCAGTCTTGACAAAACTGCCTTTTGTAAGAAGAAAGCTTTTAAAATGAAAAATGTGACTGGTTACTTTGCGGCACATAAAAGGCAGAGGGAATGTTTCACCTTACTTGTCCACTCTGTCCTTGGCTGTTGGGCTAATATGGCTTTGTTTGGGCCAATTTGTATCGGTAGTAATAGTGATGTTATGATCGAGTCGTTAGGAGCTGGGCAAACAACTGCCAATCAATTTACCATAGGTTCATATCTGCTTGCCAGGTGGCAATAACTTCTGGTCACTATTGACGTGGATTAGATTTGCACCAGTGACCTAGAAGTGAAAAAGGAAATTTATTACCAATTCCTTAAGCCATCCAGTTCTGCAAAATAGCTTTGTATCAAAATGTATCATTTATTTCCTTACACTTGCCTGGCAGGATTGTAACTATAACAAACCACCCTCAAACAACACTAGGATATAGCAATATAGAGCAATTTAGGCATAATGGAGCTCAGAGCCTTCTAGTACTATGAGATGACAGGTTTTGGAGGGCAAGATATAAGGTGAAGAACAATTGCTTGTCTTGTCCCCGACCAGCACTCACTGTCTATAAACTTCCTACCTCTTCATATTTGCTGGGCCAGAGGGAAATTTTTTAGGGCACTTTGAAGCCTGCATTAAAACTGCCCTAGACTTAGTCTCAAAAAAGCCTCAGGTAATTTTCACCCTACCGTGTCTTTCTTTTCCAAGTCCTAAAACTGCATGACTGAGAAGTGGGCAATTTTTGAATTTCAGCTTACATCCTTCATCTCACTAATAAACTTGAAAAGATTATCCTGGTGTGGGGAGCAATTGTAGCTCTATGCATCAGTCTGTGTGTTCCTTTTACATTTGTCCATTCAACACCCTGGCCATTTGTCTTTTCCAAGGCAGATTGAAGAGAAATCAATGCTTCTTTGTAGCATCTGAATATTTTTTTTCCCAGTAGAGTACTTTCCTAAAAAGTGGTTAAGGTGAACAGCAGGGAAGTCAGGGTTTGCTGTTACTAAGGTCAGTTGCAAATTCTCTGCTGGATCAATCATCTAGCTTCTGTCACACTCGTTCATTACAGTCCAGGTGTTTTTGGAAGAAGTGTTTCATCCACCTTGATTCATGTCTTTTTTTCATTAGTCTTTTGTCTCTGATTTACCTTTTGCTTGTAAGTTTGCTTTATAATCAAATGAAAACTCCAAACCACACTTAATTTGAGTAGTCTGTATTTGGGTTTAGTAAGGTTCAATCTCTCCAGAGAGCAACTGAATTAAAAATCTCAAACTCTCTTCCTGCTCTGAGGAAGTCAATTCATCCTTAAGTTTAGGGGAGCCCTAATAGGTGTAATTTTGACCTCAGGAATTCTGAGTCAGTGAAGATCCGTATATTTTAATTCACCTAGAAAATCTAATATTTCAGGATTTTCTCTGATGAGAAAATGATTTATTCAGGATTTTTGGATAGCCTACTGCTAGTTCATTGAATCACTTTGTCTAATAGCATTCTGTCCAGAAGCATTCTGCAAAACTGATGGCATATATTCAGGAGTCAAATACTGTCTTTCTCTTGTTGTTTGTTTGTTTTGTTATTTGTCCATTTGCTTTGTTTAAGATATTTGAGATACTGCTAAAATGGCCAGAATAGAGTACTGTGAAAGGCTTCAGATGATTGTCACACTTCTTGTGGAGAGGAAGCTGGACTTGCTTTTCAATATTATTTAGATAATGAAATGTGAAAAAAACATCCTGGTCACCTACTTTGCCTTTTGTGCAGTAGATATAAACATTCATTAAGATAATTATTCTTTGAACTAGAGTAGGCAGTTTCAACAAGACCAAGGTATACCCCCCAGTCCCGATTCTCCCCCAGAAAAAAATGATTTAAATATTTCCCTTGATATAGAATCCACCCTAGCTTTTATTAAATGATTGCAAAGGCTAAATATTCTTATAGCAAAAACTATATATTCATTTTTAAATTGCCTGTATTTAACTTCAGTATTCAGCCATTGAATCTGCTTACAGTCTTGCTCACCAGATAGAAAGATGTATATCACATTTCTGGTTGTTAGTTGCAAAGTGTCTGTGATCAAATCATCCCATATATTTTCTTTTATGAGCTAAATAAATTGAGTTCTGAGTGTCAGCCATCGATTCCTAGTCATGTCTGTGGTTCCTCTGTGAAATCCTGCCTGCTTTTTCCTAATAAGAATTTTTTCTTTAAGTATGGACACCAGAACATTGATGTTTTAAAATCAGTTTTACCTGCATCAGACACAAAGATATTATTACTCTTCAATCCTACACATCAAATCACTGGATGTCCTTCTTACTGTCATTCCGAAGGTTTAAAATGTATGGACTACTGAACTGTTTTCAATCCCATTAAAAAACAGATTTGCAATCCCTTGATGTTGTCTCACAGCTGATACGTAAGAAGCAATGTGCATATTTAGTGTAACTTATAGAAGCACAGTGTCCAGACCAGCATTGCTATTTATTAGCCTATATGAGAAGTAGGTTTTAGACAGAGGATAGCTATAGTACCTCATTTCAGGATGTATCATTTAGGAGCTCATTTCAGGAGAGTATCGATGTTATTTGTACCTTGCCCCTTATCACTCCCCTATAAAGCCAAAGAGCCTACTTTCCCAAATTTTCAACAACTGTTACTCTTTCCCATGACTGCTGATGCTCACAGACATTTTAAGATGTAAGATGATCCTCAGAGATGGAGAAAATACTGAAGGAATACAGTTGGCCTTGATGTAGGTTTTTCCTTTTTTTTTTCTGTGCAAAGTTAGTTGTTTTATTTATTTCTTTGTTTTATTTATTTACTTCTGACTCTGAACT
Source organism: Crypturellus soui (assembly GCA_032275445.1). Taxonomy (NCBI): domain Eukaryota; kingdom Metazoa; phylum Chordata; class Aves; order Tinamiformes; family Tinamidae; genus Crypturellus; species Crypturellus soui. Next base: position 2,254,527 of record JAUBNY010000557.1, on the reverse strand, counting down.
GTTCTTGAAATTAGACTCATTGTGACAATGTAATGTGCAGACTGTCTGCAGATTGTGTCAGATCAAGCTTCATAATATTTTATGTGTACTGGAAGAGCATACACACTGCCAGTAATAAGTATGCACTGCCCTTGGGCCCAGCTCCTGCAGTGTATTACAAATCTCAGAGACGTGGTCATTACTTTGTCTTTGCTACAAAATTACTTTTATTGAATTGCAGTTAAGAAATCCTGTTATTTGCGGTTGCTTTTTTAAACATTTTTTCCACTTCCCTTCCTCTCCCTTTTCTTCTTCATGGCATAATAATGCCATTTGATCCCTGCAATGTTCTGCAGCTGGGCAATGTTCTGCAGCTGATTTTTCAGCATAGGTTCACATTCTGTTTTAGACCATGTAAACTCCTAAAATGAAGAGTAGTACTTGCCAAACTTTTTTTTTTTTTTTAATTTTCCTTGTGTCTGGTTGAATGCATCATTCATGAGCGAATGTGCACTTTTTCTGTTGTGTTTATAATTTGCAACTTTTCATTATCTAATCTGAATGATCCATTTGTAGCCCGTAGGTGTTTTTTTGACTGGAACATTATGTGATTGGTTGAGTATCTTATCTTATTGTTATAGTATTATTTCTTTTTCAAAATTAGCTGTTCTTTTGGGTTTAAATGTAACCTTCTCAGTTAAAAGCTGAATAGTTTTCCAATAAGATATCATAGAATCATAGAACTGTTAAGGTTGGAAAGGACCTACTATCTCAAGTCTCCTACAACTTGCATTTAGGACAAAAATGTCAAAAGAATATGATATGTGAATACTGCTATTTCTTCTGGTCATAGACAGTGTAAGCAAGGGTGACATAATTAAAATAATAATAATAATAAATTAAACACATACACAAACACCACCCAAACACAAGCTTATGGGAATGTTTTTAAAACTGCTCCCTAAGCCTAGGTTTGGTCCATTGAGTGGATAGTTTTCTACAGTAAGAAATAAAGTAGTGGAAGTAGACATGAAGCAAAAGACTGAAGCTATTTCTCCTACACTGAGATTTAAGTAAGTGGTGAAGTACATAAATATTGTGTTTCATCTGTAAAAAGAGACATTGATGCAAACTTTCACTTGTAAAGAAGTCTTTTTTAAATAGAAAATGCCTTTTGATAACTTTCTGGCACTGTTTTAGGTATGAAATCTTATTTGAATTATTATTCTAGTTTACTGCTCCATACACTGGATGGGTGTTTTTAATGGGATCTTTAAAAAGATTGATTCCAATAATAAAAAATGAGTTGGAACAGTGAGACAGTACTCAATATTTTTTCCAAACGTGGAATTTGTTTCTAAATTTGACCCAAAGGAGCTGTAACTAAATTATGATGCAAATAATTCATCTTTCAATAGTCAAACTACCTTTTATTTTCTCTTTTGATGAACAAAATGAATAAAGGAAAAATGAATAGATTTTCTAACCAGAGAAATCTTTTTGCTTAAAGTAGAAAAGATTGAATTTTAGATCATACAGAAAATATTTGGAAGGACTTCGAGGTCATGCAGTCCATCGTCCAGCTCTGGTAACATTAACCGTAATTATGTCTTTTCTGACATAAGTTTGTCCTGATTGTTCTCAGGATGGAGATTCCATATCCACTTCAGTGATTAATGAGCTCTACTATCGAAATATTTTTATCAATGTCTTACCTGAATCTCCAATATTTTAATCTGCCTTTCCTATCTTAATTCCATGACCATGAAGGAGAGCTAACAACCTTTGTTTTAGCAGCAGCACTTCATATTTGAAGACTCTTTCCATATCTCCCATCATTATGCTCATCATATGCTAGGTAATCTTCTCTTTTGATCTTTCCCGGTGAGTTACCATACCTAGACTCCTGACAATTCCTGTTGCTTTCTTCGGTCTCTCTCCAACTGGGCTACATTTTTCTTAAATTATGAGTTAAGATCACATCACAGTTTATAAATAGCTTTGATAAAAATATTATTTATTCAAAGTAGACATCTCTTAAATCATTTCCTTGTGGTCATGCTTAATACTCTTCTCAGAGTTAGATTTTCTGTGCAGCAAAAACATATTTTACTGTTTTCTGTCTTATGAATAAATCTAGATTTTAGTAAAATTTGCAAAGCTACTTTAGTTTTTACATGTTCTTGTTTAGCAACATTTATTATCAACTTTTTAAATTGACATAAAATCAGTGTTTATTTCTTAACCGTTGAAGCACAAGGGTGATTTTACTATTAATATATTAAAGCTCATAGTTCTTCTAATCAAATACTTTTTTTTTCTATTTCTGTGACATCTTTGAATTCATGAGTTTTCAAAGAGTTTTCTGGAATGAGAACTTGTTGCCTGAACCAAAATCCAAATAAATTCAAAGGAAGATTTTCACTTAGTTAATAAGGAAGTCTTGCATGATGCCAGTAATGCCATAGGACTTATGCAGTGGTGTGAAATGAACCTGAAACTCTGTGAATTTTAGGAACACCACATCTGCTGTCCTACAGCATCCACCCAGGGAGAACTATTTATGATTTAGCCACAGAGCTGGCTTGTGTTAAGGAAGAGAGACAGAAATTTGTCTTTTGTATTGAAGAGTAGACAGAAACCTAGAAAATTGTTTATAAGGGAAGTTATACAAATCCTTCTCAATCTCTGTTGTGCATGAAAGCTTTGTCTTTAGTTCCATGTTGGTCCCTTTTTTTTTTCCTTATCACCTTGAAATTGGCTTTTGAACAGTCCAGGGTCATTGCCCTGTAATTAAAAAAATATATATTTTAGGCACTCTTGCCAAAACAATCTATAGTGTCCTTTTAATGAGGTATAAACAGTATCTGTAGATTCTACTGCAAGATTGCTGCACTGCTCTACTTTAACTTTTCTTTTTTTAATTTATACACATGTGATTATGAATTTCAATTTGCATGCATTACTTTTCGCCTTCCCCAGGGCTTATCAGTCCTATCTGACTATTAAAAGTGAGAAGGGAGAATACAAGTTGGCCTACTACTTCAGTTAAACAATATTTGTATTGTATTCAGTAGAATAGATTTCTTAGAGTAGGCTGTACTACAATACAATACAATACCTTGGATATAGGTCCAAGTTACCTATGTTACTATGTTAAGCTCATGGCCTCTTTGATCATAGGAGGAAAATAGAGAAATTTCCTGAGAGCATTGTTAGTAATCCACATTGTCCACACATTGAGAACAAGTTGAATAAATGGGATATGGAATATAGTTTATATTTCATGTCCTATTGCATCCCCTGCTTATCAGGAGTAGATTGCTCTTGGTCGCCTCTGTTGTTTGCTGCATTATTTCTTCCTCAGGCTGGGTGCATACCATGTTTGCTCCTGTAAATAAATCAAGATGGTATGAGTAGAGTCTATTTTGTTGATGTTTCAAGTCTTTGAAAGGCACTCATTCCTAAAACACAAGTTGAGATAAAAATAACATCATCTTTCCTCATGACCTAGTCAGATTAGACATCCAATCTTCACAGAAAGTACACAAGATATATTTCTCCGCTCTAGTATGTGACTGCTTCCTGGGGCAGGCTCCACTGCCTTGAGTGCGTAGCTGTGATGTTCAACGAGATGGCCTGCCATCTGTACCTTTTCTTCAGTTCTGGTGCTGGAAAGCATTATGGAACAACATTATGGCTCTCATTCCTCAGAACTGTGACAAATTCTGACATGAAACAGAGGGCATTTCTCCAGGAAATAAGGAGCGCTTATGGTTCTCTATGAAGGTCATTTATTCCTCTCCTCACTTGGGCTAACTGTGGAACTAGCTCCTGTGATCCAAGTGGCTGCAGCACAAGTACCTGCAGCAACAGTTACTCAAGTAGTTTCCTTTTGCTTTCCTATTCAGTAATTGCTTGTGGGAAGACCTGGTCAAAAGAAAGGCCATTTTGAATATGTGCCCTGAAAATTCAGAAGCTTTTCCCAGCTTCCCTTCTGCTATAGCCACTGCTGCTCTGGGAGAGGCATCTGCTGTCTTGTGGGACCTGGGGCATATTGGAGGTCAGCAGCACAGGAGGGATTTAGTTCAGGCCTCTTTATTTCTCATCTTGGTGCTAATCCATTCACCAGGGTGTCCCTCAGAGCCATAAATGCTATTTGTACAGTCTTTATCATTTGCACCCACATACCCCTCTTACTCCGCCTCCTCCTATTCTCATACACTTGCCTGGATAACAGATAATCCTCTTCCTGCCACCCCACATTGCCTCCCAGCTACAGATCATGTTTCTCAACTGTAAAAAAAATCCACTTCTTGAGCATTTATTTTGAAGGGAAGTTTTTTATGTGGTTTCCATGATCACATGCACTGGAATTAAAATATTCATACCTTTAAAAGCTTTTCCAATTATAATTATTTTACCTGCCTGGCAAAGGGACTGCAGATGCCTCTCTCGGTTTCACTCTTAATCTCTGTTTGCTACCCACACTGTAACTGACTCAGAGCTCTTCCCTTGAAATGACTTTGGCATGACTTGCACATTTTCCCTCTTCACATAGCCACTACAGAGAAATCACATGACTTCCATGATTTTATTTATTTTTTTAACTTTTTATTTAGCATGTGCTAGCATTTTGAATAGATATTATCAACTAGCTTTTCTAGACCCCTAAAATGTTTTTTAACCTTGTCCATGACATAGGAAAGAAAGCTGTGAAATAGAAAAGAGATGGTGCAGGCAGGAGGAGAAGGAAAATAAAAAGATTATAGAGTAGAAAAGTGATCTTCCCTTACAAATATCAGAGCTACACTTTCACACCTTAGAGTTGCTTCCTGTCAAAAAGTCTCTTAACCAAAAAATAATTCCTCCATCTCCATTTTTAGAAAATAGAAAATCAAGCAGTATGTTTTAAAATAATCTAGATGAAACAAAATTGAGTGTTTTGTTAATGCACCTGCAACTGGACAGTCTTATGGTTATGATGACTACATAGTGAACACCATAGGCTTCATAAATAAATACAGATTCTTAAAAGTCCTAATCCAGATATCCCATTCCTTTTACCTGTAGTAAATATGAAATTTTACATTGGACTAGACTGTTAATCATGCTAGAGAACCTTTCTGTTCCTTCTTTCGTGCAAAAGGATCTTGTAGTGGACGTAAATGTAATTTAATAAAATTTTATTGTCTGTGTATGCCTCCAAAAGGTGATTAAGGGATATTAATATTCATTAATCATTAGATTCAGACCTACCGACAGGAATGGGAGTAGGACTGGGGTCCTAAGCAAACTTATTTTTCTTAGTTTGTCCGATTTTCCTGTAAACCTTGTGAGAAGTCTTTTTTTTTTTTTTTTTTTGCTAGAAACATTACCACTTTTTTCTTACAGCCAGATCCGGCTTACTGTTATTTTTCAATGCTTCTGATGCTCTGTCCTACTAAAAGACAAGAGCAGTATACTGCAATAACTAATAGAAGGGGCACCACCTTTGGGCAGGGAAACCTACCTCAAATGAAAACCTCCTGAGGAATATCGGTCTTAGCAGGTGGGAAGCTGTGTGCATTATCCAATAGCTCTTTGCTCCTTTCCTGGTTTGCATGAAGAGAAAGAGAACAATCAGTCTCAGAACTGTTTTTTTTTCCCTTCCTTTCATCCTTAAAAGACAGTTTAGCGGGAATGTTAACCCCACTTTCATTTGTGGCGTTTTATCTTCTCCAGATGGATCCATCTAACATGCACTGACAGCCTGTAATTTTATGCAGCCAGCAGTGGGTAATAAGCTGTAGGTGTTTATTGCATAAAATGGTATATTTGTTAGAACTAAATGGTTCTGGCTGGAGGCAACATCCAGATGAAGGACAGGACAGTCATCTCTGAAACAATGAACTGCATAAAATAAAACTGAGCTTTAACAAGAGTGAAAACAACTGGCATAATTTCTTTGATTTGTTACAAGATTACTGTTTTTTTCCTACTACAGAAGAATACAAGCACAAATCTGTGGACAGATCCATATTCAGTGAAGTCCTGACGGCTTTGAATCTTGAATCACTCTTCCAGGTTCTACTGGCTCTAGGGTTTTCCCAGGTAATATCTTCCTCGATGTGCAATGCTGCAGCAGTCCCTGCTACAGGGAAGTGTTAGGAAGGTGGGCTGGCTAACAGGCAGCATATATATTTGGTCAGAAAACCCTGCACCAAGGATACTGGAGTCTTGATTTAACCCATATTTTACCATGATGATAGGCATCACATAAACAGTACAAGGGCATGGAATTCAGTTCCTTGGAAATATGATTTGTTGCCAACAAGTTATCCTGGCTTTTAGCTAAGGTATCAATGTCAGAGGAATTTGTTGCAGATATTTACACTCAGTTTTTGCTGTTGTTGTGATTGTTGATGTTGTTTTTTAATTCTCATACTTATTCTAAGCTAGCGTGTGGGTGTCATGAACATGTTGTTCAGTACTTTGCTTTTCAGTATTATACTGCTGGACTCTTGATCTGCCAATATTTCATCTGCTGTCTTTGTTTGTATTCATCCTGCACAAAAGCTGTTCATTTTATCCCACCCCATGCACTTAGATATTTCCCCTTGAAAATTGGGGTAGAGCTTTAATTATTTTCGCTTACATTTTATCATTCTGGAGAAGGATCACCGCAGAACATCCATAGGCCAAGCTAGGAGCAGGAGTGCTAAACCCAAACTGCCAGTTTCCTATGAAATACTTACCACAGGTCTAGTCCTTCCTTCAATATGGTGAAGAGGGGGTGGTATAGGTGTCCGCAATGAGAGTAAGGTGAATCTTTCAAAAGATTATTCCTTTTCCCTTATGTAGAGTGTCAGTCTACATCAGCTTGCATCATATCAGCAAGTCAGAGAGTAGTTGGTTTGAATGAATTTCAGTGCTTTGGGGTAAGACATAATGTGGACAAATAAGATTATTACTGACTGACATGAAACCCTCCTCATGCCAAACAACTTATAACTTGTCACTAACTTCAGGGATAGACAGCAGAAATTACTGACTTTCTCATGGTCTGACAGTGACACTATTACAAATATTTGATTAACCCTTATGCACCTCTATTTCATTCATGGGCCTGTTCAGTGGTTTTGCCCAGGTGACATCCTCCTATTAAAGCTTGGATAAGTAAGGAGGTAACCAAGCAGTCATAAAAGAAGAAGGCCCAGTGCATCAAGTTAGTGGTAAAAAAAGCACTCTAGACTATTTATGTACCTTTTTAGAAGTTGAGATAATATCTGAGTTCATAGGATGTAGAGACTGTTTTTGGTTACCAAGACTACTTATTCTGTGATTGTGCCTCTGGAAGGTCCTTTGCTAAATTATTGCCCTGATTCAGCAAAGCACACTGACACATATCTGAAGTCAGTTAATTGCCCTTCTCATGAGATCCCAGTTGTTTAGAGGAGTGGGGGAGGACTGGGAGGACTATAAAAACTACTACCTGCTGCTCAGAATGTATTAATTCAAGCTGGTTTTGTAACACTCAGTCTACTACGTACCAACTCAGCAATTGATTGGAAAGATAATTTTATCACATACATCTTGCCATGGCTGTGAATAAATGCTCTTTTGCAAAAGAAGTTGCAGTGGAAGCACATTTGAGATAACCCCAACTACAAGGCCAAATGTTTTAAAAAGTGACTTCAGATTTTGAGTGCCTACAGTTTTAAATATTCAGCTTGAGACACACTATAGACAATACATTTCACATAAGGTGGGAAATGAGGTTGCTTTCTGAAAATCAGCCCTCTGAAAGTGTCTCAGCTGGCTTTCATGCAGTAAAAAAACTCCATGTTTCCTGCCATCTGTAGAAACTCTGCACCCAAGGTTGTAACTAGAAAAGAAATAGAGTCACTTGGGAAGATCAAATCACAGGTCCAAAGATAAAATGAGAACTCATGAGGGGTATTACAGAGGCAGACACTGAGATTCCCATCATAGCCTCTGCCTTTGGGAATGATAGAGACAAACTAATACATCACACATTTGTAAGTCCAGTTACAGCTGAGGTTTCATGTGCCAAACAGATTCACTGTTTTAGCAGAAGAAAAGGCAGTGCCACTTAATAAGGATTGATAAGGTAAAAAACATCCATCAGCTGACAAACTCTGCATCTACTCTCTTTTACCTTACCTGAAGCTGTAAAGTCCCAGATGCATCTGTGATAAGACAGGTAAAGTTTGATTCACAGGCTGGAAATGAAGACATTTGAAAGGACTATGAGAACAAAACACTAAAAAGTTGCTTGGATAGGGAAATATTTGAAATCCACAGTAGCATCCAAGCATTGTACTGTGAGATTATAGGATCCTCTGCTTGCCATTTTAAGCAAAAGAGAAACAGTGAGGTGTCAGAAGGACTTGAAGATACATTTTTCTTTTAAAGTAAGCTAAGAGATAGTAAGCAGATTTACTTAGAGTTATTGTGTCTTGTATTGCAAAGAGATGGTTCAGCTATCTCTTTCCTTCAGCACTAAATGAACTGTGTAGATAATGCCTTACAAATTAAAATCACCTCTAATTAATAGATTTTCAACAAACAAGGAGAGAGGGGCTAGTAAAACCAAACCAGATATTGTCTGGTCCATCAGGAGCAATGCACTTTATAACCAGCTTTATTTAAATGTGTTCAATCACCGCCGCACAATATCTCCAGAATCTCCCTGTCTCCAGAAGTTATTCTCAAATATCTGCATCTATCTGCAACCCTGAGGGAAATCAAATAATGTGCTGCTTATACTGGATAGCCTATAAATTATTCCATCCCTTGGAAGTCATCAACAGAAATAAGGAAAGTGCAAAGGCTGATAGGTCCTTGATATTATTTTCTTCTCTATAATTAAATGTCCAGGCTACTTACAGGTTCAAGGAAATAAAAGGTTTTGTAAGATAGGATTTTGATTCTTAACGATTAAAGCTGTTTCCTAAGCCAGTCCAGTCCTGTCAATGGAAAGGAATGTGCTGATGAAACCATCAGCTTTGATGCCCCATGCAGAGCTCAAAACTCTGCAGAGCTCCCACTGGTTTGATCTAGTTACCATGAGCAGACACAGAAAGCTAAAATAAGATTAAAAAAGGCCTGTAGAGAAATGAAACTCACTATTCTATTCCATTAAAAGTATAGAAAGTTTATCTTTTTCTCCTATACACATGCATATTCCTATCTCTTCTTCTGTTTTCTATATCCTTCCTTCTTTAAAACAACCTTGCATGGAAAAATGCTTGTCCAGCACAAGCATCCTTGGCTGTGTTTGGTATCCAGACCCCAGAAGGCATGTGTAAATTTTCAAATCCTGCTGAAGTTGCTGGATATCCTTCCCATAGCACAGGATTGCCTCTTTGACGCAGGCATTGTCATTCATTTTATTCTTTTCAGTTCAAAACACAAAATGACCATCTTCCCAGGTGGCATTTAAGCATTCCTGACATGAAAAACAACAACAACAACAATGCAAAAGTTTTCATAAACCAGAACCAGTTACTTTTATTCATTTATTTTCTTGCCATGGCAATGAATGCAAAAACTTCCATTATTTGCGCATCAGGAGAACAGAAGACTTTTTCTAAAGCTGGGAAAAAATGCCATTAGAATTTCCTGGGATTGTTCTTTGTTATTGAATAAGCCTTCTGAAGTAGCACTGTGAGGGCTGTGTTTCAGTGAGAAGAGGCAATATCTTCTGTTCTTCTTGTAAAGATACAACCTAGGGATATCCGGGCAGACAGGCGCATTTCAGAAGGTATACATTCCTTGAGAGATTTTAAGTAGGATTTGGTACATATTTAAAAATATTGCACTACAAAGAAAAGTTCATTCTTAAAATATGTCATCAGTGTGTAAGTGAAGAAAACTGGCTAAATGGAAAAAAAAAAGAATTTATCAGAAAATTTGCGTATGAGATGCCAAGGGAAAGATGACACTGGATAAATAAAATTTTAAGGCTGGTGATATTGTACATGCAGGCAAAGATGGGATAGGTAATGGGAATGAGAGATTGGAAATAGAAATTGAATTTGAGAGGAAACTAAACTCAAAGAAGTTCAAACCCCTTGAGTCAAGAGGAGTAGATCATCTCCATAGCAGAAGTGGGAGAAAAATGGCACATGAAATTTGCATTAGGAAGAAAGAACTTTTAATATGCCATTAAAACTGGAAATGGTATATTAAAGCTGGAAAAAAGAAAAAACCTTTATGAAGAAAGAGGCGAGGCGAGGCGAGGAGAGGAGAGGAGTGCACTGGGGAGCAAGGACTGCATGGACCTGACCTCAGAAGTATGTTAAGAATTCAGAGAGAAATAAACATTGAAGAAATTGTGAAATAAATACTACCTGGCTTTGTGAAAGGAAGATAGCATCAGCCTAATCTGATTTCCTACTATGATTATATATATATATTTATATATATATATAGCTAGACTTCAGTAAGTGATTTCAGATACAACACTGTGGGAGAAATCATCAGTTTTCCACAAGAAAATGTGGATCAGTAAAAATCATGAAATCATTAGAGAAGGTAAATGAAGACAGAAAAAATTTGGTTGTATTAGAACAAGAATCACTGTGCTGCAGAGCAATCACTAATGCATTTTCTCAAAAAGTGGTTTTATTTAATCTAATTTAATATCCACTCAATCTAATTTAATATTTTGTGAAACATCCTGATCATGGAACAGAAAAGGAAGAGCTTACGAAATTCAGTGATGACAGAAACACAAGAGATACCAACTGTAGAACTCTACTTTGAAAGATTGTACACAAAGAATTAGCAGAAGATTAGGGCTAATAGAAAAGGGACAAAAAGCAACTGCTTAAGTTCAGCATCAGGCACCCAAGGGTAAACAGCAAGAATTTCTGCCAAGCACTGGGACCTCATTAACCAGACCTGAATGAGAAGAAGGACAATCTGACTATACTTGTCAGTCCCGAAGTGGCTGTGAGCCACCACTACCATGGGGTCATTAAAAAGTCCAATATGGATGTATCAGGAGATATATGAGAGTGTAAGTAGAATGGAGGGGATGTTGTTTGTAATACTGGGAATCTCATAATCTACAAGAAAGATGGATTCAGACCACAGCAAAGGAAAACATCTTCATGAAATCATCAAGAAAATGGATATTCAGTTGTGAAAGAACAGTGGAAGAGTGTAGGATGTTCAACCTCGCAGAACAAAAGCTAAGGAATCAGATGATTGCTACCTATGAATAAAGGATAAGGACAGAAGGATAAATACCAGTGAAGGAAGAGAGCTATTTAAATTACAGGACAACTACATTGACAAAAGGATAAAATAGATATTCATTTCCCACAATTAAATGCATGCCAGACATTGAAATTTTCCAGTCATACCAGTAACGATTTCTTAAAACACTGACAAACATGGTTATATTCAAGCAATATTCAAGAAAGATTAAAACAATCCAAAGCAGGGTTAAAAAAAAATCTATTAGACGAAAATCAGTGTAGTGAGTTCATTGTTCCAGAGACACTAGAAGTAAACTTTCCTTACACAATCTAGGAAACTGGAGACAGGGTATTACTACTTTCGAAATACACCTAGGGAATAAGACCAAGACCAAGGAAGAAGAAGAGCTATTTAAACTAAGGGAAAACTTTGGTGTTCGAGTAAATGGATATGAGCTAGACATGAATAAATTTAATCTGTAAATGAGGAAAAGATTTCTAAAGAATAGAAGAGTAACAGTGGAAAGAACAGCTTTTTAGTGAAATTATCAGGTAATATGTCAAAACTGACTAGTGATAGATTTGCTAGTCACAGGATGTTGCTTCCTCCATTTGCAATGACTTGGAGTCAGTGATCCAAGTGACCTAAGCGGAAAATTTAGATGAATTAATTCTCAAGGAATTCATCCACAAAGAGCAGTGAGAAGAGATTGTTATTTTGATGCTTTTTAAGTGTTGCATTTCCTTGATCTTCACTTGCCCAAGATTCTATTTTCATTTCTATTACATATACTGTCAGTAAAGAATCAGAAGGTTCCCTAAACTAAGTTGGAAGGCAGGCAGTTGGACACAGGTCAAGTAGGTAGGTGTAGTCCCAACTATATTTACTAGAAACTACATTATTCGGGAAAAGCAAATATTTTTCCTTACTTTCCCCAGTCCAGATAAGGCAATAAATTCTAGGTCAAAACATCTAATAAATTTAATAATACACATTTATTTCTCGGAAACATCTATTTTGGCCCAAAATAGTGTAGACTAGAGATGAAGAGAAAGATGAGGACAGAATCCAACTTATTCTCTTTTCAATGTCTGTTCTTCTAAAGACATATGCTACAATCTGGTGCAACAAAACTAAAGCTGTCTTTCATATCGACATAGTACTGCAATTCAGGGTTCCATGTTCCAACTGGATAAATGATCAGGAGAAAGATGTTTCGATACATCTCTTGGATGTCTGTGGGAGCCTTCTCTTTCATCAGAGATTTCTAGACCTCTGTGAGTCCGCTCCAACTATAAATATATAAAGAATTGCTTCTGGTAGTTGGTCATTTTTTCTCTAACTTTGCAGGAGTCAGTACAACAGGTTAAAAATAACTGGGAATAGAAAGAAACAAAAGGCTTTAATATTAAAAAGAGGGTTTCATGCCATGTTAAATTTCCATATATAAGTTCACATAGATCTCATTCATGTTCATTCATGTTATCGATTTTCTCTTTGTGAGCACAGTGGATATAATGATAAATCTATCTTCCAGTTTCTTCCAATAGTTATACTTTATTTACCTTAAAAACAAGGAATAAGGCTGCTTCAGGAAGACTCAAGGCTCACAGCTCTGTTATTGCCAGCTGCTGGATATGTAGAAAGAGACTTCAGGAGACGATCAAATGGTGTCAGTGGCAGGATGATTCACTGGGAACCAGTGTTTCTAAAGGTCAGGCAAGAGCCTGATTTATTTCCCTTTTTATTTCCCACCTTGAGTGATAAGACAGAGTGAATAAGCTGAATAGAAAACCGTTGCTCTAATTGCTGTACAGGGAAGCAATTGTTCATTGGGACCATACTTGGGTATATTTTTTTTCTTTCAGTTGACCTTTTCTTGTGCCTTTTTTCCCCTCTGGTTCATTCTTCAGCAATAGTAGCAAATTATAATTATCATGTTAGAGTCATCTGAATTTTTCCGCCTTTGAAATCTCAGAGGTTTCTGTTGCTTTCACCTTTTTCTTTATTTTATCAGGAATTTTGATTGCATCACTAGTGTTTAGTTATGTATGTGGGTGTAGTCACAGATCTATCTAACATCTTTCATCCTGAAGAATCCAAAAGAACTGTACATACAAAGGAATCATTTCACCTATCTTAAAATTCACTAATCTGTGTAATGTCACTTACAGTTCAGGAGTTATTGCAATGATCTGCCTACAGCTATAGACAGAAACTGAAAGAGAGTATTGATATGACTTTGTTCCAAAGATTTGAATTTGAATTAAATTGTTCTCTTTCTACTCTTAAATTACACTTTTTTTCCCCTTTTTTTTAAGCAAATCGGCATGTTTATTTCATAATACTTTTAGTCCTTCTGAGCTTATTTTAGAGTGTTTTCTTCCAAACATCAGATATATCTATTGTCTTTTGCTCTGAGCATTTTAAAATGTTTGCCTTGTAATTGCTGCATCACTGGAAAAAAGACAGACTTTGACTGCATATTCTTTTAAGCGGCGCTACACTGAACAACAGCACATTCTGCTTTGATTGGAGTGTGGGTATGAGGCTGGATCATGCCAAGGGTTCAAGTTTCACACAAATGATCTGATGCAGACTCTTATCTTTCAATATTTCTCCACAGTAAGCTAATGTTGGATTTTTGTAAAGTGATTTCTATCACCTCCTTCTCCAGCAAAGGAAAAGAGAGGTGGATGCTCTAAGATTAGCCTGTCCTATAGGATTTTAACTGCACGGCTGAGGAGTAAAAAAATGCATCCTTTTTTGCTTGTTCACTCTATCAGAATAGGGGATAGGAAGGCTGAAGCCGCAATTGTTACAACTAACGTGGAATATTAACAATGTTATAAGTAGCATTTTAGTAGAGTCCTACAACATTTTTTGGCCTTATCACTTTTTTTGAAAAGAACCTAGTGAGTTCTGTCAAGTTCACTGCAGACCATAGACTTGCAGTACAAATAAAATAAAAAATTAGTATTTATGATGCAATATGCAGCAGAACTGCTCCTAACCTTTTCTCTTGTGAGACGTATGAGACTGAAGTGAAATGAAATGAAAATTATATTTATCATTTTTTTTTAAATATTTCACAGATTGTAAGAGGGAAAGAGAAAATGGTAAATACAAGTTTTATAGAAATAAAAAGGAATCAAGGCATCACTGCACCTATAATGTGAGGGATTTTGTTTCAGAAAAAAAAAATTTCTGCTATACCAACAGCAAATAACAGCATTTGGAAAAATTTCCTAATTACAAATTTCTTTGCTTTGCTTTCTTAGATTACACTTAGTGTTGTTAAAAAAAAAAAGTTAATTCACTAACTTAAAAAATCTTAAAAGATAAAATCTTTCCTTTCCTTTCCTAAAGATCTACCCATCTTTACCTGTTCTTGTATTGGAAGTTTTGCTGAAGCTTCCAAGATACAGAGACTAAACATAGGGGTGAGCTTTTCCTGAACATTCACAAAGCCAGCTAATATCAGTGTGCTCTATTGTTACCTCTTTTAGCAGGAATACCAATCCGAGCTTAAATTTACCCTTGCAGACAAGGTTTTTAAGGACTTCCCATAGTTACGATTGTATGAATTGAACATATATCTTTAAACTCTATTAGGTGCTAGAGCTTTGAGTCATTTCTGTGAAGTTCATCATAAACTCTGAACTCTGCTCAGCATTAGCATGAACTGGATGTAACCACATTCAGGAGAACATCGTCTGGGCCTTGGTGGGCTAGCAGTGACTTAGATTATAATTCCCCCTGAACCTCATGGGTGACCTTGGTCTTGCACTTTCACCTCTTTTGCCTTTGTATAGTTCGCTTTACTGAGATAACAAATTCTTCAGAGAAGGGACTGGCTATCTTACAAATGTTTGTGTCTTACCTGCTAGCAATATGCCTGGACAGGAATTTAAAAAAGGCTGAGAATAGGAAAACGCATAACACCACAGAAATAATGTTTGGTGGGTTCAGGAACTGAGCCCACAGAGCTTAATATTGTCCTGTATGATATTACCATTTTCTGCTCTTCTTCACAGACAAAAATTTGTAATGAAATAAAAAGAAAATATAACAAAAGTAGACATTTGTAAAAAAATGTGAAAACTTAATGTCTTAATCCCCAAGTCATTTATACTGGCCTTGATTTATATGCATTGATGTATTTTTTTTTCCCCAATGTAGATCATTTATTTTGTAGAGCAGGTACATTTCTCTCCCTTTCATGCTCTCAAAGCACCTATATAACATCATTTACATTGCAGAGGTTTCTTCTTTTTTTCTTTTTTTTTGTTTCCCAAGATCTTTCACTTGTCATGAAATGCTATTTTGCCTCCACATCTAAGAACCATTTTCATCTGTTGGTATGTTTATAATTTAAAACCATGGTCATCAGCTACAGGAAAACCTAGCTGATTGGTAAGCAGCCATTATATGATTCTGGGCTGTGAGTAGATTGTACCTAACAAGCCTTATTCTTGATGTGAAATCCAAATTGTCTCTTGAATCTCACTGGTATCCCATGACTCAAGACTTTTCACCCAGTGTTACAAGACTCTTGATTACTGATTTAATAGCCAGCAAGAATTAGGTTAGTTCTTTTTATTCAGTTAGAGTGTCTTAAGTCTTCATGCTTACATAAATTAGCTCTGTCATTGATATTGGTAACAGACTCACTTCAAGAATAATTGTATTCCATTATTCTTCTGTATGTTGGTGCTACTGTCACTATCCTTTTGGGGAACATTTATTTTCTCATGCCTCAGTTTCCCATTTTCACCATAATATTCTTTTCCTCACATTGTGCTAAGAGATTCATGTACTGTTTATGAAAAGAGAGGCACAAAGGAATGTTTTATTATTTACAAAGGTTTTTTTATTTTTAATAATCATCCTGAGCTAGGAAAGACTCTCCAGATATTGTGAATATAATTGAGGAATTAAATACAATAAAGATAAAGAAATCTTTTAATGGAGCTTTGGTTGCATTACAAAATGTCATTGAAATAATAACAACATGAAATAAAAGATTTGTTTCCTTCTTTGATTTTCCAAAGTCAATGATCCGTAACTGCATGTTAGCTGTTACACAATCGTGTCTCTTGGTATGCATTTAATACTTCAAACATTCCCTTGATTATATGAAAGCTTGATTATGCCAACATCTTGCAGGTTCTGCATGACAATCAAGGCTGTGCTAGAAGTAATGCATCTAATGCCAGATGAAATTAAGGAAAACCCAGAGCTAAACAACACGGGCAATATTACAGGCCTTCTACATCAGTGTTTCCCCATGGAAAGCAGTGAAGTTCCAGTCAGATACTAGTGAATAACATGGAGTTCTCTCACAGTTCCTCCTTGTGATTTCACATTACATTTTACAGAAGCATTAATTTTTATGATTACAAAATATTATTTTGAAAATTTAAAGCAGATGTGATGAGCTTAATGATAGAAACAGCCTGAAATTTTAAATTTCTATTTAGCTAAATCCCCCTTTACAGTCTCTTAGTGGTGCCTTGTCAAGGTGAGTTTCAGTTCCTCTCACAATTTCTCAGTCGTATGGTCTGCATGACAGAATCATAGGAATTAGCACAGGCACCCAGATACCAACATGACTGATAACTTGACAGATTTCTTTAAAATCCTCTGAGAAGGGAAGTAGATAAATAGGTAAATAGGTATTAAACCATAATAAAGATCTATTATTTCATCCCCATTCCCTATTAATGCAGAAGAGACTTTTTAAAGATTCTTTTTTTCTGTTACTTTTATTTTAAACTGTGAAGAGGTAGGGTCCATAAGACAAGACAATTGTCATCAAATACTATGTGATGCCCTCAAGAAGTATAATGCTTCTCCCTCCTGCTTCCTCCCCAGCCTCTAGACACAATAAAAATGATCCGATTCAATGTATTTTTTTCTCCTGTGTTTTCCCAGCACTGTATTCATCTTACTGGATGTAATTAAAACAGCCTAAATAGAGAATCATATCCTTGCATCACCCGTTACCACCCATTGGATAGAAAGCTAGGTTAATTAGTGAAATTGTCACACAGTAGACATATGCAGTCAGATGATATAATCCCATTCTCATGGACTCCAACTTTAGGTGGAACTTTGGGATCAAAGATTTATTAATCTGGATTGAAAACAAGGGCCATGGTACCTAAATTCATAATGTCTGAACTCTAGAACTCAGGATCCTGTACACCACTGTTCCAACATAAATGCTTTTGGTCGGTTGTTACTATTCTAGGTGATTTTAGAGAACTGTTTCATTCTCTACCTTTAAATGGGGATAATATTTCCTCTTTCATTGTACTGTTGAGAGGGTGAAGTCCATCCACGAGTGTGAGGCACCAAGCAGTTCAGCGTGAATGAGATGTAATTAACTTGGTTCCACATCTTGCGTTTTGCCATGCTCTTAGAGACAATTTCTAATCACATCTGCAACAAATTGATTTGAGTTGGTAACATTCTGGAGTATTTTGTATTGTAAATGGAAATCCTCCTCTATCTCTCAAGTTCTAAAAAGTAGTTGCCTGAAAAATTCTATTTGAAGTGGTTTTTTTTTATTCATATAGTGTCAATTTGATATTGCTTCTGATTATTTCTGATCAAAAGGCTCAACTTTATCTGAGGTCTCTGCTCCAAGTCCTTATTTTTTCCCCTTCCTTCTCTGTCTGCATACATTTTAAAGTCTAATTTAGGCTCCCAACAACCTGCTAAATGTTATCTGTTCCCTTAGATCCTTATTTAACTGTTCTTGTCTTAATTTCATCTCTTGCAATTGTAACTCATTATTCAAGTTATTTCGCACAAGATTGATTTGAGTATTAGGAGATCATTTACTTTTCCATTATAACAGCCACTCCAGGTTATAAATTCTGACTATAAGGAGAAAATGTGCTTATCAGTTTTGTCAGCTTTTGTATGAAACACGATTGGGCTTGTGCTGCAGAAACTTTCATGGCTGGCACGATTTCTATCTCTGTATTTTCTGTGGATAATCCTGGTGTTGCATCTCCTGCATATTAAAGTGTAGAGGAAACCACTTGATTTTTATTGTAATTTTCTGATGTGAATTAATTCTTTGCCTGAAGAAAAGGGATCTTTTTATCACATGCCAGTGTTAAGAGCCGCTCCTTGAAGGAGCAGATGGTTCAGGTGATTGCTAGCTATAGCATGTGTTGCTACTGTTGGGAGCAATTATGACTTTGTTTTCTGAGTTGCATCTTTAAAATTCCAGTAGCTTGCTGGAGGATGCTGCCATTTTCAGCTGAAGTCTGTTCATTTCAGATAGAGGATTTACAGAGGATTCTCTGCTCTCCATCATAGGGGCTTGTACTCTTCTTTTTTTTGTTTGGCTTTCCCTGATACAAATTAAATTACTGATGCAGGAAAAAAAGAGGATGAATTCATCCTCATTCATGCAACAAGAATGCCTGCAGAGACTCCCAGCTAGGTTCTGGTTTGAAAATGGTTCATAGTTATTAGAGAAGAGTAAAGCTCCTTTCCAGTCCAGAGGTGCACACTCAGAAAATTGTAATAAAAATTTTTGCCAATGATAACAAATCCCAGTTATTTTAGGAAGTTCTTCAGACAACTTGTTGAATTTTGCTGGTGTGATGCTCAGGCTTCCAGCTCCAGTATCTTTCTAAGCACTAGAAGCCTGTTAGGGAATAAGCTAGATGACAGCAACATGGTGACAGAACTGGTCCCTCCTTCTGGATTTAATCCTTCTCCTTTAGGCATTATATGGCTTGATGTGCTGTCAACCTCAGAGGCACTCTTTTGATTAAGCTTAGGATTTCTGTTGTTACAGATGAGTCCAAACTTTCTACCTTCTGTTAGGTGAAACTGACATTGCCACAGTTGGTCAATTCTATTCTTTACGACTTATATTTTAAGATATCCTGAATGTGCAGCCTGGAAAATATGAATTATCACCCCTCATTTAATTATAAATTTCTTCCTCTTGAGGCAGATCTCATGATCAGATCTGAAACCTGAGGAAAGGACTCTTAGATGCTGCCACAAACTTGCTCAGTGACATGACAGAAGACAAAAATACAGCTGTTCAACAAAGTACATCTGCCAAGGGCACACAGTCCCACTGCCCAGTCATGCAAATATCATATCATGGTAAACTATAATATATTTCTATGGAGAAGTGTTAGGAAGCATTTGGATCCTTCTACTATCTCCCTTATGTGAAACCTTAAAGGGCATCATGATGGTTCTGGGCCATTGCCCCTCCTACGCAGGATTTACAGTAGAAATTTCTCTTCATCTTGAGGTCCAAGGTCACCTTGAATTCTGTCAAAAAAAAAACCCTTATTTTTTGAAGATGGCACTTAAAGTGAGCTTCACTTTCAGCTCCAACATAAAGTGTAAATACATGGTAAGTATCACATATGCCTTGAAAAGAACTCAAGCAAAAGGCCAGTCTAAAACTCAGACACCCCAATAAATTGTGATGCTGAAGTTTTTAGCAATTTCAGCACTTGGCTGTGAATTTGTAGGGGCTGAGGAGTTGCATGCCATGCCTGGGTTCTTTACACAGAGTGAACTTCATCTTTCTCTGACTCTTGCACCACTGTGGCCCTCCTCTTGAATTACCTTTCCATTGAGTCTCTTCCTCAAAGAGTCAAGCTGAATTTTGTAGTTGTTACTATGAGCACAGATACATGTAGAGAATAATCAGTAAGTAAAATGCCCACATGTATTCAGCAGAAGGACTGTCCATTCCAAAACAGATAGTCAAGAAACATTCTAAAAAGCTCCCTATATTATAAAAGTCTGCAACAGTTTTTCAAGGTTATCATCTCCCCTGTGTGTATAAGCCCTGGGGGCCCTCCCAGACAGTCTTGTCCCTGCCTCTATCCAGCCCCATATCACTTTAGGGTAATCAGTGCCTGCCCTGCAATAGTGCAGCAGTGCTGGCTCCAGTTCCACCAGGGCACCTGGACATACTGCTGTGATCTTAGATGAATCTAATTCCATGGTCCTCACTTGTATTCTGCAACAGTTAGATTTCAGTGCTGGTTCTATACGACTGATTGCTTGAGAACAGCTGACACTCTAAAAGAAAACACTGAAGATCTTGTTAATGATTTGTCATTGTTCTTTTTCCTTACTTTATGGGGCCGAGGAAAACAATAACTTGGTCCTAAACAGAAGGGCCCATCAGCCTTCCTCAGCTTCCAGGCACCAAACTGAAGATGATTAATTGCAGTGCATTGAACTGAAGAGAAACAGAGCGTGCTTATGCTGTGGATGCATTTGAAAATCTGCCCAGCAAGAAATATGACATATCTGGAGGGTAATGGCAAAGTGGCAAAGAAGCATTTGCCAACAAATGTATTTCTCCTGTCAATTATTTACAAGATCTGAGCCTGCTCTGCATGAGTTTAGTCAACACAGCTCTCCAAGTGACAATGGCAGAACATTGGCTTGAGGGACTCCCAGTACTGTAAGTGCTGCAAAGTTTGAATAGCAGTGATGGGAAAATATTACAAGACATCCCTGAAGTAGGAATGGGCAAAAATGAGGGTTCCTGAAGTCAGTTTTTCATTTAAAGGTTCCAATTAGCCTACTTGTTACTAATTTGGTGTTCTTTCTCAGTGGGGAGCAAGTTCTCATGTACCATAAACCCCACTGGTGTACTAAAAATGTCAAGCTCTGGAATATAAAACTGAATGTGATTCTCACTTGAAAGTCCTTTACTCTTCCCATGTCATGTAAAAGAAAAGAAAGAAAATAAGCAGTGAAAGCTGTGGATAAAAAGGCACAAATTAGCTGAACTGGAATGGGTGCATGTCAGGTTTAGCACATGAAATTTCATGGCTTTAGATCAATTTTTGTTGCAGCCATAAATGCCTTTCATTCTAATATAAACAGTAAGAGACTGTGAAGTTTTGGGTATGGCATCTCTAGGGAAGATAAATCTACTTTTCCAGGGAGGAAGAGAAATGAGAAGGTAGAGATGGCTTGCCTGCCTTGCCAACAGGAGCCTACAGCATTGCACAAAACACTGCCTTTTGAGTCAAGTGAGTTTAGTTAATCCTGTACTAGGAAGGAACAGAAGCATTTCATAGGTTCTTCTCTTCAAGTCAACTACTCACTACAGGCAAACTTGTCTCATGCAACTCCCTCCATTCATCATGGAAAGACTGTCTTTGAACAGGTAGCTCATTGGAAAATATTGCCAATTTAATGATCTAGGAGAGATAACCTCTATCCTGAATTCAGAAAAAAGCAATTTATGTCCTAATTTGCCAAAGATCTATTGGGAGATAAGTCAAGATTGTTAGCTACCTAAACAGATCTGTGAATCTGAGCCCATTTTCCTCTTATGTGTACATTGATTCTATATAGTTTTCTCATTTATTAAAAAAAAGCAAACCTTGCTAGAATTATAAAATATAAAACTAATATAGTATTGAAGTAGTAGATTGGAACAGCACTGAGGACTTATGCTGTTTCCTTGGGTATAAAGAAGCATTCAGACAGTTATTTAAAACCATATGGCATGCTCAGTTCAGAGCACATCATCTTCATTTCCACATCAGCTATATTTATATGTGTATCATATGATATTTAACTGTTAAATTTGAACAATTGAAGCTATGTTATTGAGGTAAGTTCCGGAGATTGTTTCCACCCTGTGGCAAATGAGGAATATGCAGGTTCCTAAGCATCAAGTTCAAGAAATGCAATTATCCTTTATACTCCCATTATACTGAGCCATATGCTAGTAGGTAAATGCAACTTTTTGGATGCATCTAATGCACTCATGATCCAAGAAAATAAGGTATCTGCTAAACTAAGGAAGGGATAAATAAACAAACTCATAAAATCTGTGGACGCTAAGCCTCGTCACAAAGCCAACTAAGCCAAGTAAGCTAATTCAATGCCTTGTGAAGCAAGATGTACACTTTGGGCTGTTTCCTAGTCCTCCTCATGAGTGGGAATTAGCTACCTGGAATTTAGAACCTTTCTCAGAATTTCTGGTTTATTATCTCTAGAGAGATACACAGAGACACTGCAGTGATGCTGAGAAATGTTCTCTGCTTGTACTACATGGGCAGGATCATTGCCCCATTTGAAGGAAAATCAGATCCCTCAGATTAGCTCACAGCATATATCTTTAAGTCATCAAAGGGCTTAAAAGGTTCCACATTTGTTGAATTAGTATTGAGTTATATAATGAATATGCATATCAAATAGGCATATACAGGGCATATACGCTGTTTTTTGTGTGTAGTGTATATTTATATATACTTATACATAGTATGTGCATAAAAAGAAATAGGGAGAGAGTTGTATAATAATGATTTTAGATACTCTATAATGATATATATTTGCTGACACCTTCCTGAGAATTTTTAAATTCTTTCCTGGCATGTGTGGTGGAACAACTTTAATTTCCTTGCAACACTACTGAGGAAAAAAAAAGTGAAAAAAAAAAAAGAGGTTTGGAAGCTGAAGCAGTAAGACGATGCTTCAGCCTTTTTCCTACTCTTACAAAAGCACTTAGTCATGATCAGTAATGAATCAGTTTAACTGACCATAATCCCTTTTGAAAATGCAATGCAAATAAGATTTGCTTCCCATTTCATACAAGAAAAAGTGCTTGCTTTTTAATAATACATCACAAAAAAGAAAGATACTTGGAGATTTCCAATTAACAAATGCTGCATCTCTCTGTGCTCCATGTTTAAAATAAGTGTGCTGGAATTATAAACCATGCACACAGTAATAATGTTGCTGATGCTGACCTTGCAAAGCACAGCTCTGAGTTTTATAAATCAATCATCACAGCCTGGAGCAAGAGGGAAAATAATCCTGCAGAGAAACCATCCAGAGAGCAGGTGAATGAGAAGTGCCTGCTGTATACAAGGACAGTACTACCAAATTAAGCAGAATTTTTCTCTGTTCCTATGATTTAGGAACAGGTAAGCAGGTTCTCCTGCGAGAAGACTATTATTGGTGATACCATATAGGTGTATGATATCTTAGCAAATGCACTGTAAACCTGTTCTTCTGTGTGGGCATTCTGCATGTTGCAGGATTCAGTACCAGAATTTGGTCTGTATCTATCTGTGCAGGGGACAAAGTTCCTGTACTGAGCCTCTGGCTCAAGATAGGTGCTTTCTCAGTCATTTTCATCACTCCCAGTAATACCACATGAACAGATTCTTCACTCCAGGGATTATCACCAGATATCAGTTACTCCTTTAAGCCAAAGCAATGAAGATCAGCAAAGCCTGGCCATAGAAACTGTCACTTTGACTATAAAAAGGTTAAGAACAAGCACCAAGTAACTCACTGGGCAGCCAGAAGAGGTGGTGATATTTAGCATGCAGGAGAGCAAAGCTGTGGTGGGGGAGAAGGACCTCTTCAGAAGACCTAGTTATGTGGGAGCTTGTCCTCAATTTCACCTCTGAGTAGCAAAAGGTTCCGGGAGCCTCAGAGCTCCATGCGTGTTTAACCCTTCTGCTGGAATTGCCTACTTTGTCATCCCAAATGTCTAGTTCGGGGAATGCTCTGGCATTTTTATGCTTGCAAATTGTCCAGTTCTACAGGCTGCTCAGGCAAGCTCACAAGAGCAGCCTTAAATGAATTAGCAAGTAAATTGTTCTGCGTACCAGCGTAACAGAAAGGAAATGCAAAAGAGAAAGATACACATTAATGTTGTGTTTTGCCATAAACAAATAAGTGTTTTTCTCTTCATATCCCGAATAACTTTTATAGGGTAAAGAGAAAACATGCAAATCTCTACAAAAGCACACAGCATGTGCATTTCCTCTGTAATATGCTGCACCTAAAATGAATATAAAATGGCATTGCCTGCAATACATAGCAAGTACCTAGAAATGTGATGGTGTAAATCCTAGAAGAGTGCAGCAGCTGTGTGGTTACATATATGATATGAAGATACCTGGGATTTATTTATATCACAATAGTTGTAGAGCTACCAAAAACAAAACAAAACACAAAAACCCCTGACATTTTATGTTTAGGAAGTTTAGAGGCAATCAAAACTTACAAGGGTACACAGGAACAATGCATTTAGAATTGAAAAATTCCCCAATCATAAATGGTGAACATAATAATATCATACTTTGCAGTCAGAAATATTTTAGTTGAGAAAGTTCATAAAGGTTTTGAAAAACTAATGAATGCTTAATTTTCCCAATATTCCTGGGAGGTAATTAGAAATTGTTCAGTCCTATTTTTTCAGGTAGAGGAAAGAGATGTTAAGAGAGTAATTTATTCTCTGACAACTATTAAGAGCAAAATCTTCTCATTTTATAATTTATTTACAAGATGATCTTTTGTCACCACCTCTGAACAATCAGTCTTTCTGATGAAATTTTCAATTGGTGAACATAAAAAATACTAGAAAATTGTAGAACACGTTAACTTCTTTATTCATTATAAAAAAGTATAAACATAAGTTCAATCAGATTTATTTTTAAAATAACAGGTGCTTTCACAGCCTGATATTCATTTCTGCAGAAAATGTAAAAGACAGAATATCCTCGGTGGCAGCCCAGGAATCCATCTGAAGTCCATTTGAAATATCTAATCTGTTAGATTAGCAAAGGGTCTATCAGATAGCCAAACAAGTGGTTTATATTCATTGGGCTTAACACACACTATCTTGTATGGTGACAATAAATCTCTACATTATTACCTACTCTCAACAAATATAATTGTTACTGTACGATCATAGTATTTGACAGCACTGTGCTTTTCACCTGTATGGTATCAAGCCTCTCAGAAGCATTTCACATGTGGAAAATCAGAGTTCCCAGAGACATAAAGGCCTGAATTTGTCCCACTTATTTTTCAAATTTAATTAAGAAAACTTAAAATTATTAAATTTACTTAAAATTAAGCAAAAAGTCTGAAAAAAATAAGAAAGAGGGAGGAAGAGAGTCAGAGAGAAATATCTCTATAATGCAATTCAGGCCAGCTCCTCTTCAGATTTATTTAACCAATGACATGAACAAAACTAGATAGTGTGAATAGCAGTCAACTTCTTGCTTTTGTCCACACCCTCTATATCAGTGAGTAATATTTTTAACATATTGCAAATACTTGTGGTCACATCACTGTATTTTTGTATATTCACACTGGATACCTCTCTCCCAGCCAAGACCTCCTTCATTTTAACTATTCCTGAACATGGCTCTTGGTCTGAGATCCCTGCAGCCTGGGCTGAGAATTCAAAATCTCTTCAGTGGAAGTCTCAAATGCTCTTAAAATCAGACCAGTAGGTACTGGTAACAAAGCATAGTTTTACATGAACCGTCAACAATTCTGTAAGGTTTACAAGCAATGCACCACTTCAATGTTTCACTTAAATACTAGTATCTATCTGGTTTATTTTAACATCCATTTACTGAGTTTTACATTCTGAGAAAGTATTGAAGTGTCAATCACAGGTCTCATAAACGATACAGTAAAGACACACAACATCCAAGAGTTATGTGGAACTCTGTTACTCTGCTACTCTGCCACTGTATTCTACTTCTTGTTGATTTGTTACTAATGAACCTCAAGGTGCAAGGTTGTTCTCATTCATCATTGAAAGGTTGTACCAGCTGAGGGAGGTCTCTGATCATTGGAAAAGAAAAAGAAAAAAAAAAGGCAAATATTACAGCCGTTTTCCAAAAAGCAAGAACGACTGCTGAACTGTGGAATAGTCAGCCTACTGTCAGCCCTCAGGAAGATTGTGGAGCATGTTCTGATGGAAGCCATTTCCAAATACAGGAAGGAGAAGCAGGTGAGTGGGAACAGCCTGCCTGGAATTACCTGGGAGGAAGTTGTGCCTAAATAACACGGTTGCTTAGTATGATGAAATGACTGTCTCTCTACCAGAAAAAGAGAACAGGGTCTTACTGTGCTAATGACAGCTGAGCAGTCTTTCAAGTCAAAGGGAAACATTAAAATTTATTTAAATTTATCTATTCCAATCTACTAAAAAAAGAAAAAAAAACACGTACACATGCATGTGCATGTGCACACACACACACACATCTGTCATAGATTTAAATTCAGTCATTCCTACATCCATTCTCTCTTAGAGAAACAGAATGGAACCCAGCCTCATCCCCTGATTTATTAGACCTGGAGGTCTAATAGAGATGCTTAAGGGGAAATAATGATGTGAAAAATGTTTAAATGGGAAAACAAAAGTTTATGCAAGATATATCTAAAAGAGATGCTTCCATATATTCACATTAAAATCCCTCTCTTCAGAAAATGTTACATTGCTAGTGATTTCAGCTCAATTATTTGATTTGACTATGAGGCAGCAGTGTGCCCTCGTGGCCAAGAAGGCCAATGGGATCCTGGGATACATTAAGAGGAGCATCTCCAGCAGGTCGAGGCAGATGATCTTACCCCTCTACTCAGCCCTGGTGAGGCCACATCTGGAGTACTGTGTCCAGTTCTGGGCCACCCAGTACAAGAGGGATGTGAAGCTGCTGGAGAGAGTCCAGCGCAGGGCGACGAGGATGATCAGGGGCCTGGAACAT
>JAUBNY010000557.1:2200586-2226603 GCA_032275445.1 Crypturellus soui | reverse complement strand
TTTTTTTCTAGTTTTCATTTTCGCTTTAAACAAATAGAGCATGTTGTAAAAACACACTTAAAATCTTATTTTGAGGAAAAGAGATGATGACACTTTGTCAATTTAATTTAATTGAAAATATAAACCTTTGGAAGCCAGATTATAGCATTTTCAGAAACGTGAAATACAAGATATTTAGGAGTTGTTTTGTTGTTGTTGTTCCAACTTATATGAAAAAATAATTTTGGGATACCAAAATATCTAGCCAAAAGACATTCTGTTCTTTCACATTGCCTTAGGTGCCATAATCACTGTGATGTTGAGGGTCTGCTGTTCTGTGGTCTGCCTTTGCTTGCAACTCTATAACTTTTTACCTAAGGACTTTCCAGCACTGCAAGGCAGTATTCCTAGCTTGTTGTTTTGTGCTGTGGTTCTCACATGGTTATTGGCATGGCCTTGCACCCACAAGCCAGATGCTAATCCTATGATGGGTTCTCATGGGATGTGATTGCCACTGCCATAGAGAGTCACCTTCCTGCCCCTTTCCTACACCTTCGCTCTCTCTAAACCAAAACTCAGAATACACCAGAGTAAACAGTGGTCATCTAGCCACCCAGTCACTAACACCAGTGAAATACACACATAAAAGCACAACAACCAAATAGTGTGCAATGCCTGAACCTGATTAAGCCTGCTCAAGCCATCACAAACAGCATCGTGAAGAGGAACAGGAGTTTGAATAGTTCTTGGTGGAAAGTACATTAATGCTGGGGAACAAAGAGAGCGAGAATGCAGAGGGAGAGGTGCAACTGGTGACCCCATTGCTGCTTTTCTCAGATGTTCACAGGGACCTTTTTTTTTTTTTTTTGGTCTTAGTCCCTTTCCTTTTCCTGTCTTCCTGTTACCTTCAGGTAACTGTGAAGTAGATGTTTGCCTTCAGGTACAGGATCTGCTAATAAGCATTAAACTGGTTTAAGCATTGTATTAAACATTAAGCTGTTTTCAACATCCTCCATGAAGTACTTTCTCAAACAACTCTATTACAGAGTAAAGGGTGCCTGTTGTTAAGCATGACTTATTGCAGAGCACCTTTAGTCTATGTAAGACAAGCACATTGCTCTCAAAAACTTCCTGACCTCCCCAAAGAAGATTTTTCATCCTGCAGGATATAATAGGCACCCAACAATTTGTGTCCTCATGCAAATTCTGAGTCATGCATTCCTGCTGTTTCCTCCTTACACAGAGCCCATTTTTGCTTGAGACTGCATGAACCTGAACTGTCACAGCATTCACTCAATAGGTAGATTGCCAGGAAAGACTAAAGTTGAAATGGAAAGTCAAAAAAGCCAGTTGTCTCTTTCATTGTGTAATCACTGCTTGTTTGTCTCCATATATTCCCCCCAGTACTTTGAGGTTCAAACACCTTCTGAATAAAGTCATCCAAGACCTCTAACAGTGTTAATGGGTTTCTTGGCTAATATGGAGTACAATATTATAGCCAGCTACAAGCAATGGAAAGATTATAGTGGTTGTTGGCATGGATCAGGTTTTGGGTTATACTTTAAAAGATCTCACTACCTTGTTACAGATCATCATCTTGAGAGACGAAGTGACCTATTCAAGATTTCATGGGAGAATGCATCAATTCTCTGAAATATACCTCTACTGTCTGCTGGTGGGGCAGAAAGTGTTAAAACAGCCTCTTGATGTATCTCTCTCTCTGTCTCTGTGAAAAGGCTACAAGAGGAGGCCAAATGACCAGTATACACTAGGCACTTAAGTTTTAGATGGCTAAAATAGGTAAGATAAATCCTGACTTAAGTATTCTGCTCCCTCTTGTGCTATTTCTAAACACAGCCTCCTGCTGTAGCCTCCGTTCAAAGTGCATGTAACATCAGTATCTCCAGGCAAAGCATTGTATTCTTCTCTCTCTGGATTCAGTGAGTTTTTCTCTGCTTACCATAACTTCAGAATCAAGCCTGATTGTTGTTTGGTACAATTGCAAGTATTAAATGAAAGAAACAGATATTACCAACCCAGTGGCAGAACATGTTAAAGAACCACAGATCTCCCCATGCTTGGCCATCTGTTTCTCTTCCCACTCTGGCTACGTGGGAGATCACATCAAATAATCATACAGGTTTGCTTATTTCCACTTTTTAACCTAACAAAGAATTTATTGCTTTCACAAACTAGTTACCACCCAGGGGATGGAAATGGAGCTGCATTTTCCTCCTGATTGGGTACACCTCATTAGGTTCACAACAGCCTTCATCTGGACTCCCCACCAGGGTAATTGGTAGTGACATGGCATTGTTTTGCCACTTACCAGTCAGCACTGGCAGAAACAGCCAGATCAGAGATGCAAGGGGGAGAGAGGGAATCAAAAAGATTGCAGCAATATCACTAGATTAGGATTTAAGTATGATCTTGAGAAAGGCATGTCTAAATTTTAGGGACTCTTGAAGACAATGACCTGTTTTAAATACAGATGAATGAGATGATTTCATTATGAAGTGCCAGTTAATCAAATTACAATTGTGCAACAGAGCACAAGAGCCTTCTATATTGGTGAAAATAAAAAAAAAGACTTCAATGGAAGATACAAATGAATATTCCCTCTATTTTCTTCATATGTACCAGACAGAAAGGCTTGTATGTATGGCCTTTTTCTCAATTGTACATACATTTCCGTGAGCTGTTTACTGGTGACTTGAGCCAGCTCTCTAAGACCCAGTTGGATATAGTTTTTCTGTCAGACTAAAGAAGGGGGATATATTTAGCTTACAATGACAGAGCCACTGTAAAACTGTTTTTAAAATTGTCAGAGATGATATAGCAAGGCTAGATGATGATGCTCTGATCCAGGCTGATGTCTGCTGTTTTCTGTAAAAAGTCTCGTTTAACCTTACTCATTTAACCTCACTTATATGTGATCTTGATGCCATGCAGGCAATTAAATAACATTGCAATGGGGAAATTGCTCACTTCTTTCCATAAAACAGGAAAGATGCAGCTTTCCTTGCAAAAGAATTGAACTATAGGTGGAATTAACATGAAAAAGTCCCTTCTCCTCTATATTATATGAGGAGGCAAATAAAGGTCTTGACTCCAAATGGAACAGTGTTTTTTAAGTTTCTCTGGAAATGGCATCCACGTGTTATGATAGATGTGCACTGCCTGGTCTTTTCTGTATGTATTCCAGTGTGCTTCGTTCACCAGGGAAAGGCAGGCACCTTTAAGGCAAAGCGAGTGGCTGTTCACAAAAGGAGTGAGCAAAGAATAGCTCCTCTGAATGGCATTTTCATGGCAGTTCCCATAGGCACAGAAAGCATAAATAAATGCATCAACTGTAACTACTTCCCTCACAAACTCGAGAGAAGGACAACTATGGTAAATAATGACAGCTGAGCTCAGGACAGCCTGTGAGAGAGTGCAGGCCGCACAAATAACGTAAAATAAGGATCAGCTGGACAGAAGGAACAGGGGCCTGAAACCCTCTTAACAACAGGCTTGCTTTATAGCTTTTCTGTTACTCCTACGCTGAGGCAAGCAGTGAAGAAAGTCAAGAAGGAAACATATCCATGTTCTTCAGAGGCATGATGGGACCGGTGCTTAAACCCATATTGCTTCGGATTTGCCTATTCTTCTCACATATCCTTCCACTCTAAAGTGATTATGGATCCAGCGCTATTGGTACTGCAAATACCAATACTAGCCTGCACCTTTCTTTGCCCACACAGTCTCTCTCATATGAAGCCACTGCGTCCAGCTCAGGTTTTGCACACTCTGCAGGGTCTATCAAAATCAAGACCTACTGCCAAAGTGGCCTGTCCCATTCAGGCAGGATCTTGGGCTATTTCTTTTACATGGTTCTGGAAGTTCTTCTCATTCACTGCTTTCCTCTGACATGTAAGAAAGGCAGCTCTTTTTCTCTAGGCTGCAAGGGATAAACTTGTGTCACAGACACAGCCAGAAGGGATATGCCTATCCCACGTCTTTAATCCGGACTAATTCAGAGCAGATGGCTTTGAGAGCCGCGAGCAGGGGCATCCACGGGAGCAGCCAGGCCCTCTCCACACAGGACCCACTTGTCATTGGCAAGGTGCTTCCCAAGCACCAGTGCCACTGGAGGGGTAGGAGGCTGTCCTGAGAAATCCCTTTGCACAAATCCAGGGTGTCTTTCTATAGGCCTGACTCACTGCATTATTTGTAATCTTCTAGCTAACCTTAAGCCTTTTTCTGTCTTGTGGAATCCCGTGACCTGATCGCGGAGGAGAGATGATATCCGTTTAATGGCTTAGCATGTAGGGATGCTGGAGCCCTCAGCAAGGTAAGGACCTGCAGGTGCGGCCTGCTGTGCTAAGCTGAGCACTGACATCTGATTGACAGTGAGAAGTGATGGATCTACTTGCCATTTTGGTCATTCAGATCTGAATTTAACAGCCCTTTGGAAAATACAGCATGATGAGCTGCCCCAGTAGACCCTCAAAGGGACTGAATGCCCTAGGAAACCTCTTCAGATCTCTAATTTCAGTGTCCTAAAGATGGCTGTCAACTCTGCCAGATAAGACATAAAATCAACAGAGTGATTTATTTCTGATGATTTTTTTTGTGATCCAGGCTGGTAAATAGAACAGGCAGTCTCAAGCTTTCAAAAATCTTGAGCCCTAAACCAATCACAAAGTGTTGTAGCATTAAAATGATAAATCTGACATTTGAATTACCTTCTGATTTTCAAACTTTATTCATGAAGCTTTTTTTCCGCAGCCAAGAGGGCAAAATTTTTTTTTAATAGAAGTTGACAGTCTGTCAAAATAATAAAAGTGCAGGAATTGGGCCTTTAAGAAAGATACCAAATATAGCAAGTGTCATGATAAAAATCACTGACACTGGGTCTATTTGTTGCCCTGAAATGTGAAGTGACAGCCCTTAGAATTTGTATACCAGCAAGAATAACTGCAGATACTATCATTATTTACCTAAATGAAATGTATAATCCTTTTACTGAAATATTTTCAGCTGGAAATCAGCCAAAATAATTTAGCAGATTCAGCTTAGGTACTTACTCTGTTTCTGTCAATCTGTTAACTGAACAGCTTGTAAAATTAAAATACACTAAGAATTTCAAGGTGACTTCCCACTGGCAGCAATTAAAGTAACATTTCCTTTCCCTGAAAACCTAGGTGTTCTTTTTCATATATGATTTTACACTTATTTTTCCATGTCCTTTGTCAAATGTCTGATTTGAACATTAAATCAAGCTGGACTGTGATCTTCAGAATGAATTGCTCAGAGTCAGCTTAGCTAATCTACAAATTTTGTGTTTATATTTTCTGTTTTGGAGGAAAAAATATCCTTTGTTCCAGCAAAACAGGGATGCTAATGATAGCCAAAGAGTGGGAAGGCAAGACAGGTTTTTAAGTATTCTATTTCTACAACATTGAGAACTTATGAAAAAATGAAAGCAACAGAAGATACACATGAACCTCTGAGGTGTCCGTAGATACTTCATGGATCCCCTATTAGATTTAGAGATTTGAAACACAAACAGAATCAGTAATTCAGATGCTTTTGCAAAGCTCACTGATTATTTATCTTCATGATTAAGAAGTGGCTTAAATACCTTTGTAAACTGCTGTCTCTGTTACAATAAGGATGTGATCACAGTGAGAAGCTGAGAAACATGAATGAGATTTGATTAGGGATTCCTTCCTTGTAGGACACTGAGCAGTTTGATTTCTGAACCAGGTACAGCTTTTTAGGCAGGCCCAAAAACTCTGTATTTGATACTGTGGGACCACAGGTAGGATGCAGTAAGGTGACCATCAACCAGGAGAATGGAAAACAGTTCTGTAATTAACACATTCAGTGTTTTGATATTCTGGGTAAAGACATTTTGATATTCCTGCATGAATGACAGGTGTTCCATTACACATCAGCTATAAAAGTATGCCCTCTATATTAGCATGCCATAGCACCGGTCATGGGCCTCGGACTGTGTCCCTCGTCAATTAACCATTCTCATGATGCTACAGACTGAAGCAGGGAAACCATGAGTGTCTCCTCTGCCAGGTTCCCTCTCTAAGGGATACTCAAACAATGCTGTGTTCCACTTGTGGAAATGACAAGTGTGTACCTAAGGGGTTAACAAGGAAACACCTACAGCTTCCCCAAGATTCAGCAAATCCATGTTTCTCTCTTGTAGGAGTCAACCTTCGGAGCTCCCCTGTGAAATAATTTGCAAAGATTGTGTTAGCCAAATCTATTTTTTTTCCCTTGATTCCAAGATCAAAGTCAGGAGTACAATACCTTCGTATTTACTAAATAAATCCTTCCTGCTTCAAAGGCATCCACTTAAAGGAAAATATCTTTATCTATGTCTATATAGCTGTATACATATCAAATATATACAGATATATCAAATATATACCTACATATATATGCAACCACTTAAAGGAATATAATGGATATATACATCTGACATACGTATGTCAGTATACATATACATACATATATATATATTTGAAAGATTACATTTCTCACAACAGACAGAATGAAGAGCAGAATGCCCTGCTCAAAGATATATTTGAGAAAGGCAGAAACTCAGTTATTAAAGACTGAAATTCCAATTCACCAGGTAAGGATGAATTTAAAGGGAACCAACACTGACACACTGTGTTTATTGCTCCTGTGTTTAATTTGCCTGCGTTTACAGGGTGGAAATCCATAGAAAATCCAAGTAAACCAAGCTTGATATGCTGCCAGAGTCTGACTGGGAATGACCCTGATAAGTGAAGGGGATGAGCTGGTCACTCCTTTTTGTCTAGATCATCACATCAGAAGTCCACATTCCCCCCCTGCTGTATTCGAGTTGTGCCACGGAGTTTGCTCACTGAGGCCTGGAAGCAGCCATGAGGAGGAACTCTGCTGACTCCCAGCATGTTGTAACAGGGACATGTGAGAGGTGGAGGTGAGGGAACAAATGCACAGTATCGTCGTTGTGGTCACATCATCTTCCCCACCTGACTGTACTGCTCTCCCGCCTCAAGCTGACCTAACGCATTCTGATCTTGCTGCAAAACTAGGACCCTGCCATGTGAAGCTTTCAGTTGCCACTGAAAATAAGAAGATAAAGGTATCTAGAAGGTTTTTGGAGGTAGTGCCTCAAGTTTTTGTTGTTTTAAAATGAGACATGCATTTAGTGTGAATGAAGCTTCTAGGTAAAGAGAAGATATAATGGTGAATGCAGTCTCTAATATTTAGTGATGTGTCTTCTCTTTGAAGAGAGAGCAATTAGCAAAGAAAAGCATTTATCTCTTACCTATGGTTTTGGTCATTTTAATTCTCTCTAGCACATGAAAAATGAGAATCCCTTAGAAATATTTTAACAGGTTTTGGAGACTGAAATTATTATTATGTGTGTGTGTGTATGCAGATATGTGCATATATGTATGTGTATATGTAGATTTTATTTATCAAGTTTAGTTTTATTGCATACATTTTTTCTTACCATTATCAAATCATTATTGTCAAAGCAGTGTTTTGATATTTCCCTTAGAACTAGTAAAATAGCAGCATTGCCAATATGTGGATCAATACAGAACTTTCTAATCACAGAGAGGGAATATATACTCTTAAATATATATCTACTACATGTAAAAGTGTAACAGAAAATTTGTACATATGTGGGCAAAATAAAGAGACTGAGAGAAGGGGAGAGAATGAAGAGACAAGGTTTTGCTTCATTTCTGTCAGTTCTTGCTCTAAGTTTGAGGAAGTACTCATGGAAATCAACTGTAGTATTCTTGTTGCTACCAGTGATCAGAGGACTGTGTGTAAGTCAGATTTTCAGATGTCAGAACTGTGGATAAAGAGCTAAGAGTGGAGGCTTTTGATGTTTTGCTTTGTCATCTGGGATTTATACACTCTATAGCACAATTATTGCACTTAATGCACAATGAATATCATGTATGAAGACTACCAAAGAAATATACTTTCACAGATGTTAAAAATTTTGTGACATGTAGCTGACTGCCAAAAAAAACCCAACAACAACAAAAAACCACAAGCACCATTTTTCCCTACCTCCTATTTCCCATACATTGAAAACATTCAGTTCGTTTTCCCTCAGGGTTCCCTGTCAAGGCCACGGCTGCCAGGCCATCCAGGCTTGCCACCACACTGCCACAGTAGCATGAAACCTCCACGAAGCCTGGGCGATCTGACATGTCTGGGGCCAGGGTGAGGTCCTAACAAAATTAGTACAGTTTGGATTCACTACTGTTATTTTTCTAGCTATTGCAGGCCATCTCTAAGGATTTTTAAACACTGGTAACTAGAACTCAAGGCCCATGCAGCTTGAGAGAGGAGAAAATTTAGTGAATAGGAGATGAAGTCTATACATGTTTAGTGAACATTTTCTTCTTTACCCTACGGAGCAATTGAGTTTTTCCAGGTCAGATTCATCCTAGCACCCTAGGCCAGACTCTCCAGTTGGGATAAACTACCAGAAGTGTTCTTGAGATTATGCTCACATATATAAAGTGAGAAACTGCTCAGAAACTGACTCTCCTAGCATTTTTTTCACTATACTTTGAGAACTCTGCCTTAAGGGAGATGACAAAACAGTCAGAAAAAAAAATGGGAATGAAGTAAAACTTGAATACAGACTAATTTGCGTGTTTTTGTAAAATCTTGCAGCCTTCTCTCCACAAACCATTAAGTCCTAATTGCCCTACTAATGTTATTTTATATTGTAAGTGGAGCTCCTGAGTCCCGATATTATGGTACCCAGCAGAATTAAAGCAGGCATTTAGCTTTACCACGTTCTCTGCTGTAACCTTTACAATCTGCAATTATTATTCTGTCAGCACACACTTGTTTAATATTACTTAAAGGTGTCGTCCCTTTCACGAGGAAGACATACTGCTGTGTAAATTAGGGCCATAACTAACCTGGTTCAATGCTGAAGCAAGCACCTTTCTTCTGACTAGTTATGAATTACAGGCTGTTTTTTTTTATTCCTGGTAGAAGGAACCTCTCTCCTTCATTCCTAATAAGGGCAATGCTGAGGTGGATTTAAAAGGCTCTTTTCTGTTAAAAGGTTTGATCTGTGATAATCTCTTATAATCTGGAGACTAGGAACAAACTGATCATTAGGTCTGGGCTGCAAATCCACTCTCAATGTTTTTTTTTTTTTAATTCTAAAACTCATTTAAATATATTCCCTTCCTTTCTCCTTCCACAGGGCACATCAGGGAAATGCTTTTCCAATTAGGATTCAAATTTGATTAATTATTATTAGTTAATCTCAGCTCTGGTAATTACATTCCTCCTTCAGGAATTTCACAAGCCTTATAACTCATAAGTTATAGAGTGTGATGCTACATGCTGCATGTTATAACTCTTTGTTAGCCTCAGTGCTGATAGTCTTGCCCTATCTGTATTTGGAGTAGAGCCTGTGCAGTTCAGGAAAATCACTATTGCTATTTTAACTGAACTTCAAAGCTCTTAGAATTACTTTTTTTTTCCAAGTAATCATCCAATGAATTTAATTTGTTTTATTCTCAGTTTGTTTTCATGAGTTGCTTCTGACCGATCTCAGTTTTAGCAAATCTTAGTCTCATTTGCACATAATTTTGGAGGAAGATATTTTATTCTAGGAGTTGTATTTACAGTGTTCATTTCAGCTGCTGCATTCCCCAAACAGCTCTTTGTGATAGATCAAATGTTATTTCTACTCCCTTGCTGGATGAAAATAACTTTTTTTAAGGACAAGAAATGAAGAAGACATGATGAACAACAAATAAAAGATGGTGAATTCTTGTATTCATGCGGGAGGAACTGTATGCTAATGGAGGTAGTGGTAGGAGGACCATTCCCCAGGCATTCATGTGAATGAAAAATAATTGACATGAATATTTATAAATTGAAAATAACGTGAGATAGATGAGCCATACTAGACTCAAACACATTTTGAGTCTAGCTACATTTTTTCTAGCACAGCTGGCAAAGAGAGCCTCATCTCCTTTTCAGCTGCTAGTTATATTTATATGTATATATACATATACATACATATATATACATATATATATATATATATATATATATCAGTGAACAACACAACTAAAGGAGACTTTTACCAGTACAGGAAAAGATTGGTCCACAGTTGTTTTGAGAAATCCTTCTGGGTATGCTGAGGATGACAGAAGAGGAGATAAAAATGTCCTGAAAAAGCAAAGCAGCAGCCTGTAGAACTGCTGCAATTTAGATAGCTCTCTAGAACAGGCTAAATAATGCTGAGGGCTGTGAAGCTGAGTAAGACCAGAAGAATGCAAATCCACTGCTCTTGACAATGTTTGGGGAAGAAGATTTGTGTAGAAAGCACACATGAAAATTGCTGTCAAGAGTTATTTCAAATTTAGCTTTAATTATCCCACCCAAGTTTGTGCTTGGGGTAAAAAAAATCCAAAATAAATCCAGAATAAATCCTTTCTTGAATGACTGAAGATTTACCCCTTGGTGTATTTCAGAGAAAATTTAGCCTAACGATGTAGAGTGTTCCATTCTGAACAACAGTAAGGCTATCTGTACTCACCTAGTAGTATTCATAATGGGAGCGCTCAACTTGCTCTTTTTGTTTATAGATATGAATTTATGTATGTACAGAAAAATTAAATATACCTTACTTTTAGTTTATAAGAGAGATGCGGTAGATTCTCAAAAATAGCCAGGGAAGGATGGGGCCTCTGAAGGGTATGACATCCTCTTCTCATGAAAATGAGATCCAGGTCACCTGTCCAAGAGATTAATTTTGAAGCTCTTCACCAGGTAATCCATATTAATGCCAGATACAATTTAAAGCAGTGGAATTAGCAGTGGTCTAACCTACCTAGTAATACCTGTTAGCTGTTTGGAAACTGGGTCACTAATATTCTTTTCAAAACAGGATTATACTATGTTTCCTCCTGGAAGAATGACAAAACCATGTGTTGCTTTAGTCAGTTGTGGTTGCTCTGAATGAGTTGTCCTGAAACGGACATCTCTGAACATATTAGGAGAGAAGTAGCAAACTGCCTTATACTGATGCATGTCTCTGCAGCCTCTTGGGAGAACACCTGAAGATAACAAACGTCTTTCAGGAAACTGGGATCCTCAGTTTCTGTGTGGTAAAGAAGCTCAATTCAGCTGATCATTTTGTTACACTGAATAATTTAAACATCTATAATTATAATCATCAGTCACTGTAGCCAAGAAGAAAGTTGCACAAGGGTAATTACTGAAAGTCAGAATTCTGAAGTCTGCCTACCTGGTCTCTGGTGCTTCATTGTACCAGCTGGACTTCCTGCCTGCTTCCTCAGAGAGAGCAGGATAAGGACCCATAGCCCATGAGGTTTCAGGAATAGGTCTTTGAATTTTCCCTGAAGCACTTCTGCTGAAGCAACTGGTGTTGAATCTATGACACGGTCCTGCTCTAGAGCTATTAATTTGGACAAACCAGACCTAGCATGCTCCTACATTACTGAGCCAGCTGTGTGTAACTGTGGCATGCCAGTGATCCAGCTTTTGGTCTCCCGCTCCACCTCGTCAAGCCTCTGTGCATAAACATAGACTCCAGCAGTGACCAACCAAGCAGCCCTCTGCTGCAATAACACTTGGATCACATTGGTCCAGTGAGTACCATTTTTCTGTCTGGTACATCAGATTTATGGGTTGAATTATTTAAAGTTTCAAATCTCTGAGTCATATTTGAAGGAAGGAAGATTAACACATCCCCCGTCTGGATTTCTGTTTCAGCCTCATTACAAGAGGATAAAAAGGAGATGTTTCACAGCATGCAGCCCTGCCTGTGCTTTCTCAGATCCTATATTTCACATCAACGTACCAATAATGCTGGCAAAAAGGGCCATCTTCCCTGAAACAATAGAATCTATTCTTTCTGTGCAGACACCCATCTTGTGATTTGACTCATAAAATGTATAGGTGATAATTAACTGCTCAATATTAAAATATTCCTGCATTGTTCCTTGTAGAGAATTGAATTAGAAAAGGGAGTATTAATACTTCTAAAATAAACTGGTGCTGCTGAAAGGAACCCTATGTGAAAAGCATCATGAAAGACATCCAATAAATTTATCATCACTCAAACAATATTACAGGCAAACATAGCATCATGACTTATTAAAGGTGCCCAGGACATTCCCTTGGAGCTCTGTTTTTCAGTCACTGAATATTTACTTGGAAAATTTGAGCTATTTGCAAAAGAAAAGGAATGGAAAATTTGTTTGGTTATATGAACAAAAGAAATCCTGGGATGGTTTTAGTAGTCCCCATGCTTTGAAGCTTAGCCTGGATAATTTGTGAGAGGGGGGACAGCGTGTCAGATGTGCTTTGTGCTACTTTTAGGGAATGTTGCTGAGACGTGGCCAAATCAAAAGCCCATAAAAAATATGTAGACTGCACATACTCCTTGAAGAGCTCATTAGATTTACTAGTAAAAATATCCAGAGAAAGTGCATGCTTTGTGTTCTTGCAGCTCCTGTATGTGACCAGACTGCACATGCACTATCCCATCAAATGGACTGACTTCAGCTGTGAGATACAGATATTCTTCGGAAATGGCAGCTCCAGGCTAAGGGCAGTGGAGCTTGGAGCTCATCTCTCTTGTGCTCTAGATGGCTCCCTAATCAGCCTCCAAGCACCATAGAGAGAACATAAAATAGATTGGGGCATATGGAATGGAAAAGGCTGAAGCAAGGTGTAGGATAACCCTCTTAGAAAGAGAAGTTTCTGCTCTCTCACTCCTATTACTAGTTCATTAAAAAAAAAAAAAGGAAAAAAAAAACTTTTATCACCAAATCTGAAAAGCTCCACATAATTAATCATAAGGTTAAAGAACATAATATATATGTGTGCCTGTCTTCATATAAGCATGTGTGCATGAATACAGATGCACACTTGTACTGATATATATCAACCTATATATATTTGTATCTGTGGCATTTGCCATACACTGGCAGTGCAATACAGAGAGTAAGCATCTGTCATTATTTCATAGAATAAGGCCTTTTGACTGCTGATGCTAGGGAATACTGTACCATAGGGGATTAAGCAGCAATTAATTAGGATCAGACAAACACATCAGAGCAAATAAAATTCCTATATTGAAAGTAAGAGTTTCAAGACACTCTTTGATTTAGTTTTCATTTGGCCTAAGACCTCTAAACAAACTGAATATAACAACTGTACAGGGAGACCTTCACCATGTTTAGGGCAATTTAAAAGTAAAATATAAAATGTTAATAATGTCACTTGTTAATTCCACATCCAGAGTATTTCTATATCACCAGAATTATCCAAGTAATGAATTATAAACACTGAACACAGAGGGCAGAAAGTCAGTGAGAATAGGTTTCAGGAAAATAGGCTGCCAGGAGTAAATGGGGAACTCCATACACCATATGGTATGTTGTGTATTACATATGGGTTAATGGGTACAAAGCCTTGGAAACAGATGTGACACTTAAGCTATTCAAAGACTAAGATGTGTTCTTTGTTATCAGATGGAATTATTCATCAGCCTACAGGTCTGAAGTGCTTAAATCATTAGTGCATTTATTGCACTCACCCAGACACCTTGAGGGGCACTTTCTGGTCAGCCCTCTTTGCAACCCTTCTGCTGGGTGACATGTGAGAACGAAAAAAGCGAAGTCTTCTGAAACATTAATTTCTTCTCTTTCCAGGGCGAATCAGTTCCATGGACTGAGATGTAAAGAAGCTTAGTCAAGGGAACGCTACAACCTTTCAGTCTTGCATTATGCTAAGTGTGGTGGTACCTCTCATTGCTTTGTAGTTATGCATTGTTTTACGAATGCACTAAACAGGTACTGGGTGCAGTTTGGAGGGATGTAAAATGCTGTGGTCCTCCACAGACAAGGGGAAAGCAAATCAGCTGATGCTTTCCAGGGCTAGCAAACTCAGAAAAGACCTTTGAAACCAGAATTAATACGGAAGATGCAAATTATGAGGAAAAATTGATTTTGCTACTCACAAGTACCACACACACACACACACACAGACTTTCAAATTCATATAAAGCCAGTAGGTTCCCAGCAGTCATAAGTGAATACCACATTATCACAAATTTCAGATGTTTCTTTTTCATTATCTTGTTTCATAGTCTCCAGGATGATATTCTGGGGCATTTGGTTTGTTTCTTTAGTAGTACTAACTATGTGGAGCATTTCTTACTGGAGTCATATCCTGTACTTTCAAGTAAATGGCATAGTATATTTTTAGAAATGAAGTTTATGCTGCTATTACACAAGATGTCAAAAAAATTAACTTACAGAGGTTACACATCCATGTACAGTTGTCTTCAATTACTTCCACAGGATTCACTTTGAATTTTGCAGCATCTTTAATTGTCCAGGCTCTTTTTTCAGAAGGCTCTTGTCGATCTGTGTTGTTCTCTTTACTATCTACAGTACCTGACACTTGCATCTAACACGTAGTTGGTGCAGCCACATGCCACACTGTCACATTAATTTATGTGACAGCACTGTTTCTTGAGGCCTGCATAAATTTCTCAGCACAGGATTGTGGGATGGGGGAACTAGTGCATTGGAGTTATCTCAACTCCTCAGCCATGTGTGAAAATATTTAATACATCCAGGTAGGGTGAGTATCACCCTACTGATATCAATTCATCAGCTACCGATAAGCAGTTGCCCTCAGAAGTGGAACAAGGAAGAATCTATTCAATGCAGTAGCACTGTACAAAAATATTTAAATAAAGAGCTGCTGAATGAGGTACACGCATGAAAACTACAGCAGATTATAGCCAGGGTATAGTTTAGTAGGATGGGGCATTTGGAAAAGGACCATTCAGATGTTAGCAATAGGGTGTTGATGCAGGGTTTGACTCAAAAGACAGTGATGTCTACCTGGGCCCTTTGGCAATAACCCTTTATTTTAAATCAGCATCTGTTGACTTAGGTGTAATCTTGTTTGAGATGTTTTCTTTTGTTAAAAAGAAAATGGTATTGTATTTTGCTTTTGAAAATTCCTGGCTAAATATGCTGTTAATATTGATAATGAACTCAACGGCTAAATTAAAAGCAACCCAACTACCATGTTCAAAGGTAAGCAGAAATATTACAAAAAATCATCTGACCACACCACAGCATAACAAGTAAAATGAAATGACTACATGAACTTCTTCAAGAGTCTTCAGTACAATGTAAATCTAAGTGTCATTAATGGTTAAAAAGAAGCTGCCATCTGGACAGTTGGATTAGGTAGATTCTGGCACTGGATGTGTCATTTCTCCTGAAAAGCATGAGAAAACCAGAGACTTTCAAAGATGTTGCAAATAAAGTTTGCCTGAAACTCTTCTGAATATATAAATGCTGGCTCTGAACCAAAAACCTACAAACTTAGTTTAAAAAAAAAAAAAAAAAGGCTTCTTCATTTCAGCAGATTTAAGATCTGGGCTTGAATCACTGTTAAAATGCATTAGTGACATAGATCTGTATAAGTATAGCTATAAAGAAAAAGACATGTTCTTTTTGCAATTTTTCCCCCACG
Source organism: Crypturellus soui (assembly GCA_032275445.1). Lineage (NCBI taxonomy): Eukaryota > Metazoa > Chordata > Aves > Tinamiformes > Tinamidae > Crypturellus > Crypturellus soui. The sequence goes on along the minus strand of JAUBNY010000557.1, from coordinate 2,211,033 downwards.
CATTCCAAAGAGAGTCATATTCTTTGATTCCAACTGCATGCCTAAAATCCTAAAGGCAATGACAGTTCGAGGGAAAGAGAAAGCAAGCACATGCCTTTTCACAATAATTTTTTAAAGAAATTATTGCTCCTCGTTTAGGTTTCAGAGCATACCACAGAACAGCAAATAAATGAAAAACAGATACTTTTCCCCAAGGATGTTTTTACTGTACATTTTGTAGCAAAAAAAAGAAAATAAAGGAAAAAATATTCTGATCACAGGGATGTAATTTTCTATAACTCCAAGTAGGAAACGTGACAAATACAAGATCAATACATAGCCATGTCACAATATATCTCTGAGCCTTTAAAAAAAAATATACATAGAGTTTTTCACGTGTTATTTTCTCTGTGCCTTGCACCCTTTCTCCACATCTTTAACAAAATCATAGGAACAATGTGCAATTTCAAAATGTTTCCCAGCAACTGAATGTTGGGAACCAACAAATAAATAAACCAAATAAGGGCAGTTGCAGTAGCCACAAGAATGCTGGAAATCACAGTAAAATCACCGAGAACAATGAAATCAGTTGAGTGGGCTTGAGCATTTGCAAAACTACAGAAATGCTCGCGCAGAAGGAATGAGAGAATCAGTCTGAAAGCCCTAGAGACAACCAGTTATTAGTTAGCAAGTGCTTTAGTGAGGGTGAGGGAGGCTTAGGAGCACACAGGCTGTAGTGCAAGGGACACAAGGGAGACCCTACGCTCTGAAACATCCAAATTAAACTCCATTTCCCTGGCTAATTGGGAACATACTCAGTTTACTGAATAAGTGCAAAACCTGCATTTCTTGTGATTCTTCTGATACAGTCAAGCCCTGTTGGGCGATTGTACAAAAAAGCTCTTGCCATAATAGAGTGTGTGTTTTACTTGTGTCTTTGTCAGTTGAACAGAGAGCGACAGCATGACCTTTGCTAGGAGCAATTGGTATTCATAATGTGGAGAATACAGGGGAGCCACTTTTGTTTTCTCTTTCTTTTTTTTTTAGATATGAAATTTTGATTACTATTTTCCTATCTTTGATAGCTAAACTCCCACAGATATCAAGAGCTGCTGCAATCTGCCTTGTGCATTGACAAGCAGAGACTATGAAGAAGATGGGGAAAAAAAAGATTTTTAAAATTTAATTTAATTAACCCCTAGATTTCATTTTTCCTAGGATACAAAGGAATGGTATTGGAGGTGGGTTATACAGTACATCAGAAATTTGATCCTTGTATATATCCTCCTATTCCTCAAGAGGACTGCTGAGAAACTGAAAATAAAACACAAAAACTCATGGAAACATACTTTCTGCTGCGGGGTAAGGAAACAACCCCAAACAAGTAACAAGGCAAATAAAACAAAAACATCATCAAATCCCAACCAAAAGCCCACTGAACAATAGATATGGTTATTTTCCCAGATGTCACTGTTAACACCACAACATTAAGCTAAACATTTGCTTTGATCTGTCCCTCTGAATGCCCTGACTGCTCTTTTGAGAATGTCACTTCAGTAACAGCCAGAGACATCCTAGCACCAGTCTTGTATCCATAGAAGTGTATTTCTGAGGTTAAAAGAAGAGGGTGGAAAAAAACCCAAACTCTTCACAATTAGATTTGTGCTGTTAAACCCATTTTACCCTCCTTGTTTAATCTTGTTTGACGGTTCACCAAGAGGCTGAGAAACTTTTGGAAAGCAATGCTAAATACAACTAGTAAATTCCTTGAAACATTCACGCATGGTTTAGTTGGGGCCAGATATGAAAGGTGCCATACGTGCCTATTCACATTTCATGACCTTCTTCCTCTTTATCTCCCCTATTTATTTATTTACCTATCTTTTTGGCCATTATGACTGATAATGTTCCCACCCCTCTCTTTCCAAATACATGGTCCTGCAGCAAACCATGCTTTATCACACATGAGGTGAGGCGAGAGTGGGAGACACTGGTATTTACACTGTGCTTTCCATTACCCATTCTGAGCTCCCAAAAGTCCCTTTAGCCCCTATTAGGTCATTGTCATCGTACTGCAAAAGCATGCCATTCACTGAGAGGCTCCTCTTTGTCCAAATGTTCGTTATCTTTTTTGGATAGGTGCAACACTGAGATGTAGCAAAGTCCCCCATGTCAAAAGAATGGCTACGTTTAGTTTTGCCCTCCAGAGGCAACGTGAGGAGGCTGCGGAATTTGGACTCCGCTTGGCCCAGCAGTGGCTCTTTGTCCGAGTGGCGGGCCACCGTGGAAGTTCTGGAGTCTGTCGCGTCCTCCTTTTTCTGACATTTCAGTTCCAGGGAGGCAAAAGCTCCCATTAGCCGGTCAATATTATGTTTTGACCTGGAGGGGGGCCTCCACTTACTGGACAATGTGCCCTGTTCACTTTGGAGGCTATAGTCATCACAGTCGCGGCTGTTCGCGGAGCTGGAAGAAGAGGAGATACTGCTTCGCACAGACTCACAGTTAAATTCCATAAGTTCATTTCTCACCACCACTTTGGGGTTGACTTGGGGCAGAACTCCATTCTGAACTGGTTGTGATCCATTTGTTTGTGAGTAGACGTTGCTGACGTTGGACATCTTCCCCTGGGAATTGTTGCAGACCTTGTAGCGGACCATGAGTATAATGATAAACACCAATAAAGTTGCCACAATGATGCCTCCAATGATCAGAATCATGGTCCCACCCAAGAAGTGGCTGTGCATGGACTGGCACTGAGGATAGTCTTCTTTGGTGAAGAACTGGGCACATCCCACGATGTTGGTGGCAGTAAGGGTCGTAGCTGTGTCATCCCACATTGCCAGGACACAGAGGTCATATCCTGTCCCAGAAACAAGGTTGTTTACCACAAAGGCCTTGTTTGTGGCAGGAATCATCCTTTGAAAAAATAAAAAGAGAGAGAAAGAGAATAAAATAAGTTACTCTTGACATGAAGGGGAAGGCAGACATAAGAACATTGTTTTGTTTACTGTGCTGGGTGCTGGCAGACATGAGTCGGAGCCATGAAGTTCAGACATGCATTCAAACTACCCAGTCCCTGTCACTCCAATATTCCAGCATTTAGCATTGCACAAGTTTTCAGGGCCATCTCTCTAACATGCAACAAGGAACAAAGAAAAAGAAGCCAAAACTATTCTGTGATTTTTCTTTCTCCTCATCTGCATCTATACTAATTTTAAATGTGCCTAAACATCAACAAATGATTCAAACAAACAAACAAAAATACCCCTGCCTGCAACGAGCAGTTATGAGCATGCAAATGATCCTTGTCTTTGCTGAGTCTGAACGTGGCAGCTGTGACATTGCTTCATGGGTGTCTGAACATTTGCTTTGTAACATCAGCAGGTTGCTTACCTTGTCAAGACAAGAGGCTACATTCAATCTGCACATTCCCTGAAAATGCATGGCAAGTCACCATGTCTCTCTCTTTCCCTGCTCCCCCTGCTCCTTTCCTCATCCTCTTCCTTCCCACTATGGGAAATGGCTCCTAGAAATGCAGATATCTGCTTTGCCAGAGATTTCTTCTTGAAACCACCTTCTTTTATTTGCATCAAAAAGAAATACTGGCACTGGCACTTTGAGCTATGGAAGTGAAAGGAGATCCATGGTTGGAAATTAAACTTTTTTTTTAATGTACCCAAACCAAAACCTAGTTAGAGCAAACTAATAGATAGGCCCGAGTTGTTCTCCAGGTTTGATCATTTATGAATATTATTCTTTGCTGCCACAAAACTTAAGCAGTCATTTGCACCCATGCAAAATTAGATTATCACTAGCATTCAAAATTAGCATATGGTAATGAACATGATCTACCCCCACTTCACAGTGGTGAAAACTGCAGCACACTAGTCAGGACAGTGAAGAATCTCAGATTCAGTGCCTGGTGGGAGGCTAAGAATTCCCAAGAAAGAGGTATTTGGTATGTTTTTCTTTTCCCCATAATAGTGGATGTAAGTGAGAGAAAAAAGTTTAGCACCAGCAGCAAAACAGCCCATGAGGCACTCACACCACTGTAGAAACTGGTGTGAGTGCAAAGGGGAAGGTAAGGCCTGGCTACAGAACAACAGCATGGGACTGTCTGGCTTGTTTTGCCTCAAACAGCCATCACAACATAAATTACAGCACTCCCAAGGTTTTTCTGTGCAGTGAAAGGGAATGTATCTTCACAGAGAAGCAGAAACATCAGGATAGTGCAAAGATGAGCATCTGATGACCTTTTCATTTATTAGCTCACAGACACTTACACACCCCTTCAGTCTGTCCACAGGAGAGGATGTGGTTCCTTTTTAAAAAGCAAACAAAAAAACAAATAATCAAAGACTTTTGTAAGTAAAATAAGTATCAGTGAGAGACAGCTGGCATGACAACATCACCTGAAAGGTTTACTTAATGTTATATTTGAGATCTGTGGCAAATTTATTATTGTAATAGAGACATTCTGCACAAAAACAGATGAGCTTTTCAGAATGAGCCACGAACACAGAAAGTAGCCCTCATACATTTGTAAAAACAGTTGCTGACAGTCAAAATGGTTGTGCTGGAGTTATTTCTAATTTTTCTACCTTCCCTGTGGCTCTAAGGACAACACACTTCGGGCCACTGTAGCTGAGACAACACTTGTGCTCTGCTGAAGTGTTTGACAGATTTTTTTGTACTGATTGTTCCTGTTGACTACTACTATATTTCCCCTTGTCTGAACTCTGTCCCAGACGTTACTGTAATTCATTAAGTGAATTACACCCATATTTACTCCTACCTGTAAATAAGTGATCCAGTGGGTTGACAATTATGACTAGGATTTTGGTCATAACTCTCAAAAACCAGAGATAAGCACTATCAGTTAGAATAGTTCCTCTTGCTTTACACCAGTCAAACAGAGGCATCCTTATATTTTCTCCAAGCAAGCAGTAAGTAACTGGTAAGTAAGTTACTTTATCTAGTAGATAACCGTAAGTAAGTAGCTTTATCTAGTAGATAGCTTTCCATATATCTTAGGCAGATAGAAATACACTAGTTCAGCTTAACACACCATGCCAATTTATATTGGAAAGTATCTGTAAATACTGAAAACTTTAAGTATTTACAACTTGTTCTCTTCAAATATAGATTGCACACAGGTTTTCAAGGAAGTGTAACTGCTTAGAATATTTCCAAGCCAAGCAATCAGTGGGAGTAACACTATAAGGCCAGTTCATTTTTGAAAGCATGGCAGTGATGCAAAGATCAGTCCTAATGCCTGGCTAATTTTGATACTAGCCATAAAAGCTCCTCTTAGCCTTCAGAAGAAACAGAGATTTCTAAACCCAGCCAGGCCTGGCAGCTACAGCTGTGATAGTACTGGAACTAATAGTATGTTTATAATGGACACAGTTGCAATCCCAATATGGAAAAAGTAATCAACTCTCCATCTAGAATAAAGATTTTCGAGTGATTCTATAAATAAACTTCAAATGTGCTTGTAAAATATTCAAATTAATGTTATTGTAAAGAACTGCTGAGCGTAGATGTAAACACCAAGTTCAAGCATACTAAGAGTTAAGTAACTAATATCAAAAACAACTTTCTACCTTTGAGGGAAGACTGGACTTTTTTGATGAAGTTGCCAAATTGTAAGAGCATTTTGTGACTCTCTTCTAGCCTGAACCCACCCTTCCCAAATGTATTGCCAGTCAGCTATGATGGATAACAACTCTTAACATTCCCCACACCTCAAATCAATGCAGACACATTTTCACTCTGGGATATTGATGACTCTTTGATTATCCCCAACATGGGTAGCTGCAAGATGCCACTTCAATCTTTGGTTTACTCTATCACAGGTAACTCTTTTCATAGATGTTCTGTACTTTAACACCATTAATCACTGAAGACCATACCCTGCCACTTAGAATCAATACTAGGAGGTAGGAAAATGCAGAAGGTCTTTAAAACAGCGTCTGGTCAGCGCCCCCAAGAGTAAAGCACAGAAAGACGGATTCAGATAGCAAGAACCTCTTGTCTGGTTCCAAACAGCTTTTGAAAGCTGAGAGCTTTTGAACTCAGAATATCACTGGGCTCACAATGCTCACAGCCCTCACACCAAGGATCTTGTAGCAAAGGGTTTGGTATTGTCCATATGCTCTTCAGGGCACTGTGTATGACCTTGCAGAGCTGCTTCTTATCACAGGACTGGAATAGGGACCTCTACTACACATTAGCCTTCCTCTTTTATAGGAATAAAAGAGAAATGGCTGACTAAGTGCATGAGGAAATCAATGAGCGAAACACTTGCTTAATTTTAATCTGAGATTACTATGATAGTTTTTAACGCACACAGTTTAAGGAGCATACAAATTGTAAGCATTGGAAAAGACTATTGAATGGAAAGAAAACAAATACTCAAGCATAAGTAGTGACATTTAAGAGCAGAGGATCTAAAAACAACCTTACTTCTACATGTAGATAGACAATCTACTTAACAAAAGGGTATTTGAAACCTATTAGAACAACAACAAACTTGAAAAGCCTTATGGGTCTTAATTCTCTCCCTTCTGAAACTTCACTGCAGGCCAGACACATATGACACAGCAATTTTTGTCTTTTGTCTCCATTTTATTTTCCTTGGATAACAAAGAGCAAGCATATTTCCTCCATGCTGATGTTGGAATTTTTTTGCTGGTAGTTAAAGTAGTTGCTGAACCATATCAGTGAAGATCAAAATACATCAAGGAAAACCATTCATAAAGAATATAGTCTGACTTCTTTGAAAATCTTCCTTTAAGGAATGAAATGAACATGTGTGTCCTACAACTGACCTTTTTAGTTCAGAAAAGAAAAAAAAAAGCTAAATTCCTCTTCTCTCACAGGCACAATGACATCATTTACTGAAAGAGGAGGGAAGCTACTGGTTGGGAGTGGAGCATAGCAAAAATGCCTGAAATGAAACAGCAATAGATGACCCTGTAAGAATTCAAGTGATGAGAGTTGTGATAGCAAGCTGACAGTTCGCGTGGCTTTTGCAAATAATTCTTTCCCTTCAATACATAGATTTGTGTCTTGTTTTCTGAAAGCACCAAAGTGAGAGTTTAAGAAGGGAACTATCCTTAAGGAAGCATAGTTTTAGCATTCTTGAATCTGCTCTACTTTCTTCGCCTACCATTAAAAAGTCCTTCTTGTGTCCTTGAAGATATAATTTATGTAACACATGTAAAGCAATTTTGTAACAATTCCCTTCAGCTTGTGGTGATAGTAAGAAAATTAGAAAACAAATGATTTAGAAATGCAGGAGAAAAAAAAAGTTGTTGTCATAATCCCAGATGCAAGTACTCACTGAAGCTTGCAGAGAGAGAACTGGACTCAGAATTTAGGAGACTTGACTTTTATTCCCTACTTATCAGTTACACTGATATCAGCCTCTACTTTATCAGCAATTCTCAGTTCCCAGTTCCTGAGAAATCATTTTGCTCTACTGCAAGTCTCCTCAATTATAAAATGGGGATAAGGCCAACAATTTCCTTTCAAGAGAGGCCTGTATATGGAAGGAAATTAGTAGATAATGTGATTAGACCATAATACACAAATGGGCTCTTTTCTTCTTTGTAACACTGGAGATTAGTGAGAGTGAACTGCTAGTTAATACTGTGGTTATGCAAAACTGGCGAATTAGAGAAAAGACAGATTAGACTAATTGGCTAGGAAATTCTGTTCCTTTCCTCCATCCATATGAGGGGTAGGATACTATCTCGTCTTTGTCGGAAACTGCCTGCTTAAATTAGAGGACTTAACCAGGAGCTTTCAAGGCATTTCCTTTGAAAAAGCACTTGCACCACCCCAGATCCAGTTTTATGTTTACCTACTAGATTATGATGCTTCTCTCATGGCCCTTCTTAGCATTATCGAGGGCCATACATTATCTATACTGCTACAATTTCTCTTTTCCAATTAAAAGCACTTCAAACAGAAAGTCATGTTAATTTATTGTGTATCTGTAAAAAAAAAAATCCCAGTTACAGAGAGCATGAATTTGCTGTGTCTAAGCTTCTCTTCTCAAATCCTTCGTATGGTTTCTATAGATAATGGGGTTCTGGTGCACGTGAATGTGTCTGGCCACTCTTTAACTTACTAGTGCAGCGGTGGCCTGTCCACTCAATGCAAAGTAAATGGTCACAGTATTAGTGTTAAACGTTGTTACCATGCACTGCAACTTTTAATGCAGAGAGGAAAAGGAATGGGAGGTGGGATGATAGTGAGAAATAGTTATGGTTCTGAAAATCACATTCTGGTTATTTAGCACACTAATATCCCTGGATAGAAATCCCTTACTCTAACAAAATCAATTTCACTGTAATTTCCTGATCTTAAATTACCTGAAACACACCACATAAGTGCAAAATAACACTGTCAGTGCTCTCAGAATTAAAAATTATTCCAGAAAAGTTTAACACTAGAATCTGATGAATTTTGATTTTCCAGGGAAAATCTCAAGTCAAAAATGTTAACATAGTTAGTTCCTCAGTAGCTTCAACTTCTATTTTTTTAATCTCCTCTCCTCTCTTTTTTTTCTCAACTCAACCAATTATTCTTTAAGAATGATAATACCAGCTTGTTCTCCTTTAAAGCACTGTAGCAAAGTCTGGTAGAGACTTGCTTCTCTCTTCAGGTGGAGTGCCCACTTTCAGTCCTATTAAAATGGGATTAAAATGGGATTGTAGACAATAGGAGAGAGAGGAAGTTTCAAAGGTGACATCCTGGACAGTCACTGGCTAAAGGATCAGTAAAAAGACTGGGAAATCAAAGGATGGACAAATTATATCCTTATATCCCAATGGATGTAACTTAGTGGCACCTACATCTTTCTTCTAAAATTGTGATAATATGAGGTGTTATTTCAAGGAAGACAGCTAAGGAAAGAAGGAATATCAAGATGACATGAGAGAGGACACATGTAGAAAACAACATGATGCAATTTGGTGACTCTGGCAGCACCAGAGCATCAGGAAAAAAAAAAGAAGACAAAAAAGCTCAAAGCAGCCACTGGCAGGGCACTATTAGGCAAGGACAAGGACACATGGATACCGTCAAAATAATGGAAGTAGATCAGTAGGTCACTGAATGGTGACCAAATCATAGAAGCAGTTCGTTACACAGCTGAGTTCAATCAAATTCAAGAGATCTTTGAGCAGAAAATGAGACAATCAGGAAGGCAGTGATGTGAATTACAACAGTAGGAAGAGTTTAGATGGTGGACAGATATTGAGAAGGCTGGAGAAAAGGGCAAAAAAGGATTGGGCTTTTTAAACTAGAAGGATCTAAATTGCACTGAAAATGTCACACACGATGTATTGCCCAGGAGCAAAAGCAAAGAATTGATATATTTGGACTGTACAGTAAGCATTCTTCAGTGATGACAGCTTTTATGATTTCCTTGATTTCCTTAAAGTTTTATGATGTATAGTGCTGTTGTCCTTCTTTTTTTTTCCTGAAAGTCCCAGAACTTGGAGACACAGAATGAAAACCAAGGGTCAAGAAAGCTACTGTGACCTGCACCTGGAAAAGAGGACAGTGGTATCTGACCACTTCTGGTGTCCTAGGAAAGAGATATTTTTTAGTATTAGCAACATGGCATGATTACTTTGCCATTCATGCCAACATGTGGAAATGCCAGATAATACTGGGAGCCAGTCAGGCTTGCTCAGTAAACACTATCCCAACCCAACACTAATATTTTCCTGCAGTTTTTAATTTATTGGGTTTTCTTTATGACATACAATCATGATTTTGCCTTTTGATGAAACCTTTACTATTAAGTCCTAATCCTTTCCTGATTTTCTGAATCTTGTTTCCTCATCACTCATGCATCCATCTGCTCTTCAGAGAATCTGTCTTGTCAAATGCAACTCAGGAGGTGCTTTATTATTATCTCCTAATTCTCTTCTGCTCTTTTCTGATCATTTAGAAAAGTGAGGTGGTGGTAGGGAGAAGATAGAGCCAAAAGCAATTAATTAATCTCCCATGAATTAGTGGGATAGGGAGTTACTGATTATTAATATATGTATAGACCTACAGGGGAAAGAAAATAACAGTACTGAAAAACTACCTCAAGAATATAAATTTCTGGTGAGATCTACTAGACTTCTGAATGATGGTGCCCACAGGGGATGCACTAAAGCCATGCAACAGGCTACAGAACGAAACATAGGCTTCCAGGGCACATTACTGCATGCAGCTAAGAAAGAGGTATATTGCTCATGGTATATTGCTCCTCTCCATTACACATTGCTCTAAGTGTAGAGCAATTCCTCACAAGAGGAAATTTTCCTCTCCATTACTCCAATCTAGATTTCTACAGTAGGGATCCACAAGCCAGTGAGGTTGCAGGGCAGGTGAGGCACTTCTGTGAATGAAGACCATGAAACCAGCCCTGTGATGCCCTGCATCAGACAAGGTGCTC
>JAUBNY010000557.1:2181525-2200486 GCA_032275445.1 Crypturellus soui | reverse complement strand
GCTCTCCAGGTGCAAGCTACTGCATGGAGGCAGCCTCATTTTGGTTAACGTCGGTATGACAGCAGAAAATGAGACTTTCAAGTTCCTTGCTCTATGCTATCATTTCTTTCACCTGGACATGACAGCAGCAGGCATTTGGTGCCCTGATCATTAACCTTTAGCTCTCAAGGGAATACAGACATAATCCAAGAACATCTGGCAGCACAGAAAATAAATTACATTCAATCAACCAAAGCTATACAACTGCACATAGAACACCTTTCATCTCAATATATCTGGAACACTAACTGCCTCAGAAAAAAATCAAGTCAAATTAAAACATATTTAAGTTCATTAGCAGTGTAAATGAAAACCCACACACTATTCCTGTTAATAAATGAGAAGCTGGAGTACTTAGGGAAACAATACATAGCCATACTAATAAGTTCACTCTGTATCATATTTACGTACAGTCAGAGAGCTATTGTAATTCTCAGTAATGTTTTGGGGAAAAAAAAAGTAGCTCTGAGATTAATAAAAAAAAAAACTGAAATCAGTAAGCTATTCTATTGATAGTCACAACAACACAATACAAAAGAATTTTGGGAACAGATCAAAGTTATGCATGAAAGGTGTGTTCAAGTCTTTGAACAATGTGTGAGACCAGGGACACTCCATTCCTGGGGTTTTACAGACAGATAGTCCATCTCCTTGGATGAAGTGTCATGCTTATTTTCTCTCTCTCTGACCCAACTAATTTAGATTTTTTTTTCTTTAATGTAGAGCTGAACAGTTACACCAGAAAAGTTCATCAACCTACCAGCATGTAGCAGAGATTCCTAGAAAAGAACCACTGTTATAAATAATGAGAAAAATTAAGAGCTCAGAGGAAATTCATTTGCAGAAGTGTTTCTGCTGTTTTTCCAGCAGAACATAGGTGTGACAGTCAGACACATGCTGACTTCCTGGATGTTATAAGTAGAAATGTCCACCTACTTTGAGATAGTGAAATCTGTGCAAATGATAATGATAGGATCAAGAAGAGATGACCAGAATCCTATAGCGGTTGATAGCTGCTGACTTTACTTTTCTACAGGAGTTCACGTGAGCTGAGGTGAGGAGGAGAGGGATTTTGGCTGACTACTAATGGCTCCTTCCAAGCTTACTATGCTGGCATTTGGTGCTAGCTTGCAAATCGCATGTCCTACAGGAAATCCATTCCCTACCACGCTGGCTAATTTTATGTTTGCAAAGTTGTGCTGGAATGCCACTGACCCCAGTCACTGCGCGAGGTGATGTTCTGGCATGTCTTGTAATTGACTGGTCAAAACAAACTCTTGCGAACTGTTCCAGGCTACTCTGTCACAAAATCTTTTTGTACGGCTTGGAGAAGTGTGGTGCAGCTAACAAGACAGCTATCAGGATTATTTTAGATCTTCCAAATAGGAGAAATATTTTTATAGAATGACTCAGAATTCTCACAACACATGGAAACTCTGTTTAAGTTGATATTTTGGCTTATATAAAAATATATCTTAACATCAGTTTAAGATTCAATCTATGTTTTACTATATAGTTTAATCATGTTGCATGTAGGTATTCCACCAAAGTTCCCTTAGACCCTGCTAACACTTCAGAAATGTAAATGTAAACTGAAGAGACTGGGAATCTCCCAGAATCCTGAAATTCTCTTTCACTGGAAAGCTGAAAAAAAAAAAAAAAAAGAGCTTAAATGTCAGTTGAGAGGCTGCGAACTCCATTTGCCAGTTCTCCAAAAATGAGCCAAAGAACTTCATTTCACCAAGATTCTGTCAGAGTATATATATAGTAAGAGAAGAACAAAGTCACAAATTAGAGATATGAAAAAAGGGACTTATTTGAGGAGATTTTTTACCAGCACAGCAAGGTTGAAAAGCAAGCAGAGATCTGAGGAAAAAAATGAAACCAGCAAATATTAGAAGTATCTCTTGCTATGTAAAATGGTTTGCTTGCTTCTTGTGAATTAGAAAAACTTGTTGAAAAAATATAAAGGACAGCTTAAATAATCAACCATCAAACTTTTTGTTTCTGAATTAGAAGAAGAAAATCTCTTGCAAAACACAAACAAACAAGCAAAAACCCTGAAAATATGTATAGCGTTAGATAAGCTAAAAAGAAAAAACCTGTATCAGAGTGGCTTTTACAATAATCTTTTCACTTGAAGAATCAGAATGTAGGATGTAAAAATCAGTAAAGGTCAAAAACATTGTCTCCTGGAAGGGGCAGGGCTATAGGGGAGAAACATAAATACATATGTAATGAAAACGCTTCCTAAGGGATAGGGTTGACATTGTGTCACTTTCTGGGTATTACAGGAAAGCAAAACAAAAGGAACATTAGAAGGATTTAGATAGGTTAGAAAGACATGAAGACATATAGAATTTATGAATTTTTTGCAAGAGACTAGAACACAACTACACACCTTCAGTTCCTGATGCTAGAATTAGATAAAGGCATTTCTCTGTAACCAGAGACAACCTGCTGCTTTCAAAGTCAAGTCTGGACTGCAAAGATAATCCGTAAAGCGTGACAAACACATTGTTGATTATGAAGCTAAAATCCACACAAGTCAGAAAACAGGCTTTTGTTTACAGTGACCTCAGGAGGAAGAAAAGGAGTCAATGGCAGATTGCAATAACAGCATGATATTCTTTCTAGAGGGACCTCAACAAGCTGGTGAAACGGACAGAGAGGAACCTTATGAAATTCAGCACAGGGAATTGCTATGTCCTACACTATGCATCAGTACCAGCTATTCCAGCTGAACAGAAGAAAACACTTCTTTATATGATGATACTTGAACTCTGAACACTGATTATGAAGTCTCCATCCATAGAGATAGCCCCAAACCGGACATGGTCCTAGGCAGGTTATGCTGTCTGATCCTACCTGAACAGATAGGGTTGGACTAGATGATCTGCAGATATCCCTGCCAACCCCAATTACTTTGTGATTCTGCAGTTCTGTGATTCTGGCCTAGATTCTCTCCTGAAAGGCCTTAGACAAGTGTCACAGATTTCTAGTACATGAACAAGGTGTCCTAGAAGTGTTCTTCCTCCACTAGTGTTCTTTACGAGTTACAAATAAGACAAAGAAAACTGACAAAACTGAAGGTAAGCACTCTAGAATACCAGGCAGCAGGTCTCGGAAGCGAACCTTTTGTAGGAAACAAACAAATAAACAAAAAGAATAGGTAATATTAATTGGATTTTCTTCTTCCAGCTACTAGCATATTCTTGTGAAAATACATATTTGGCCCTCCTTGTGTTTCTTCTCACTAACAGAAATCAGAAACAGTTGGAGTGAAATTATATACTTTTCAGCAAGGTGGTATATTAAAAGGTAAGATTATTAATAAAAGACTGCTCAAGTTTTATTTTTCCCCTTAGTTTCATAGAACCACAACTGACCCATGTGGTTTTGATGACATGATATTAAGAGACTAAACTGTTTTAACCTCTCCAGTTTATTCAAGTTTTACCTAGGTCATCAGATTTACCCATGAGATTTAGAACTGATGTTAAAATGTTGCTGAGTATGATTTTAGGATCAAATTGACTCAGACAATGCAGAACTGACCAGCACGTTAATGATTTTTTGCATGAAAACCAACCACAACTCATACTAGGCATGCCATCAATCAGTGAATATCTCTACATCCACATGTGGTATGTCTATTACTTATTTACCGTGACTGATTATTATTTATCATGCCTGAAGTATTTGCAATCATAGATATTTCTTTGTCTATCAGTAGAATGAAAGTCAAAGGAGCTTCTGTGAATTACAGGCATCCTTTTGAAGTCATTACAGATAATGGAGAACAGTTTGTGAGCAATTTCTTTGAGGAAATATTAAACACATAAGAACTCCCTGCTCTACTGAAAGAGGAGTGAAAGAGTGGATTTTTTTTATCTTTGTTTGAAAAACTTTCAAAGCAGTTGAGCAATGAAGGAAAAACTGGTAGACTGCTCTGCTCTGCAAAGTTTCAAGTAAAAAGGCTGCAAAACTCTCTCTCTCTTCCTCACTCCACAAAATCTTCTCTAGGCTTTCCAGCTGTAACTCCAGATAACATAAGTAAGAAGGATATGGAAAAATAACACTGGAACATGAAAAGGAGAGTATGGAATAGAATGCAAAACAAATATACAATGACCCACAGCTTTTGCCCAATTATACAGACTTTTTTTTTTTTGTCCCGTCTCACATCAGAGAGGGGAATGCTGTCCTCATCCTGTCAAAATGAGCGGTAACAGAAATTTGTCAAATGGTCATTGATATTTACTAAAAAAGAATGGATGGGTTGAACCTTGATTTGTAGCAGCATCAAAACCTGGATGTGACCCACAATGAAAAGGCTAAAAAAAATGTCAGGATATATTATTCCTAGAAAATAAGGGAAAAAATACTCCAAGAAAACATCATTCCATACAAAACCAAGATCCCAGCTTTTTGGAAACACAGCCAGCACTGTACTCTAAAGTCTGCTAATTTTGTGACTCTCATTTCCTGCATATATATTTGTCATCAGTGCTATCAGTAGGGGCTTTTGGCTTATCATTTCTAACAGCCAACATAATCCTTCAGAGGAAGGTTAAGTATGACTTCCCTTCCCCACCACCAGGACTAAAGTGGTTCCTTACAATCTTCAGTCAAGGAATAAAGAATTTTTGTCACCTTTACTAAAGCATCTTCCCTTGTTTTCTCCATAACAGGCACATCAGAAGTATGGGAGTGCAGCTGAGATTATATGAGCAAAAGAATAAAGTAGGCAGGAATTTTATTCTCTTGCAGAGACCTGTGCGGGGATTGCTCTATATAGTAGTACTGCTTGTGCCTTCCCTGGACTGGATAGGGAAAAGTCCTAAAATTGATTCTACACCACTGAATACATAGTTCCTTGGTTCTAAATTCTCTTTTCCAAATCATGAGTCCTCTTTCTAGGTCTCCTCAACACTGTGCTGTGCATGTGACATAATGAGCTGGGGTACGAACTACCCTCAATCTATGGCTGGACTTAAGTAAAGCAGCTTCTGTCTTTGCTTAAGGAGAAAATGAAGGCTCAACCTGAGGCAGGACCTTTCACAGTGACTGATGAAATGACCTTTCCTTTTCTTGATCAGGAAGTCTTCCAGCTTTGGAATGTCGGGAGCTGTTTCTTCTTCTTTTTTTTTTTTTTTTTTTAAGTTAAATTAATCTTTCCTTGTTTCTCTGCCTCATCAAAATGACAGCAAGATGAAAAAGCACTAGCAGAAGAAATGACACAGTTGCTGAACAGCAACTCTAAACAAGGGTGGAGGATATGACCCATTACAAGGTGTCTTTAGGAAGAATACTCCTATTTTCCCCAAAACAATGCATCAAAGGAAGCCAAGTGGGAAGTTTTGCTTGGAATGGGAAGATAAATGCTGTCTCTACTACTACCAAGCACAATCTGCTTTGGTTCGGCCTTTGATCATGACTTTGTCCTGTCCTGAGAAGTGTATGTCTGTTCTATTCCTGATGTCTTCCAGAAGCAAACTGTAGGGTTAGACAAATCCTATGATGAAGCACCACTAAGTCTTTTTATCTTTTTTAGGATTCATGATTCTTTGAGGAAGAGGAATTTCGGGTACAGTCCTTTGCTGGACATGTGCATATCAGATTTGCAGGTGTGTATATCTACTCTTTCCCTATACTGAGCAGGTATCTTCTTTCCTAGACCTGACTTTGGAAATATTAGCCCCACTGTGGCACTGCAAACAATTGTTTGGAATGACACTGAGGAATGAAATGGAGACAGCTCAAGCACTGCATAAAACTTCTACTAGCCACTATCTTTTAAATAATTCAGAGAAGTTACTATCCATCTGATGTGTCTCGTGGGTGTATTATAATTAACTTATCTCAGCCAAAAGAAACTACAAACTGAGCCAAATGATTCCCCACAATGTGTTTCTCTTTTCCACATTAGCTTAACTATAAGGCACAAACCAAAGATAGAGTCTAGTTCTAAATTCATGTAACTATGCACCTAATGAAGGTATCATTCTGACCCACAGTGATTAAATTTCAGTGAAATATTAAAGGATGCTTAATTAGTTTTAGCACCTGAGCAATAGAAAAGAATTTATTCTGTCATGACTAAACTCCATAACCATGTTTTAGAAAATTAGTTGCTTCTTAATGACCATGCTGGCAACTTTTTGCAGAGCATAGAAAAGGTGAAGAAACAGAAAGGTTATATTAGCCACAAGTGTAATTTCCAGCCTCACGGTGTAAACACACAGTGACCTCACCACAGGGTAGCAACTCACCTAGCTCTTATTTTTTTCCTATGTACACTCTGTGCTTGTCTGACCATTATATTCTCTGAAGAGCCCCAGAGCATTCATACACATATTTCTGAGTCTGCCAATATGTGCAACTTTTTTAAACTTGGTCTGGAAGAAGTGAATCAGTCTACCCTCCCTCCAGCATGAAGAGAAGTGCAGTTGCTGATCCTGAACATATGGTACAGCCTAAGAAAAGGGTAATCTTGTAGGAGTAAATCCATATGGATCCCTTATCACACAGTCTCCACCAGAGAATTCTGAGAGATCACATCTATTTTTCTTTCTCAGAATGTTAATGATAACATTTTTTATCTATCTATTGTGTTCCAACACACTCATAGTTCCTCGAGAGAGGAAAGCCCACTCCCATCACGAGCAACCTTTTATGTATTGCTCAGCAAACTTGGATCCATTCTGTTGTCAGGGACTAGCAAATATACACAAGCAGATATACACAAATTATTCTCCTTTCCGTATTCATCAACCTAGATTTATCGAGAGTCATTTCCCATCAGCATGAGATTTTCAGATACTGAAGTAGCTGGAGAAATGATACTGAAAATATCTGTCTCTGAAAAGAGCAACTTGTAATCACTTGCAGTGCAGATTTTCAAAGTTAAGAATTTCTATGTTATTCTCAGCTCGAGAGATAAGATGTGCTTATGATGTTTGCTCCCAGTCAGAACATGCTTTTCTAATTGTAAGATTTGTTTTTCTCAAGAACTTACGAATATTGTCTAGGAGACCCTGGTGATTAAAAAAATTCATAATTTCACAGAAATTTAGATTAGTTTTAGGTAAAATACTAAAAAATGCTCAAAATGCTGTAATCAATATCCAAAATTAACCAGTCAGAATAATCTCTAATGGAAATCGTTTATAAAAATCAATAAACAGTTACCCTAAGTTAAGGGATCACCAGGCTCTATTCCTCAATACCAGGTAAACAAGTGAATTTGGCCGCCAGGGTGCTTTTAGGCATTGGATAACACAGATGTAAGGCTTGCTAAGGCAATGGATACTACTGCAGTTGCTCACACAAAAGTTAACTATGGCATGACAAAAGGAGCTCTAGCTACCAAACCTGACTGATACATGAACCCCCTATCCAAGCAGAAATTGCAAGGTTGATGATATCAAGTGTGCGTCCGTTTTCAGGAAGGGAGAAAGAAAAACCTGCCTTTGATATATGATGACTCAGGATGCTATAGGATAATGAAGAATCTATGCTATGCTAAAGAGCTATACTTATGCTTATTAAACCTGGCCAAATCTATGCCACTGGAATGAGTCTGTGGATATTTTTTAAAAGAAATCTGATACTGCAGTCTTTCAATTGCAGCCCTGTTGGCCCTGCAGTACTTGAGACCTTGACACTGATATATCAATAACACCAGCAGAAGCAGCAAAGAGGAGGACACTGATGAATGACTCTTGTGACCACTAACTATCCCAGACAACAACACACCTAAAAAGACAGGTTTAAAACAACCCCCTTCCACAGTGACTAATGGCACAGGGGGAAAGCTGAAAGCAGAGATGTGTCTCCAGTGCTGAAAAGATACTTGGATACAACTACCCAAGGTACTGGCTGGAAAAGAACATCCTCAAGCAAGAAAGTGCAGATTTTCATAATTTTCCCTTTCAGTGGAAGCCTAGAGCTGTAACTCTGATTCATAATTCACTTTTCTCAGTTTATATAGAAGTAGAAATATCCCATGCAAGTTGGGTCTTGCTAAGATGAAATTCGCTGAAAAATTATCAGAGGAACAGGGTAGGTGGGGCTTAATGTTTCATAACTTATTAGCTTATCCAGAGAATAAACAACAATATAGAGATTTTGATGTTGCCAAGTGCTTTCGGTTCCCAATGGAAACTGCTCAGTTTGGTAGGATATAACCAGCAGTCTTTGAAATGTACCCTGTGTTTTCATTAATTCATTACTTTCAGAGTTTAAGAGAGGGTTGGTACTTAAAGACAGGCACTGACTGAAAGTTTGACAGCCTTCAACGGTGTCAATTACAAAGAGTCTGCTTAGTTGTCAAGAAAGGCAAGGACATGTAATACTTATTTTTGATAAGGTCTAAGCAGATCCATTCAGCATATGACTGCTGTCACATAACTGTCATTTAAAGAAATAGTTATTCATATTCACAAAAGGTAAAGCAATTGCAATTTTAATATATACTGCTGTAGTCATGGTGTATACTGGGATGTTCAGTTTAACTGAACCTACTGACTTTATTTGAAGATTTGATCAGCAGTTTGTTTTTACAATTTGCCTTTGTAGATGGCTGGCTCACCAAGGTTAAGAGAGTAGGGATGGTTGTGCACATCTAGTGTGCACAACCTTTTGGACTTCATCATCCTGCACAGACTTGGAATTTTTATCCAGGAATTCTTCCACTGAGCACAGTTTTTAAAAAGACACCTAGTCTTAAGGATTCCTCAGGAAATCGGTAGCCTCATCTGTGATATTGGTTAATATTGCAAGGTTAAAATCTTGCAAGTCATTTCCAAATGAAATGTAGTTTTTAGGTCCAGGCTGACAAAAATAATCACTGATTTATGCACTGACACATAAAGCCAGACCAATATCTAACAATGGATGTTGAGATATGGTGACAAATCTAGAAAAGTGTGTGTGTGAGTGTGGCTTGAAGAGTCAGAGGGTCAGAGGGTGGTAGGGACATGCACACTTGCCGAAGGAAGGCAGGGTTTTGCTGCGATTTGGAATACAGTATCATAGGTGATGGATGGCCTGTTAACAGCCAACAGAGGTAACTAAATAGCCTTTAGTACCTCAGAAAACAGGAGATAGGTTTGAGGAAGCCCAAGTCGATACAAGCAATCTGTACCAGGCCATACTGAACATAAGAATATTCAGAGATTATTTGAGGGACCAAAAAAGAGGGTGAGTGGCTGAAACTGAGGGGGATGCATCAGCTAAAGTGGAAAATTAAGTCATTAAATACGTAAGAGGAAAGAGAAGGGTGTCCCACATATTTAAAGCCAGGTCCAGCATGCCCAGCTGTAGGTCGTTTATTCTGTAGCCAATCACTTGAAATGTACCTGTGGCTGTGACGTACTTCTGTGAATTACTACTATATTAAGAGACATACTGAAATAGCATTTAGAAGCTTCAGCAGCGTACCACAGGACTATATAAACACAGACCAACACAAAACCTGTGTCTTCACATTTAGCACAATAGTTAAAAAGTTTCTATTCAGTTCTAAGGTGTTCCTATCATCATTTTGATCATCATAAAATCTGTGGAGGGAAGCCAATATCACTCAGCCCAAGGGTTTTGTGCAGTAGATTTTAATACTTTCATGATAAGCTATTTTCAAAGCTTTTGCTGCTTAGATGAAATAAAGATGACCTTTATGCTTTACTTTTCTCCATTCAAGGTCAACAGCGTTTCTGTGATCTACTGACAATGGCACACGCTGCCTACTGAGGAAAGGACATCCCATAGCTGTCAGTGATTAATAGTTGTATTTCATTCTCCCCAGAGTCATAACTCACTCAAAGCTTCAGCATTTGAGAATGATGGAACTTCCCTGGAACAGATAAACCCATAAATCCTCCCCAGCCACCAAAATATTGCTGGCTTTCTAGGAGTTTCTTCATCAGCCAGGCTATAGCTTTCAGATTACTATGTGCATGTAACAGAAGAGGGGGAAAAAATAGATGACCAAACAGAAAAATTGGAGGGCTAATTTAAGGCTATGGTTACACTTTTCACACTCTGTTTGCTATTGTTCACTTGTCAAGAAGGAAAAGTCAGACAGGTGGACATCATGTGTTGTCCAAAGTACCTGCATCTGCCACAGTAAATTCATTTATGATTTTGCTGGGAAATACATCCTGAAGCAAGGGATTTCTTCCCAAAAGTATCCATATAAAAATATCACCAACCAGCATTTGAGAGCACAGCCTGCAGGAACAGTGTATCAGCTATATCATTCAGAGTTATATCTGCTGATTTTAGCTAACAAAAGTTTTTATTTCTGATAGCTCTGTAGAACAAACTCATGTATCAGAAAGAGAGAATGATCTAATATATCATCCATAAATGGCCACTATGCTCGAGTTACAGAGTATTTATTGCAGACAATCTGATAGCCATAAACATGCTAGCAGGGAGGAGGCAGAGGGGTCTGCATGGTCTCTGTCTTCTGCATGGGCAGCAAATGGACAGGGGCCTCCAAAATGAGAGGTAGAAAACTGACTGATGCATGCTGAGAGGTCCAGCTCTTGTCTCCTGCCTGGCTGCCGCAGGAGCTGACCCTGCTGCCCACGGGCTGTGGTGAGCCCGGCTGGCAGATCTGACTGAAATGTGACCCCAAGGTGACGAAGAGCAGCTGTCAGGGCACTGTTACGGTGCTGGAGCTGCTGAGGGAACACATGGGTGAGAGAAGGAAGACCAGCCTTTCCTTAGCAGCCAGATAGTCTCGGATCAGTTTAAGCTGACTCTGCAATCACAGTATGAATTAGATGCTGAGGTAAGTGATTATGAACCTCTCCCAGGGAACCAGGTAGTGAGTCTGTATGGACTGTCAGCTGCAAACAGTGTTAATTTACACAAATGGCCTAATTAAGAAAAGCCTTGAGTACTGCCTTGAGTACTGCCTGGAGTATTTTCTCCCAAATTTTGGTGCTTATCCAAATCTAACTGAATGTCAGTGAAATCTCCATAGCTTCTGAGGATGCAAAACAGGAATGAAAAACCACTGAAAAAGACTGTTCTGCTTCTATTCTTGGCCTGCTCTACAGCAAGTGAAAGCACCTTATGTTATTCCAGTGCTGGAGTAGAACCAATACTGAATTCTTAGAGAACTGTTAGTTAATCCATCCTTGAAAGCAATACTGCATTTTTTATCTCTAGGTCCTCATGGCTGGTTCCTTCCATTTTTTGATTATCTCAGCTGTATTTGTCATTTTGTAGATGACAGATACGCCAAGGCCATTCCATGCAGACTGACAAACGATATCCTGAATATATATATATATATATATTCATCTGCCTGTGCTCTGTAAAATAATGGCATAAAGGGCATCTGGAAATACTGAAGTCAGAAAAGAGAGCAAGGATAAGCTTGCCAGTCAGATCCTAAAATGTGATTCCAAATGACTCATCTAACATACACGTTTCAAACAAAAGAGATCTGCACGGAAATGCTGAAAGTCATATCTTGCATTATTAAACTAATTAGCAAAAAAGCTCACAAAACTTCCAACCTGATTATCTTGAATAGCAAGGAAGCTGATGACATCTCAATCTCATCAATAAACTCCATTAAAGAACAAGTAGTAAAAGGAGATACTACTGTAACAAAGAGTCTGTTCGTGGCTTTACTCAGCCCATTGATATGTAGCTAAAATCCATGGGGAAATGAAATGAAAAAGAATAGGCCTTGCATTATTCAAAGTTACATTAAGCTTATATGTGTGAAGGGGAAAGGAAGGGATAAAGAATTTTTATTTCTACTTCCTAGGCTGCTCCCTCTGCCTTCCTGCATCCTTTCTTTATAGTCACATATATGACCCTTCTCATATTGTATTTTCCATCTTCACTCCTCTCCTTTTGGCTATGTGTTGTGCAGCTGCATGCTTTTTGAACTGTTATTCACACAACACCTAAGAGACAGCACCCTAGATAAACAGCATGTATGTCCCCTGATTAGTTAGGTAGTAGGGACTATAGAAGTAAAGAATAACACACTGTGCACTCAAAATTGAGACAAGCATCTCCAAAAGAAGTGGTTTTGCTTTTCATCTATATGCAAAACTTATCAGGAAGGCTGCAGCTGGGATGGGGCAAGTGTGGAATTTATTGCGAGTGTCAGAGAGTGATTGAAAAGTGCGACAGCTTCCAGGGCATGAATTATAGCAGCCGTAGTGCAGCACTACAGCTCTGGGCAGAGCTGTTCGGGTTCTGTCCAGCAGAGGGATTCATCACTCACACCAGATCACCCCGCCGCTGAGCCAGCTTCTGTAAAGTGCACAAGCGTTTTACATTAGCTCCATGTCTTTTGGTCTTCCAAATCTCTTAGGAGAACTTTAGTTATTTCTCCTCAAAAAATACCTCAAAAAACTCACTATTCTGAAAGCAAAGTTGGTTAAATACCTCAAATGAGACATATTCTTAGTATTAAAATAGCAATTTCTGCTAGATCCAAGTTTTTCTTATCTTCTGTTAGGAAGAATGAAAATGAATCTGTGGGCACACACACCCCTCTTTCTCTCTGTAGCACTTGTGATGGATGCCCTGGGTTTGGACCTCACTCTGCTCCTCCACAACACCCTCTGCTCCTTTGCTTTCCCTCAC
Source organism: Crypturellus soui (assembly GCA_032275445.1). Classification (NCBI taxonomy): domain Eukaryota; kingdom Metazoa; phylum Chordata; class Aves; order Tinamiformes; family Tinamidae; genus Crypturellus; species Crypturellus soui. The sequence goes on along the minus strand of JAUBNY010000557.1, from coordinate 2,187,817 downwards.
AAGCTCCATATCCTACTGTGCACCCCGAGTCTGCCTTGTACCATCATACTGTTACCTCCCTACTGCAAGCACTGAAGGAGGGAGTATGCAGTGGGAAGGAATGGTCCTGCGGCCTGGGGAGAGCACAAAGTGAGCGTAACAAGTTTAGCAAGTTCTGCTTCCAGAAGGACAACAACTGCCCTGATGTATGGTGCAGATAGAGCTATATCACTCCTGGGGCTCTAACATCCACAAAGAGATTGATAGCAACACTTCTATGTTTCCAAATGAATTATTTTTAAAGTTTTCTTTCCATAAGCAAACAAAACAACTGTTATGGAGACTGTTCAGCCTGATTCTTGACAGAAACAGATGTTGCAATATTGGAATTTCCCATGGGACAGATATTCCAGGGTTTGTTCCATTTTAACAGGAGCAGAAAATAAAACTGAGTTGATATATTATTTACTTCTTCAAGGTTTTTGCAGAGGCAGGTGGCTGGAGGGTGTTCTAGACAGGTGTTGCACACACTATTTCTGTGACTACAAGACCAAATAGTATGAATCTCTGTTTTTTTCTATTTTCTTTATATTAATTAGCTTTTAAATCTGAATCTCTCAAACTATTTCTGAACCCCAAGCAGTTTTAAGGTCTCAGTCTGGCCACTCTGATCTAAAGTATGATCCTAGCCATGCTCATACTAAATGCAAAATCTCAGATATTTAACAGCACTGTTCTCACTGTGCTCTAGACATATCCGAGGGAAGACCAGAAACAATGAAGAAGAAAGCTATGCAAGCCCAAATGGACACAGTCAAAAAATAGCGAGACAGGAAAACAGCCTTATTAAGGCTTTTTCCATCATCACTTTCAATAGCAGAATAATCTCAAGTGACCTTGAATAGACAGAATAGAAATGAAAAAGGGGAGTATGATTAGCCCTCATCACTACAAGGTGATTTTAAAAGGAAGTTATAGGACTTTGTGTGAAGAGGACATCAGTAGAAAAGCCTATGTTACAATTCCACGTGTTACAGCAACATAAACTTTCGTTATCTGAACTAATCAGGTCAAGGAACAACCGTCCTTGCCTGGTTCTCTGTGCTATTCCTTGTATTCTTCAAGTTTTTCAAGGAAATCCATGTATATAATGAGCTTTGATTCCACTCACCTGTAACCTCTAGTTCAGGCATCTCTCAGTGATGAGGTAAATCTTTGTCTACAGTGGGGCTAGAAACAGGAGCAAGATTTCTATACTAAGGAACTAATGACAAATTGCTTAGGAAAAGGCAGGTTTGTTTGGAAATGCAACAAAAAAATCCAGCAAGCTTTGTATTTTTGAGATAAAATATGTCCTTTAAAGACATTAATACAAAAGTTCAAACCACTCTTTTGAAAGCAAACTATATTATTTTTATTATTTTTTGCTCTTGAGGCAAAATATTAACTAATTTTTGCAGGAAGTTTTGTGTCACAGTACTGCTCCCAGTGGTATTCCACCTCTGCCCTCCAGATCGCTCTTCCTTTCACTCTATCTGGATAATCAACATATTCATAAATCCCAATGAAACCAGTTATAAACACCTGCCCTGGCACATAATGGAATATGCAGAAAACTCTAGGAGTAAACACAAATAAAAACTGCTCAAGAACAACAAAATAAAAGGATTTACCATGAAAATACTCAAGCTTCAGCATAATTAGCTAATTAAACCACAACTAATATAATTATCTACTATGAGAGAGCCTGGATGGGGAAAACAAAGTGAAAATGTGAAACAAACAATATTATGCTTCAGCAGAAACAAAAATAAGAGCTAAACCTTCAGATGTTTCCTTAGTCAGTATTTGTATAGCACAAGTTCTAGCCATCTCTTAAGCCCAGTCCAAACTAGTGTGATACAAAGCTACACCTGAAACAGTTGCATTCCCTCAGTCTTCTGGTGGCACTCTCCCTGCTCCCAGAGTTTATACCATCCTTCTCCTTGCAAGCACTCCTTCTCCTTCAAAGGAGTTGAATGTCCCATGAGAAATGCAATAGAATTTAAGCTACAAGATATATATATAGCCTTGTGTCCTCAATGCACCTCACATCCCTATGCAAACTGCACAGTTGCCAAGTTTCTACCTCAGGCACTTCCACACAGTTCTAGCAGAGAGCTCCCAGCATTGCTAGTGCCAATGAGGATGTGAGAGGGTTGCTGCTCTGCTCTTCTGCCCTCCACCCAAGATGGCATGAGGTGCTAGGCAGGAGAAACTCAGGGTCCACTGACAGTGGCAATTCCTCCTTCCGCTTGCTCACAGAAGAGGGACACTGTCAATGTGGTGCCAACAACCAGAAGAGGTCACAAGGAACAATGGATGGAAGAGAGAAGCAGGGGCACCCCCTTGGCTCTCTTTCCTGCTGCAGCACTGCTGAACACGTAGTTTCTTTCCACGTATGAAAAGGAGGATTACAGGGAGGCAGACTGGTTTCGGTCCAGCTACCTCCATTCCTCTTCCTGTCTCCCAGGCCCTCTCAAGCCATGGCCCTCTGCACGTGGGGGACGGAAGAGCAGTCACTGAGCTCATGACCCACTCTGGTCCCAGAGTACTCCCAGACCGGCTTCTCTGCCTGTACATACTCCAAGGCTGAAGCTCGCTTGGATAGTGCCACCCCAACTCTGCAGCACAATGTCCTGGGAAGTTCAGAGCTCCGTGATCACTGCAACACATCTTTCTCCTTCTGCTTTTCTTTGGGAGATGAGAAGCAGGCTTCCCCCTCCCACACAGCACCAGCAGCAGGACTGATTCATCAGGCCTGACCCTCCCAGGCAATCTGCCAGACAACAGGGCTGCTGGTGGGGTGCCTATGGGCTGTCATCTGCCCATATGTCTATCGGGCAGCGACTGCCTGTGCAACCCTCACTCCAAGAATTCAGAGCATGGCTTGGAATATCTACATTTGAACCCATTCCACAGTCTAAGCTGAATGAACAAATAAATAGATAATAATAAGAAGAAAGGTTTGGAGTTGAACAAACAGCTCTTTTGTTTGTTTTCTTGTCAAAATGAAATAAATCGTGAGGCAATAAATATATTACAAAATTTAAATCTAGGCAAAATCAAAATAACACACAGGGGGAAAGGGGAGGGAGGACAGATGGGCAAATTCAGCACAAATTCACACCTAGTGCTGGCTGACTCAAACTGCTCATCTCTGCAAATAAACTAATCTGTAAACCAGGAGCAACTGAGCAAAGGAGAGATGGTGGCACAGCCTCATTGTGTTGCATGTTGGAAGGTTCAGGCTACCCTAACTCACAGCTGTAACCTCTTTCCTGTCTGAAGATCCCAGGGTAGGTATTTCTTTCTCCTGTCTAGTGCCCTATGTAGCTTGCTCTGTTGTTACAGCACACAGCTGATTTTTTTCCCCTTTCTGTAAAGCACTCAGCCAAAAGTTGAAGCCAGTTCCTATTTCCTTTCCAGACAACGTCACTTTGTGGGATTCTTATCAAGTGCTCAGACCCAATGTAATCACACTCTAATGACATCAGTAGGGCTTTTACAATAGGGCAGAATTTAGCATAGGGCAGAGAGCGGTCTAGACTTCCTTTTCTCCATCTGCAAAAATTGGAACATTTCATTTTAAACATGGGCACCTCTCAATTATATTTTCATGGTTTCTTTAGATCTCAGTACCAGCCTGTTATCCTCAAATAGGAGGATATCCTTTGTGCTTGGCCCTATTACAGATTATTCTTCCCTCTACTACCCTCTTATTAGACTGTAGAACATGATACATTTGTGGGGAAAGAGTAACATGACAACAGAATAACCTATATCATGTTTTCAAAGATAACCATTTATTTCTTTACCACTGAAACTCTGAGCTACATTTTGACTGTGCCCTTTTAAGAACAACAATAACAAAAAAAAAAGAATGAGTTCCTTGTAGTACAAGCCTTCACTGAAGATCTACAGATATTCAGAACATTACATGGAATATGAACCTGATTTCTAGACTGCCTCAAGTTTTAAGCTTCTCAACTCCTATGAAATCCTCCTTCATTCTTCCCTGAGAGGAATGCCACCCTGCTCACCATCACCATCTTAATCACACTCCAGAATAGGTTTAAATGAGAAACAAATATTGTATTCACCTTGTACTCATCACTTGAAAACAAAACAAAAATATTCCCCGCTCTTAGTACACATATTTTCTTCTGAAATCTGCCTGTTATAGGCAAATGCAAAAATAAGCAAGCTTATAAAAACTAAAGCTACTGAAGACTTGTTATACCACTTAATTGGTCTAGTGTATTCTTTTTTTTTTCCTCCAGGACTGTGTTTATTCCAGATACATATTTTTAAACCATGTGATGAATTTTAAGTCATTTCTCCAAAGAAAAGAAATGGCATCATTGCTATCATATATTAAGATTAACCAACACAATCATTGTATAGAAAATCATTGCCTTTCTGTAAATAATCTGAATATATAAACTGAAAGTCTGGTATGTAAGAAATTGGGTATGCCAGGAAATTCAAAACAAGGAATTATACAGATGAGTCCGCAGCTAGGGCAGTAAATTACAGCACTTGGCTTTGGTTGAGTTTGTACCTTTGGCCTATTCTTGTCTTCCCTTCGCCACCCTCATCCTTTCCTTATTCTGGGCAACAAGGCTCAAGAGCAGAGGGTTTCTTCTGTCTACCCTCTAGGTCAGACGCAAGCTGCTTCCATTTGCGCTGCTGCTTTACAGAGAGGCTCAGCATTATAAGCTAGTAAGCTCTGAAGATACCTAGTCAGGCAGGTATAAGCTGAGGATGCTCAGTGACATGCCCTTCAGCTCTGTAGCTATAAGCTCACTGAGGAAACGTATGTCTCTTATTTAGGTTTGCCTGGGATCTATTGCCATAAGGCATTTGATAGGGTCCTGTTAATAATACCCAAGCCAGAGGATGGTCCTTTGCCTAAGGGGCAGCCTTCTGCAGGCTCGCAGCCAGCCTTTAGCACTTTGATTTGTGTGGGAAATGTTATGCCTATTCACAGCACTTTCTTTAAATTTCTTTTTTTTTCACAAAATCTGTATATTGCTTCCTGTGTTCCTTCGAAGCAAAGCTCACCTGCGCTGCAAGTAGCATTTTCTGTCAATTGGTGGCAAAACAAAATGACCAGCAAGACACTACTCCTCTTCTTTTTCCTTTTCAAAGACAGACTCAACTCAAAAGCAGCTTTTTGACTGTTTGAAAGCCTATCCTCACTTGGAAGGTCAGTGTTCTCCTCTTGGAGAGAGGATGGCATTGCAGAGCAGTGATGTAACCATCCAGCTCTGCATGATCCCACTTGGTAGGGGCCAAAATCTTGTCTACCACAGTACTCTTGTGAGGGGGCTAATCTGAAAGCATTTGGTGACACAGTCAACACATCTCTTAGAAACAATTATTTTGGAATATCACTCAAAAATGGTCTACTTTCTCATTGTCACAATGGCAGTGAAAGCGCTTCTGATCCTACTTGTTTTCACTTTCCTATTTTTCTTGTCCTTGCAAATCTTCTCTTTTGTATTGAGCAGCTCTATACACTTCAGACTCTCCTGGAGCTTTATTTTCATTATCATTTTGTGAGCTTCATGGAAACCTGAGCAATCCCCATTGTCATCAGATTGTTTTTTTTTTTTTCTAATGCAATTTTTCCTGCTCTGAGGTAGAAGATATGAAGAATGAAGGAAATGAGTACTATTATCCTGTGGATGTCAGATCTCCCTATATCTCTCTCATGAGTTTGACAGATGAAGTAGAAGTAGTAGAATATAATATATTATCAACAATAGAAATATTAATATGTCAATAATATGAATATTAATAATATAAATAATATTATTTATTATTAGAAGTATGTAGAAGTTATGATTTTCCATGATCCCACAAACAATGCCGTCAGTCAGAATGCAACTGATCACTGCCTGAGACACAGTAAGAGGAATGGGCTGCAGGAGGAGTAGTTGAAGCTTTCTCTGCAGGAATGCATGGCCCAGACTGGTCATTTTTGGCTGCCCACCTCCAAGTCCTTAGGATCCTGGAAATCTAAAAGGAAGCCAGTTTTGAAAGGCTTCCTGTGATTTTAGAGGGAAGTCCTGCAGGGTACTGAGTCAGACAGTCCAGGTTGTCAAAGTGCCCTGCCTCCTCTAGCCCACAGCCTGCAGCCTGCCTGTGAGTGAGCAGGAAAGTGAACTAAGCAAAATAATCATAGAATCATAGAATCATAGAATCACAGAATGCCTCAGGTTGGAAGGGACCTCTAGAGGTCATCTAGTCCAACCCCCCTGCACAC
>JAUBNY010000557.1:2157800-2177342 GCA_032275445.1 Crypturellus soui | reverse complement strand
TCTTTATTCATCTTCTGGAATAGAGCTGAGTTTCTGTATTGCACTAGTGGCCCAGGGCCAGAACCGAGGCTGTGCAGGGTGCTGTGCACATACGAAAGCCTCCGGCCCCAGGCAGCTTCCCTTACCTCAGCCCGTAACGTCGTTACGTGATGTTATGTAATGCTCCACGTGAATCATTCATGACTAGCCCTGCTACCGCGGAGCGCACCACGACTTCAAAGGCACAGGCTCCCTTGCCACTTATGTGGGCTCCTGTTTCCATAGTATTTGCTTATCCCTGCAAGGCAAACGAGCGCTGTCACCGCCGCGTTATGCAGGGACCAAAACTGAGGCCCTTCTTTTCGTGTTCCCTCCTGTCCCTTCTCCCATTTCCCCAGCCTCGCAGCTCCCGCTTCCCTAAACGCGTGCGGAGGGTGTCCGGCTGCTGTGCCAGGGGCTGCTCCCGGCCCTTGAGGAGCGGTTGGAACCGGTCGGAACCGGTCGGAACCAACTGTGAGTGGCCCGGGGTGGCTCTGGGCCCCGCATTGCGCCCTGCCGCCCAGAGCCGAGTCCCTGCGCAGGTGAACGGGAGAGCTGGTCGGTGTGTGGAGCGCCAAGGAGGGAAAGAGGCCAAAGGAATAATAAGCAACACACATCAGAAAGGGGAAAAACTATGAGCAATGAAAAACAAACAAACAAAAAAAGCTAAACAAAAACAGCTTGAAGAAGTCTGCCTGGGGAGAGGGGCTCTTAGCCGGGTCCCAGGTGAAACAGTGTAGTTCCCTCAGCAGCAGGATTGCTAAGAGCAGCACAAGGACAAGTCACAGAGAACAAGAGCTCGTTGGGACCACATGGCGATGAGGAGAGCAGCAGTGGCCCTGTCAGCACACATAGCCTGGACAGCTATGTGCCAGCGCACGGGGCCTGCTGTCATGTACTTCTTATACAAATGCAGGCCCAGACACAAAATCTAAGTTCTGTGCTGCCCCTAAAGAGGGACCACTCCTTCTGCCAGCGGTGTGGAAAGCAGAGTGTATGACACCTTGGCTCTGAGCAGCCTCCCATGTTAGCTTTTCCGTGCCAAAATTAAGTGTCATACTTGTCACTGCAAGCTAATGTTAACCGAGCTGTCTCTTCAGTGCATTTCACAAGCTATCACTCCCTTCCCTCCATCTTCTCACTTTGGGAAGTCATGTAGAGCAAAGTGCTGATTCAGTCCCCTGTTCATTAGATCAGCATCAGAAACATACATCCTGCATCCACTAAAACCGATAAAATCCTGCTGTTAGCTTCAGCAGCAGCCCTGAGACAGGAAAGACAAGAAGATCAGATGGTGGTGGCAAAGGAATAATGCACCTTCCCTTAATCCTAGTAACGATGGTATTAGTGTATTAAGAGCCAAACGCCAGACTGTGATACCATTTCAGCTCAGTGACATGGAGTGAGCTGACAAGAAATATTTGTCACTATTTCCCTCGCCTTTGAATTTTGTGGGGCCATTGCACCCTATCATGGGCCCTTTCCTTCCACTTGTAGCTCATGTAAGAGGAATCCTGCAGCTAGGATGGGAACAGGAATGGGACATAACGACCAGGAGATACTTTATTACTGAAAGGGTGTGTGGGGTGGAGGAATTCGCTGTGTTCACTCCTTTCTATGAGCGCCATGATAGAATGCAGCAAACTTCTGTCTGTTCTGTATACAACCTTCCTTGTGAGCAAGGCAGGATTCCTTCTAAGGAGCATAGCGAGGGTGCCTCAACCCTGACGCACCCATGTATCTTAACTTAGCATATACTAAGTGCCCATCATTTTAGTGGCAAAGAGGTATCCCAGCCTATTTAGCATATACACAACATGCTATAGAGGAAAGCACTGTAGAAATTGTGTTCCCTTAGGTTTTTCTGCATGTTCATTGCAGTGACATGCATCTGACCAATTAAAGCAAAACAGCTTTAGTTAATTAGCTCTAAGGGACTGAGTGGTTCCCTGGCTGAAAGTCATAAGAGATGGCTTTGATGCATGCGAGTGCCACTGATTAACTCTCAGACATTGGACAATTCACTTCATCTTCCTGTACTTCACTTTTCCCTGGTGCAAAATGTGGGGAAATAAAATTTGTTTTCTTTTGTAAAGTGCTTTTGAGAGCTCTGAATGAAGAGCTACACATCATCAATGAATCCTCACAAAGTGCTTATGGGAAATTTATGTAAACAGCACTGTCCTCACTTTACTTTTGAAAAAAATGAGATACAGCTGAGTAATGCGGCCAAAGACTCAGAGGAGGCACAGAGTAAGAATTTAGACTTGCTTGAGGCCTTGACTGGCACTTGTGCCTCCAGACTGGATGATAAAACAGCATATTCCTCTCTCTCATGTCAGCTCGCACATGCAGTTTTCAACACTCCAGCTGCTAGATTGTATGTCATCTCTTGAGGTGTTTGTCTTATTTACCCTGGTCATCCTACCCTCTGTAATCGAACATATTGAATTGCTTCCAACATCTGACAGCCTCCACAAATTTCTATTTCCAGTTGCAGGAATATTCTTGTCCATGGGGCCAAATTCACTACATGGTATCATATGACTATACACAACCTTCAAAATACTTTTTTTCAGACTGGGCTCAAGAACTTAAACACTATTTTTGCCCAGAGCTTTCCCTCAGGAAAAACTGATACTAGCATATTTTCATTCATCCCATTCCTAATACTATACCATTACTTAGTTTTATCTCATTCTTTCTTTCTACTCGACTCCACATAATAGCAAGGCCCAAGGCTAACTTTTATTGTACATTAGCAAGAGCAAGGCAAATAATTTCTACCTGCTAACTGATTTGATTATTTCACCATTTTTTTGTTACTGAGCATTGGACATGAACAGAACTGAATTTCCTTAAATTTATTCTATATTTGAATAAATTTCACTTGCATAAATAGCCATTAAAAAAAATCTTTGTTGTCAGTAGACCTACTTTTGGCAATGAGTGCCAAAGTTTGTAGTGACTAAATAAGTCACTTCTTTTAATTATTTCTGCTCTTCAGTTGATTGAGTTACAAGATTTTATGGCATAGAATTTTGGCCATGTCAACTTTACATTCAGTTCAGAAAACAACTTTAAAATTAGATTTTACTGCTTGAGAAGAGTGAGTGAAAAAAGTCAATTGAGCATTCACCATGTCTTGTGTTGACTTTTTCAGGGTAGAGAAAGCTACAATAAGGTAAAGAAGAAAAGAGGAATATTTGGGCAAGAGAAGATGATTACTGTGACTAACTACTACCTCAGATCTCATTGCAGGCAGTAGGGGAAGGGGATGACTTGCATGCTAACAGTAACCACAAGCCTATCATGGAAAGCCATGTCTTTATTTAGGCCAGGATTTCATTTAGGCCAGGATTTCATACTCAAAATGGAATTAAAGTACAAATCCCACAATTCCTCACCAGTATCATTTTTTCTTCACTGGGTTTGTTGCTTGCAAGGAGTTTACATGTTTAGTTTTATTCTGACCTGAGATTCTGACTTTTCCTGGTAGCTCACATATATCCAAGGACAGACTTTAGTTCAATATGTCTAATATTGCCATCTCTGCAATAAGAAAGTAGGAAGGGGTGGTTTCTAGAGATTGATCTTTAGGATAGTACATAATTGTTTTTCCATGACAGAAGAAAAAAAAATAAGCCTATATTTTCCTGTTCTATTAAGCAGTTTCCTACCCTTTTTTAATCCCTAAAAAATATTACTTCTTTCTCTTTCATGATTTAGGTTCATTGCAGAATGGTTCTTGTTTTACATCAGCAAAAGTCAAAAGAATTTTAGAACTGGAGAAGCATAATGAAGATTCAGAGCTTGCTTTTGAAAGTATCTGTCTCTTCCCGCATTTAATGTGGTATAAAACATTAAATGTTCCAACACTGTCAGGAATTACAGTTGTGTAAAAAGCAATGTTAGTGAAGTGAAAAAAAAAAAGATCTTTCTTATAAGTGAAAGATCTCTCGCTAACAACCCTGAATCTTGAACCACAGAATAATTAGAGACTGTGTTATGCACAAACTTCCTCCCACATTTCTTCCTCTCTCTCTAGTATGTTTCAATCCAGCTTACAGGAGGAGGAAATGGCAACTTCTAACTTCTAGACTGTCAAATTTTGTTTACTTTGTTAAATTTAGTAAGGAGGGTATTAACAACTGTCATTTTTTTTGTAAGTGGGAAATGTTAACAAAAGCAGTTGTTGTTAGAGAATTTATACGACACAGATTTATAATGCGTGACTCAAAATGGCCAGCAAAGTGACGGACAGACCAACATGAGCACACTGACAGATGTAAAAAAGAATTATCAAAAAACAGTAATTCCTTTGGCCATGACCCATCAATTCAAACTCAAATCAGTGACAAAAAATAAACAACTTCATATCCTACTTTACTCTCTCTGCCATCATCAGAGGACAAACCAACCATTACATTTACCTGTAGATCAGGACTTCATCATCCGAGCAATTATATTGCAGCTGATACATTTTTACCCGAGGGGCTGACTTGCTCACCGTCCACTTGACCAAAGCTGAGGTAGTCGTCACTTCTGACACCAAGACAGCCCTTTCTGGTGGACCTTTTGTTTCCCCTCGATTAGACTTGCTGGAGCTGGTGATGTCCGAGAGCCTGGATTTCGGTGGGGCTGCTCGGCCTGTGCCGTTGCTGAGGTGAGGGAGCTGAACAATCGAGAGCTCGATCGTTGCCGTGGACTCTCCAGCAGCATTGGCTGCTATGCATGTGAAAGTCCCATAATCCTTGGATGTGGTGATGAGGATATCCAGGGTGCCGTTGTCGTAGACAGCCGTCCTTGAGGAATTCCCAATGAGACGGTCATCGGGTGCCACCCAGTGAATGATGGGGGTGGGATCCCCAATGGCTTTGCATTTTAGTGTGGCAGTTTGCCCTTCTAAAACCAGCAACTTGTGAGTATGTTGGGTAATTAGAGGTGGCTCGCAAACAAATTCTTCTTCCCGTACATACCAGAAGTACCTTCCCTTTAGACCTGGAGGAGAAGCACAAGTTTCCATATCATCATCTCTGTCAAGTCGCCTTAACCACAGTAGCTCACAGTTGCAGTGCAGTGGATTGCCCCCAAAGCTGAGAGACAAAGGTGGTGAAAACGGGGTCGCAACTAATGGAATTACTTGAGACCTGGCAAATATAGGATCAGGGGGCAGTTTCTGAAGTCTGTTGGATGTTAGGTCCAGTCGGGCCAATTTCTGAAGATCTGCAAAAGTCCCCTCTGTAATATAATCTATCAGGTTATGATCCAAGCTGAGCTGGTGCAAGTTTATCATCTTTCTTATAGATTCCCAGGGAATGCTTCGGAGGTTATTGTAGGAAAGGTCTAAGTCTTCCAATGTCAGCAAGAAATCCTCAAAGGCTTCATCGGAGATGCTGCTTAGCTGGTTGTTGTTTAAAATCAAATGCTGAAGGTTAATTAAGCCTCTCAAAATATCCTCTCCAATGTCAGGCAGCCTGTTGCTGTCCAAGTGTAATGATCGAAGGCTCTCCAAATCAGTGAAGGAGTAGGGCTGAATGTAACTGATGGTGTTTCTGGACAAAGTGAGGTCAACAAGTCCAGACATATTGGCAAAATCTTGCCGGCTGATATTGATAATAAAGTTGCCCCCAAGGCGGAGCTCAACAGTCCTTCGGTCTATGTCTAGTGGTACAAACAGGAGACCCTTGGAGGGACACAGAGTTCCCAGTGACTCAGACAGGTTTTGACAGACACAGTATTTAGGACAAGCGTTGACCGTGATAGCCATTCCAAACACCAGGATGCTGCAGAGCAATTTTTCCATGGTAAATCACGCAACAGTACCTGCAAGAAATGAAAAGATTTACAAGGAATATTAGCAGTTATAATTACTATTCCTATTTGATTCAGATAACATCTACCCAGAGAGACTTCTCAGAATGATCCTCATATCTAAAAAGTGTCCATCATTCTGGGATGGGAAGGATGATTAAATATTTAGCAACATTTCCCCACCTAATACATTTCTGTCTTAAAAAATATATATATGATTTTGGTTCCAAATCTGAATGAGATAGGAATTCTTTGCACTTAAGCCTGATAATAGGTTCTTGTAACTACCTATTCTCTAGCTACCACTTTATAATTGAGCACTGAGTATCTGGAAGAGCACAAAGCCTGTGACCAGAGTGCATGGTTTACTTAAAACGTGCAAGATTTCATATGGGATACTGCCTGCTTCTTTGAGAGTAAAAGCTGTTTTACAGTAATTACATATTGCTGCATAATAATGTGGAATTAATCTTGGGTTTGAAAGAGCTGATTTTATGGATAAAAATAACTGCATATTTATCCTTCATTGCTTGGCAATGACCATGTAATTATCTGACCAGTCCTAGGGCAAATCAGTTCACTTGCCCTCCCATAATAAAATTCATGAGAGGCAGCACAGGAAGCAGAAAATACTTGCACAGTCATCACCTAAATTCATGCTGTCCTCAACCACCCCATTGGAAAGATGTTGTCTAGCAGCAAGCATAACACATGTAGGGGAAGCCCGTGCAGCTTTTGGCTTCTGGCAAGCCTTCCAAGACCCTTTTGCGCTTGCGGTGTTGTAGTGATCTCCTCTGCATCCGCTGGCCTCTGTCACATCCTGCCCATTTTTATTTGCCCCATTACCCAACATTTTTCCTAGCTCTCATCTGCTTTTCCAGCTTGAGCTGTAAGGGGTGTGTGAGAATCAAGTATATTTGCAAGCTGATCCAGAGGGCCAGCTGTGTCTGTAAGAACTTGCAGTCCTGCTTCAGCGGTGGGACCATCTTCCTGTAGTTTTTTTTCTGGCCGGCCTTTGTTCTAGACACACAGGACACAAGTAAACCTGCTTTATTACTGTCTCTCTTTCCTGAGCCCCTTGTCAGGGGGCTGAGGAATAGTAGATCATTCATTTCTGCCCCTTGTCCTCCCTCTGAAGCAAGGGACAGGTAGAAAACTTCAGTTTTGGGAGGTGACTCCCAAAAACTGAAGTAGAAAACTTCAGTTTTGGGAGGTGACCTTTCTGCCAAGACGGTTAGGTTTATTCTCTTCCCCTTACCTGTGGCAATTCCTAGAGACACAATTCAGGCTGTATTTCCTGAACTCAACCATTTTGACTCTATTTAACCGGTATCATTTCAGTCACATAACTTTCAATGCTCAGTATAAATCATCTTCCTTCTTAGTCACACCGGTCCTTGTACACTCAGTGGCTTTTGGCAGTCCTGTTTCCAGAGCAGTCATTGCACAAGAAGAAAGGAGACACCCTCGTGCTTCATCTGTTCCCCTTTCAGTGGCACTCTTCCAGGATGCCGGCGCTGGATTTCCTGTGGCTACAGCCCAGAGGGCAGCTCGAGGTGTGCACGTGCAATTGCTCTCCTTGCCCCCACACCTGCTACCGTTTCTGCTGAGTAACTTCTCTCCATCTGCTACACTACCCATGCTGAAGAAGCTTGTCATGCCAGCCTCGTGCTAGGATGCGAGCTTGCAATAAAGTCATACACACATGTAGGTGGTAGAGTCATTTTCATCTAAATTCGTTCTGGAGGATATTGCTGCTGTACACATGACAGGATAATACACAATATCTTATAAATAGCTCCAATAATTAGCATTATGAGGCCACTCAAACCTAATGAAGGTATGACATAACATTTCATGAAAAAGTTACTGTGCAATTAGTTACACTTCAGCACATGGCTGAAATGACTCAGATGATTTATAGTAATTAAAAATACACATAAAGGTTAGCTATTACTTCCCAAGTAACATGCACCAGGCACAAAACAAGATCTGTCATCACCTTAATAAATGCTTTTTAACTCTTTTTATCAGGATGTGTTCCAGCTCTCTGCAAAGGGAAAAGAAGTAGAGCCTGTGTATTTGGGTCTCTGGCCCAAAGGTAGCCGATTCCTCCTGTACATAAGGCTGGTTTTGAATCTTCTCTATAAAATATGTAACAAAACTGAGAAAGAAGGAGATACAGAAATGCAAAAAGTTGATTGCTGAACTATGTATAGTATGCTTTCATGTCATTTTTTCTCAGTGTTGAAATGCTAGTAATTATACAGCGTTATTACCATTTTATAGGAGAAAGGATTGAAGCATCTTTGGTGAACTCTTTAAAGAAGATGAAAATGGGATAGTGTTTAAAAGGATGACTCGAGAAGCATGATCTTACCTTAAATACTAAATAGAAGGCATAGAAGGCAACTGGGTAAAACGGAGACTAGCAACTCTTATTGGTGCAAATCCACGGCATATTTAGCAAAGTGCTATAAATATTCCTTACATTATTATCAGTTGGTAGTTTACTAACAAGCAATTGACTTTTTGAATCTTAATTATATTTTGTGTTCTGCAGCTTTGGTTTAGTGTATTACCCTACCAGCTGAAATGATAAACAAAAAGCAGTTAAAAGGGGAGAAATAGATACAGTTAATTAGTAATAAGCCCTTTCATAGCTTCTCCCTCATCTACATTCCCACCCTCTGAATATCTATTCAGGAATGTGAATGCAACTTACGACAGCAGTGTCTCCTTTAAGTGCCCCAATTCTCTAACCACATTTTTCCAGATGCTGTTAAATATCACAGTGCTTTGGGGAGACAGTTGACTCTAAGCATCAGTGAAAAGCATTTGAAAAAAATGAGGGAGGAACAGAAGTTAATTACAGGAAATAGATACTGCAACCCAGAGAGGAGTCTGTGAAGCAGGAGTTCTAAATGACAAAGTGAACTCTGATGGTGAAACCATTTGTGGATGGCTTGAAAACTCATCATCTGCCTGTGTTTGTTAGGAAGGCACAGAGAGGGCTTACATGCAGGACAGATTAGCATCACAGGTAGGATGGAAATACCATGGCAGCCGTCATTCTGATCACCGAATACATGTGGAAGTATTAATGGAAGTATTGTTTCTCTGCTATTGAAAATACCAGTCATTGTCATCTGTTGCCAGTGTTGGTATTTCAAGCATCTGAGTCTGGGACCTTAACTTGCTTTGTAACGTAGTCCTTATGTGAGTTTCACAATGAGCTGAAACAAACCGAAGAAGCTACAAACAGGGCACTGGAGAGAGCTGAGGTTTGCAGGGGGTATTTAACGAGGGAGAACTGGGACTTTCATAGAAGAATTGTTTCTCTTTACTTCACTCAAGAAGAAAACAAAATACTCAGGCCACAGATGACACATATATATTCTGCAGTCTTGACACTTATACTGCTTATATGCTAGAATCCCTCCCCACAAAGTCCTGATTATTGCTACTTTCAGAGGCAATGGGATGGTGGGACAGGAAAAGTGCCACTTTAGGGTCTAGTTTTGTTGACCAGTTTGCTCACCTTGTTCCCAAACCTCTTATGAGCTGCAGTGCCAAGCATTTTACAGACTGTTAATGGTAGCCTTGTGATAAGCTCACCATTCTGATTTATATTCCAAAGATATCTATCAGCCAGCTAAAGTAGATTTCTTACAGCAAGTCAGTAAATCTGCAAGAGTTCCTGTCTCAGGCCAAGATGAAAAATAGCCCCTTTAGTCCTCTTATAACATGGATTGGTATGAATTAATATGAGCAAGAGTCATAAACCCTGGTGTTTTGTATTTAAATTTTCCTCATAAAGATACAACTTCTGAGATTTGGCATCTCATTTCAGAAATGTCTCTGAGGCATTTTTTTTAATTCTATATTCATTAAACTATGCATATAAATTCCAATAACCTTTTCCTACTATGGCACCACGTACAAGGTAACTGCCAGACAAATAAGGTACAGCTTCTGTACCCAGACATAAATGAGTAAATAAATAAATAAATGGAGGAAGGGAGAAAGGCAGGGAGGGAGGAATGGATAGCTCCTATTGCACTATCTCCTAGTGCTCTGGGACCTAATTTTTAGGGACTCCGTGGATAAATTCGGATACTTTTCTTTATCTCAACTGGTGCTGAGGAAAAACGGGGATTTTTTTCCTTTGAGCTACCCTTTTATTTTTCCTTAACCTTTTATTTTCACTGAAAATCTGTAACTACAAAATTTACTCCATAGCTGTAAGGCTTGAAGAACTGCAATTGCAACAATATTCCATCCGATAGAATATTCTCTGATGCAGTTTAATCTGCAGTAAAAGGGGATGAGGTAATAATGTCAGGACAAAAGTTTATCCAGGCCAGAAACTGTGTTTGGAAACTCAGGTAAATCATAAGCTCCCTGACCCACACAGATAGTTGATGCCTATCTCACAGGGATTACTATGTCAATAAGGAATGTAAATGTCTCTGTGCATCTGTATCTCAGTCCTCAGTGCTACAGACATTGAAACGTGAGCTGTGTTAAGCCACTGGCAGTTTTGTAGGCATCTGTGAGACTGCTTAGGTGTTCGAAGTCAAGTATATACCTAAGTGCTCACTTAAAGGGTGTTAAAGCTTAAATCCCTGTCTCCAAAATGAGGATACTTAACAGTACTTTTGTTTAGCTTTTCTCCTTTGTGTTTGCCCAGGTTTGTGCATTCCTTGGGAACTGGGCTGTTACCGTTATGCATACATATATAAAGGACAACTTAGTTTTTAGGTAGACCTTTTTTGGAACTGTGCTATTGAAAATAATGAATGGCATTAATATCTGAAGTGCTTGCTTTCTGAAGTGCTTTCTCTCTCCAGCCATCTTACATTTTATAAACCATGAAGGGGGCACACAAATAAACACATGCTTATACAGGTATTTCTGGTATTCTTTGCTAAATTCCACACATATTAATTTGACTAATATTGTTTCCACAGTAACAGGGAAAAAAAGAAGTCCAATTAAATAGAAGTAACAAACAAAAAGTGCTGTGTTGTGCATGGGTTGAAATATAACAAATTTATTGCCCTTTGTACAACTTGCTCTTCAAAACTGCAGGCATAGCAAGGTTGCAACAATTCATACTTTATATCCCAGTAGCATAATGGAGATCATTTTTTCATTTTATTTCATTCGAATGCTGTTCTCCTGTTTTCACCTTTCCCTGCAGTTTGAGGTCCTGCCTGTGTTCCCCAGGCCTGGAGCCAGTCCTTGCTTGGAAGTACTTATGCAAAGCTATGCTAAAGAGGTGTATGCCTCCAAATTAAATTAGCTCATATGATGGTATGAAATGTAAGACTATTTCTGTTATGACTGCAGTGGTTAAAGCACTGGTTTTAGTTCAGTCCAGAACAGGAAAAACCATAAAAAGCAATTTTCAAGAGAGCATACTCTGTGAAGACTGATTTAATCCATTCAAAAGATCCCTGAGGAAATAACCCAGTAATTTCTTAGGCAGGGCTGCCTTACCCTCTAAGATGTTCTTCTCTTTCAGTCTTTCATTGCCAGAACTCATGTGTATTTGTGAACATTTTGGGGAAGCTTGGCTTCAGCCCAGGAGGAGTTTGGCTCTTTATTTTTTCATATCTCTTTCCTGATTTTTTCTTGCCTCCGGTCATATCCTTCCTCTCCTTTTTTTTTCCTAAAGCCCTAACACTTCTTCCAGTTCCTTTACCACCACCAAGTCTAAAGCAATGCATTTGTTAAAAACCCAAATGATCAATGTAGGTGATTAAGTGCAGGGATGGGTCAGATGTAAATCAGTTACAAACTGAACATCCCTGCAGCACCAGGCTATGAGCTTGTTAGAATATGTATTTACACCCTGCAAACCTCTATTCACTGCAGGAATTTTGTAGGAGAAGCTGTGACCTCACAGCAGCTTTTTTTTCCCTTTTTGCTGAAATACAGGAGGATAACACTAATGGTGTCTGGCAGGGGAGCCTCACAGTTTTAATGCAGATAAATAGTTTCTTCCTTTCATGTCTCCCGGTCTACTGAGGCATCACATTTTTTCCATCAAAAGCAGCACTTTCCATATACCTTAAAAGAACAAATCCATTTGCTAATGTTCTAGCACAGTTATCTCCTGCAATTAGTCACCCCTTCACATTTCAGGTTACTTAGGCCAAAAAAAGAACTGCACATACTTCTATGGGGGATTAAAATCTGTAATACTTAAAAGACAGTAGTAAGCCCAACTCTTACAAAATCTTTTCAGGATCAGTCAAAAGTACTGCAGCAGAGTTTTAATTAGACATAGTTAAGTTACTACTAAGTGATGTTTAAATGACATTTTAAAATACATGGAACAAATTCTTTTCCTTCCTGGAGTCACTTTATTATGATGTACAGACAGCACCTGGAAAGCATTTTGCGTGCTAATAGAAAAGTGCGCATGTGTGCTCATTTGAGTGCATGAGGATTTTAGTGTTTCACATTGGTTTTAACCCAGAAGAATCATAAAATATTTGTTGCTTCTCTGCAAAACATACAGAATTCCTGGCTGCTGAAAAACAACGACAACAACAAAATGAACTGTCTGTCTAGCTGCTTTAGTGATCCTAGAGCCCTTACTTCTTCACTTCCTAAGAAGTTCAGCACAAATCCATTAGAACCTTCCTCAATTTCAACAGCACTTTGCTGAAATGGAGACATCATTATAAGCCATTTGAATTTAAGAAATGTACAAAATTTCTCAAGCTTTTGAGAATCTTCTGAGAAAATAAAATTTGGTCAATGCATTTTGTGTGCTTCTGAGCATCTGCCTGTCTGACACTTGCCTATAATATGTTTTGGACATTTTCATCATCTTAGATAAAATTTGAAGTTCAGAGGGGTAAAGAAAATTTGCCACTCAGTTTTGAAGAATATTGAGTAAGTTTTGCCAAAGTGAGGGAGAGGGACCTAGCATTCTAGAAAGGAAACTGTGTA
This sequence comes from Crypturellus soui, assembly GCA_032275445.1. Classification (NCBI taxonomy): domain Eukaryota; kingdom Metazoa; phylum Chordata; class Aves; order Tinamiformes; family Tinamidae; genus Crypturellus; species Crypturellus soui. The sequence goes on along the minus strand of JAUBNY010000557.1, from coordinate 2,164,541 downwards.
TCCTGAGCCCACACATAGTGCGATTTCAGAGAATCCAGATGGAAAAGAGACATTATTAGTAGCTTGAAATAGCTATAGAAAAACCTTCAACCAGAGTTCAGGCCTTTTTAGATATGAGAGAGTCCACTCCATTGTTGAGATGATCTTGTCTGCATGGTTTCTTTGGTGCCTAATAAAGAGCTGGGCTTGTTCTGCTGACTTAATATAATTCAGTTAAAAAGTGAATCAGTCCGGCACACACATCCTTTGGAAGCCAGGCTTTCCACTAGCTTCCACAGAAAAGTGCTCCAGCCAGCTGGCTCAGCCATGTAAATACTGGATGTTCAATTCATAGCAATGGACATTGCAGATCTAGATTTCCCAGTAGATTTCTTAGCACTAGGTAGGAAAACAATTCTGCGAGAATAGCTGTGCTGCTGTTACAATGGAGGGTGCAGTCTCTGCAAAGACACCATGCAAGCCTGAGTATTAATTAGAATTATAGCTAACAAAATGAGACAATTTACACCCAAAGGGTACAGGTCCCACTACTTCGTTATGCCTAATACCCAGACCCTGCCTGATCTGATGTCACACAGCTTGAAACTTGGACTAAAAGCCTCTCATTCTGAGAGTACACTGAGAACTGAGTGAAAGAAATACAGGCTTAAATTCTGCCTAGCTATTAGCTAAAATCTCTTGTGCTGCAGAAGGTGGCAATTTTTACTCTAGAATAATGTTTACCTCAAAAGTTAAGATCAATTTCAGTTGTATCTGTCTTGAAGTCTCTGGTTGAGCTTTTAATTCCTGAATGTTGTTTTCAGTGACTAAACTATTTCAGCCCTATTGAGCGGATTAGGTGTTTTGGCAGGTTTGGTTTACACATTCATTAAAAGATGTGCTAAATGCCTAGACTAAAACACAATTTTGAAATGAAAGCATTATACTGCAGAAACACCAGAAACAAGTGTTTTGAATGCTTCGTTTGAAATCTTTTCTAAAATTGCCTGCTGAAGACAGAAGAACTTCACAAGCAGGTTTGGCCAACATGAACTGATACATAGCAGGATGTAAAACTTCTGGCCAAACAGAAGTCCCAGCCAAGCAGCTACGTGATTGTTCTGTCCAGGAGACAAAATACCCATTCCCTTAGGCACTGTGGTACAGCACAATATTGAGTACACCAGTAGCCCAAACTGGTTTCCTTGAGTTTTCCAGCTTAGTCAGTGGTGATTCCCAGTGAAAGATGCACAGGAAGTGAAAAAAAAAAATAGTACTAATTGGAAACATCTTTTTTTTTCTTTTTTTCCCCTAGATCATTTTCAATTTGTTCATTTTCTTCTGTTCATTTAGCACTCTGTGCACATATCCTTGTCTTCTTGTTTTTAATGCTGTGTGTCAGTCTCCATCAGATATCAGCTACACACTCATGAGTCAGCTAAACTGAGACCCTTTTCTATTTTTAACTATCCAGTTCATTTATTTATCCATGTCTTTACAGCAGTCCTGAATTTAGCTTCATCAGCACAATAGAGAAGTTACTAGATATTCTGGCTTTAACTCGTTTTGAGCAGGAAAGGCACGAAGGAACGAGTATCTCAGAGATATTCCCTATGGTGTGTCCATCAGCAGACTCTGGCTGTTTCCACATATCCAGTTCAAGGCCTGTTACTATTATTTGAGTCCAAATTCCCCCCTGCTCTGAGCCATAACAGCAGCTCCTCAGGTGGCTCTTTATCCCAGTCTTACTCTAATCCTTATAAAAACCTTTATAAACTCCTATTTCCTTCCACATCAAAGGAAAGGAAGGATAATTAAAATTGGGATCCTCCCCTTTATCTGGACTTTTTTTTTTGTGGTCCTTCATCATGCTCTTTCATCAAAGCTCAAGCTTTGTCCAATAACCCTTAGGCAGTATTCTTTATTTGCAGCACGAACTACAAGTTTTCACTTCATTTAAAGTCTACACTTGAAGAAACACTGTTAGGAAAAGCAAGGCATGTATACAAAAAGATTTTTTTCCTAATGTTTATAATAAATTTAATTGGGTTGAGAATGTTGTGTGCAAAGTTTCTGAGATGCTGTGAAATACAGGCAAGATAAATTAGATAAAAGACCACACTCGAAATCTATTGCATTCATTTTTGCCTGATTCCCAAATTTAGGTTTCAAAAGCATATTAGCATGGGCATTTAGTAACAGAAGCCCCTTATCTTAGGGAATATGCCCCTAATGGTTTGCGTATGCTATGATAAACTGGTAGGTGCTCGGAGAAGGGAACACAAGACCCCCTACCATACAGCTGCATGATCCAGCATATGGTCTACACAGTCTCCAAGTTCTTTCTTCAGCCTGGCAAACTTTTAGTGTGTTTTCTTCCCTTTCATTCAGTTTAGATGGAACTAGATTTGTCAATTATATCTTTTTTTTTCTAATCCCTCTCACTTCCTAATTCTCACAAAACAGGATAATTTGCTGTTACTTTGAAGGACCTAAGACCTCAGTTATTTCTTCCATGTGACTAGTGTATTCTTAAAGTTGGAAAGCCTGTCATATCTGGTTATGCAGGTGCATCTTTCAAAACTGCTATGTCACTAGACAGGAAAGGCCAATGAAATATGGACTCTGATAATAATGCCTCTTTCTTCCTATCAGACACTTAGTGTGCTTTACAGAAGAGACTACTATTACCCCATTTTTATGGGTCAGTAAGAAGAGGCACAATCATCTGCCTCAAAAATCTTGCCCAAGATTGTTCAGCAAGTCACTCATCAAAAGCCCAGGTCTTACTCTGAGACCTTTTTATTGCAGAATGATGTTTCCATGTATATGATATGTCACTGAATAATTTATTCATAAAATCAGGCCTTATGTATTGTGTAATTATGCTGAAAGGGGAGACTGTGGTGACTGTGGGTCTGAGGAAGAAATCTAGCTTTAGTACTAACTCCTGGATGACCTTACCACTGTCTTGTTACATAGCCTAGGGTAAGATTTACTTGACTTTTCTTTCCCCTGTAAGATAAAGATAAATCTATCTATTGACTTCTACTAATCAGTTTCTTGCAAGGTACCTGGAAATTTTGTGTGTGTAAAGACAGCCTGTGTGGAAGACTATCATCATGGCACAGAAAGAGAGATCAAAGATAAGAGACAGGTTTTACAGCCTTTTCCTTAGATAGGTCACTCGTTCATTATCAGTCCAGATCTGGCAGTGAGCAGAAGTCGGAGGCCATGGATGACTGTGCAAGGCTTAAGTGATTTCAGTCCTTAGTACCCAGCCTGCTGCTGAAGTCCCTGAGAGAAGCATTGCCTGCTATCTGGATATCTCATGCTTTTCTTTTTGGTGACTTACTCACAGCTAGGGGTTTCAGCATTTACCAGTAGTAAGTTCATAAATAATATAATATGTTTCTAACTCTCCTGTATGTGGAAAAAACTTGACTAGAGCAAATGAGGATGCCAGAAAATAGCATCACAAAAGAAAATAGAAGGTAAGCAAAAAGCACCCCAAATCTGTTACTGCAGAAATAATAATAATAATAATAATAATAATAATAATAATAATAATAATAATAATAATAATAATAATAATAAATCAGTCATCCTGATGAGTTGATGTCGCCTGGCTCATGGTTTTCAATGTTTAGCATTGGTGAAACTATACAAAGTACTACTATTTCCCTGTCAAACACTGACTCATCTGTGAATCCCTCTCCCAGGAAAAATAGGCAGTCTTCCAGGTGAGGCTGAGGGAGGTGAATGGAAGATAAAGATAACCGGTTTTGTAGTCTACCTGCTGTGTTTATTTATGAGGAAACAAAAGCCTTCAGTCCCCAGGGCTCTCCATATAGCACCTTTCATTGGCACTGAGGCAGCAAAAAAGAACAAGCCTCTTAAAATTAAAATGAAGGGAAAACATGCAGTAAAATAAAACATATAAGCTGCAGATATTTCAAATATATATTCTGCTTCACTTCGCAGTTTCTGCTCGCCAACTACTCAAAGAATGACAGTCTTATCAGATAGGAGAGGCCAGCTGCTATATACTGCATTTAAATTTATATTGCAAACAACAGGCTCCATTACCCAGGGATTTTCTTGTTGCATTTCTAATACTGTCTTTCTGCATGTTTTATTGTTCCTCATTTCCCCACATGCTCTGCTTTCTACTATAGGCCAACACATCCTAGTATTTGTTTCAAGCATTTATTTTTTTACCTAATCTGCCTGTGACTAAATGTCCTTGTTTATACCTCTAAGCATTTTCTGCTTCTCAGAAACCATCTCTAAAGCTGCCATTTCATGTGTTCTTTGCTGCTGCCTTCTCCCTTTCTGCTGCTCCCCCTCTACCTTCATCCCCTAATCATTTGATCGCTACAGTTCTTTGATGTGTGAGTCTTCCAGTTCAGGCCCAATTTAATTACGTTTTTTAGAAGGTTGACCTCTGTGGTCCCAATTTGTTCAAGACATTTCCTTCATTGATCCGGGGCCAGATCCCTGTACTGCCTATTCTAAACTAGATTCCTGATATTAGAAGCAGCTATGTATTAGTTCTTAAGGTCAGTTTGCATATATCAGCAGCTAATTGAATTGATTTATTTGCAGTGGATACAAAATCAACTCTTCCCACCCTTAGGTCTAGATGAATTAACATAAAATTAAGGGGAAAACTATTAAAAGTATTGCTATTAAAAGTCATGCTAGAAGAGAAAAACTTGCTTCACGATTGAGAAGCGTGCTCCAAGAGTAGAACCCACTTGTCAGTAAACTGCAAGACAAGCCAGAGGTCTATATATGTAAACTCTGTTGGATTATTATGAAAATGAAGTCCAGCACTGTGGGACACTAGCTTCTTAAAATTTCCTCGCAACATCTTCCATTCTGAAAGTAAGCAGCAAGATGTTTGAAGATGCTTTAAGGTGGACAGAGAAAAGATGTCAACAACAATGAAGAGCCTTGTAGAATATTTATAAGCAAAATACCTGCTGTTTACTCTGCCCCAGAGTGGACTGAAGCTAGTGAAGTTTATAGGATACTTGTTTGATATATGTAAAAAGCTCTTCTGTATGAGCAAAAATTTGCATTCTCTGATAGAGCAATATAAGTTAGGAGGAGTTCTATCTGCAGCAGAAAAAAAATAAGTAAAGCAGATATATTTTGTATTCCAGGTAGGAAAAATTGCAATCTTAAAGTCAAGAAAAAGAAAATGAAAATGTCTGTGGCGACTGCTGCTTTTTCATTTATTCCACAGGGTCTATGGCTAGCCAGAGAGACACAGAGCTCAGTGACAACAGCATAATAGCTGCATCGTGTCACCAAGCTGTGCGTGTTCAATGAACACGAGTGTGGCAAAGGTCTCTTTGAATTAGACTTAGCTAATTAAATACAGCTCTATCTCTGCTTGATGGGATCTGCAGATGCCTCAATCCACTTTGTCCAGTTCTACCCAAGGATGATGTCAAATCTAAGCAGACCAGCACGAACATGTTATCCTTGCCTGCTGCCAAAGTTAACAGCCTGAATAAGATCAGCACAAGCGTTATGCCTGACCCTGACTAGGAGGTGTCAAAGAAACTGAGCCCTCTAGATAAAACCAGAGCTGCTTTGTGGCCAGATTGTCATTTCTCCAAGCACAAAGCTAAAAAAAGAATGGCATTTGTGCCATAGTGAAAGAAGAGGTGCCAGCCTCATGGACTTTAATGTGAGAGGTGCTGATGTCAAGGGAGAGAGTTTTTGATGGTATTTTCATCCGCACAGTTGACACAGAGAACCTATTGCAAGATACTGCCATTCATGCTGACGGATGATTTTTTGCTTGGGTTGAACTTCTAGTTTTAAGTAGAAGAGAAAAGGACCCTTACTCCCTTAAGCTATCAACATTTGCTTACAAGTATACAATGTGAGAAACTACAGAAAATGTAGATGGAGACAAACAAATAATCATAATTCAGAAATAACACAATAACTCTTGTATTATCTATTTATGATGACTGCAAGAAAACAAATGTTACCGCTATTCTCATGAAGTGTAAGAAGGAAGATCTGAAGACCTACAGGCCAGTCAGCCTCACCTCAGTCCTGGTGAGGTGTTAAAATAAATGTTCCTAAAAACCATCTCTAATGCCAAGTCCTGTCCCTGGGGAGAAATAATCCCACTCACTAATACAGGATAGGGCCAATCAGCTGGGAAACTGCTTTGCAGAGAACATGCTTGGGATCTTGGTGGCACCAAGCTCATTATGAACCAGCAATATGCTTTGTGGCAAAGAAGGTCAGCAACTGCATCCTGGACTGCATTAGGCAGAGCATTGCCGGCAGGCTGTTCCTCCCCTTCTACTCAGCGCCGGTGAGACCACATCTTGAGTACTGGGTCCAGGTCTGGGTCCCCAGTATGAGAGAGAGATGGACATGTTGGAGCAAGTCCAGTGGAAGCCCACAAATATGATTAAGGGGCTGGATTATCTCTCCTGTGAGAAGGTCTGAGGGAGATGGGACTGTTGAGCATGGAGAAGAGATGGCTTGAGAGGATCTCTCGAGGGAATTCCTGTGTATAAACACTTGATGGGGAGAGTCAGGGGAGTAAAGAAGACAGTGACAGACTCTTCTCAGTACTTCCCAGTGGCAGGATGAGGTAAAGGACACAAGTGGGAATACAGGAAATTCCATATAGACTTTTTCCCCTTTTCAGGGGAAAAAGAAAATCTGTGAGAGTGTTTGAACACTAGAACAGGTTGCACAGTGTCTAGATAATTTCCTTTC